>CM026402.1:59535083-59594219 GCA_014843695.1 Archivesica marissinica
TGCAATCTGATGTACATGTAAGTACAGTAGAGTGAGTTCTCTTCAAACATTCATGATCTAGACCTGGGGCAAGCTATTAGTGCTGCAATCTGATGTAAGTACAGTAGAGTGATTTCTCTTTAAATATTCATGATCTAGTCCTGAATCAAGCTATTATTGTTGCAATCTGATGTACCTTTAAGTACAGTAGAGTGAGTTCTCTTCATACATTCATGATCTGGTCCTGGGACACGCTATTAGTGCTGTAATCTGATGTAAGTACAGTAGAGTGAGTTCTATTCAGATATTCATGATCTAGTCCTGAAGAGCAAGCTATTAGTGCTGCAATCTGATGTACCTGTAAGTATAGTAGAGTGAGATCTCTTCATACATCCATGATCTGGTCATGGAACACGTTATTAGTGCTGTAATCTGATGTAAGTACAGTAGAGTGAGTTCTCTTCAAACATTCATGGTCTAGACCTGGGGCAAGCTATTAGTGCTGCAATCTGATGTACCTGTAAGTACAGTAGAGTGGGTTCTCTTCAAATATTCATGATCTAGACCTGAAGCAAGCTATTAGTGCTGCAATCTGATGTACTGTAAGTACAGTAGAGTGAGTTCTCTTCAAACATTCATGATCTAGACCTGAAGCAAGCTATCAGTTTTGCAATCTGATGTACCTGTAAGTACAGTAGAGTGAGTTCTCTTCAAACATTCATGATCTAGACCTGGAACACGCTATTAATGCTGCAATCTGATGTAAGTACAGTAGAGTGAGTTCTCTTAAACATGCATGATCTAGACCTGGAACACGCTATTAGTGCTGCAATCAGATGTAAGTACAGTAGAGTGAGTGCTCTTCAAACATTCATGATCTAGACTGAAGCAAGCTGTTAGTGCTGCACTCTGGTGTAGGTACAGTAGAGAGAGTTCTCTTCAAACATTCATGATCTAGACCTGAAGCAAGCTATTAGTGCTGCAATCTGATGTACCTGTAAGTACAGAGTAAGTGAGTTCTCTTCAAACATTCATGATCTAGACCTGAAGCAAGCTATTATTGCTGCAATCTGATGTACCTGTAAGTACAGTAGAGTGAGTTCTCTTCAAACATTCATGATCTAGACCTGAAGGAAGCTATTAGTGCTGCAATCTGATGTACCTGTAAGTACAGTAGAGTGAGATCTCTTCAAACATCCATGATCTAGACCTGGAACACGCTATTAGTGCTGCAATCTGATGTAGGTACAGTAGAGTGAGTTTCTCTTCAAACATTCATGATCTAGACCTGAAGCAAGCTATTAGTGCTGCAATCTGATGTACTGTAAGTACAGTAGAGTGTTCTCTTCAAACATTCATGATCTAGACCTGGATCTGCTATTAGTGCTGCAATCTGATGTACCTGTAAGTACAGTAGAGTGAGTTCTCTTCAAACATTCATGATCTAGACCTGAAGCAAGCTATTAGTGCTGCAATCTGATGTACCTGTAAGTACAGTAGAGTGAGTTCTCTTCAAACATTCATGATCTAGACCTGAAGCAAGCTATTATTGTTGCAATCTGATGTACCTGTAAGTACAGTAGAGTGAGTTCTCTTCAAACATTCATGATCTAGACCTGAATCAAGCTATTATTGTTGCAATCTGATGTACCTGTAAGTACAGTAGAGTGAGTTCTCTTCAAACATTCATGATCTAGACCTGGGACAAGCTATTAGTGCTGCAATCTGATGTACCTGTAAGTACAGTAGAGTGAGTTCTCTTCAAACATTCATGATCTAGACCTGGAACACGCTATTAGTGCTGCAATCTGATGTAAGTACAGTAGAGTGAGTTCTCTTCAAACATTCATGATCTAGACCTGAAGCAAGCTATTAGTGCTGCAATCTGATGTACCTGTAAGTACAGTAGAGTGAGTTCTCTTCAAACATTCATGATCTAGACCTGAAGCAAGCTATTAGTGCTGCAATCTGATGTACCTGTAAGTACAGTAGAGTGAGTTCTCTTCAAACATTCATGATCTAGACCTGGAACACGCTATTAGTGCTGTAATCTGATGTGCCTGTAAGTACAGTAGAGTGGGTTCTCTTCAAACATTCATGATCTAGACCTGAAGCAAGCTATTAGTGCTGCACTCTGATGTAAGTACAGTAGAGTGAGTTCTCTTCAAACATTCATGATCTAGACCTGGAACATGCTATTAGTGCATCTGATGTAAGTACAGTAGAGTGAGTTATCTTCAAACATTCATGATCTAGACCTGAAGCAAGCTATTAGTGCTGCAATCTGATGTACCTGTAAGTACAGTAGAGTGAGTTCTCTTCAAACATTCATGATCTAGACCTGGAACACGCTATTAGTGCTGCGATCTGATGTACCTGTAAGTACAGTAGAGTGAGTTCTCTTCAAACATTCATAATCTAGACTTGGAGTAAGATATTAGTGTTGTAATCTGATGTACCTGTAAATATTTTAGAGTGAGTTCTCTTCAAACATTCATGATCTAGACCTGGAGCAAGCTATTAGTGCTGCACTCCGATGTAAGTACAGTAGAGTGAGTTCTCTTCAAACATTCATGATCTAGACCTGAAGCAAGCTATTAGTGCTGCAATCTGATGTACCTGTAAGTACAGTAGACTGAGTTCTCTTCAAACATTCATAATCTAGACTTGGAGTAAGATATTAGTGTTGTAATCTGATGTACCTGTAAGTATTTTAGAGTGAGTTCTCTTCAAACATTCATGATCTAGACCTGGAGCAAGCTATTAGTGCTGCAATCTGATGTAAGTACAGTAGAGTGAGTTCTCTTCAAACATTCATGATCTAGACCTGAAGCAAGCTATTAGTGCTGCACTCTGATGTAAGTACAGTAGAGGGAGTTCTCTTCAAACATTCATGATCTAGACCTGAAGCAAGCTATTAGTGCTGCACTCTGATGTAAGTACAGTAGAGTGAGTTCTCTTCAAACATTCATGATCTAGACCTGAAGCAAGCTATTAGTGCTGCAATCTGATGTACCTGTATGTACAGTAGAGTGAGTTCTCTTCAAACATTCATGATCTAGACCTGGAGCAAGCTATTAGTGCTGCAATCTGATGTACCTGTAAGTACAGTAGAGTGAGTTCTCTTCAAACATTCATGATCTAGACCTGAAGCAAGCTATTAGTGCTGCAATCTGATGTACCTGTAAGTACAGTAGAGTGAGATCTCTTCAAACATCCATGATCTAGACCTGGAACACGCTATTAGTGCTGTAATCTGATGTAAGTACAGTAGAGTGAGTTCTCTTCAAACATTCATGATCTAGACCTGAAGCAAGCTATTAGTGCTGCAATCTGATGTACCTGTAAGTACAGTAGAGTGAGTTCTCTTCAAACATTCATGATCTAGACCTGGAGCAAGCTATTAGTGCTGCAATCTGATGTACCTGTAAGTACAGTAGAGTGAGTTCTCTTCAAACATTCATGATCTAGACCTGAAGCAAGCTATTAGTGCTGCAATCTGGTGTACCTGTAAGTACAGTAGAGTGAGTTCTCTTCAAACATTCATGATCTAGACCTGAAACAAGCTATTATTGCTGCAATCTGATGTACCTGTAAGTACAGTAGAGTGAGTTCTCTTCAAACATTCATGATCTAGACCTGAAGCAAGCTATTAGTGTTGCAATCTGATGTACCTGTAAGTACAGTAGAGTGAGTTCTCTTCAAACATTCATGATCTAGACCTGGAACACGCTATTAGTGCTGCAATCTGATGTAAGTACAGTAGAGTAGTTCTCTTAAACATTCATGATCTAGACCTGAGCAGCTATTAGTGCTGCAATCTGATGTAGTACAGTAGAGTGAGTTCTCTTCAACATTCATGATCTAGACCTGAAGCAAGCTATTAGTGCTGCAATCTGATGTAAGTACAGTAGAGTGAGTTCTCTTCAAACATTCATGATCTAGACCTGAAGCAAGCTATTAGTGCTGCAATCTGATGTACCTGTAAGTACAGTAGTGAGTTCTCTTCAAACATTCATGATCTAGACCTGAAGCAAGCTATTATTGCTGCAATCTGATGTACCTGTAAGTACAGTAGAGTGAGTTCTCTTCAAACATTCATGATCTAGACCTGAATCAAGCTATTATTGTTGCAATCTGATGTACCTGTAAGTACAGTAGAGTGAGTTCTCTTCAAACATTCATGATCTAGACCTGGGACACGCTATTAGTGCTGCAATCTGATGTACCTGTAAGTACGGTAGAGTGAGTTCGCTTCAAACATTCATGATCTAGATCTGGGACACGCTATTAATGCTGCAATCTGATGTAAGTACAGTAGAGTGAGTTCTCTTCAAACATTCATGATCTAGACCTGAAGCAAGCTATTAGTGCTGCAATCTGATGTACCTGTAAGTACAGTAGAGTGAGTTCTCTTCAAACATTCATGATCTAGACATGAAGCAAGCTATTAGTGCTGCAATCTGATGTACCTGTAAGTACAGTAGAGTGAGATCTCTTCAAACATTCATAATCTAGACTTGGAGTAAGATATTAGTGCTGTAATCTGATGTACCTGTAAGTATTGTAGAGTGAGTTCTATTCAAACAGTCATGATCTAGACCTGAAGCAAGCTATTAGTGCTGCAATATGATGTACCTGTAAGTACGGTAGAGTGAGTTCGCCTCAAACATTCATGATCTAGATCTGGGACACGCTATTAGTGCTGCAATATGATGTACCTGTAAGTACGGTAGAGTGAGTTCGCCTCAAACATTCATGATCTAGATCTGGGACACGCTATTAGTGCTGCAATCTGATGTAAGTACAGTAGAGTGAGTTCTCTTCAAACATTCATGATCTAGACCTGGAACAAGCTATTAGTGCTGCAATCTGATGTAAGTACAGTAGAGTGCTCTTCAAACATTCATGATCTAGACCTGACAGCTATTAGTGCTGATCTGATGTAGGTACAGTAGAGAGAGTTCTCTTCAAACATTCATGATCTAGACCTGAAGCAAGCTATTAGTGCTGCAATCTGATGTACCTGTAAGTACAGTAGAGTGAGTTCTCTTCAAACATTCATGATCTAGACCTGGAGCAAGCTATTAGTGCTGCAATCTGATGTACCTGTAAGTACAGTAGAGTGAGTTCTCTTCAAACATTCATGATCTAGACCTGAAGCAAGCTATTAGTGCTGCAATCTGATGTACCTGTAAGTACAGTAGAGTGAGTTCTCTTCAAACATTCATGATCTAGACCTGAAGCAAGCTATTAGTGCTGCAATCTGATGTAAGTACAGTAGAGTGAGTTCTCTTCAAACATTCATGATCTAGACCTGGAGCAAGCTATTAGTGCTGCAATCTGATGTATGTAGTACAGTAGAGTGAGTTCTCTTCAAACATTCATGATCTAGACCTGAACACGCTATTAGTGCTGCAATCTGATGTAGTACAGTAGAGTGAGTTCTCTTCAAACATTCATGATCTAGACCTGAACACGCTATTAGTGCTGCAATCTGATGTAGTACAGTAGAGTGAGTCTCTTCAAACATTCATGATCTAGACCTGAAGCAAGCTATTAGTGCTGCAATGTAAGTACAGTAGAGTGAGTTCTCTTCAAACATTCATGATCTAGACCTGACAGCTATTAGTGCTGAATCTGATGTAGTACAGTAGAGTGAGTTCTCTTCAAACATTCATGATCTAGACCTGAAGCAAGCTATTAGTGCTGCAATCTGATGTACCTGTAAGTACAGTAGAGTGAGTTCTCTTCAAACATTCATGATCTAGACCTGGAACACGCTATTAGTGCTGCAATCTGATGTAAGTACAGTAGAGTGAGTTCTCTTCAAACATTCATGATCTAGACCTGAAGCAAGCTATTAGTGCTGCAATCTGATGTACCTGTAAGTACAGTAGAGTGAGTTCTCTTCAAACATTCATGATCTAGACCTGAAGCAAGCTATTAGTGCTGCAATCTGATGTACCTGTAAGTACAGTAGAGTGAGTTCTCTTCAAACATTCATGATCTAGACCTGAAGCAAGCTATTAGTGCTGCAATCTGATGTACCTGAAGTACAGTAGAGTGAGTTCTCTTCAAACATTCATGATCTAGACCTGGAGCAAGCTATTAGTGCTGCAATCTGATGTAAGTACAGTAGAGTGAGTTCTCTTCAAACATTCATGATCTAGACCTGAAGCAAGCTATTAGTGCTGCAATCTGATGTACCTGTAAGTACAGTAGAGTGAGTTCTCTTCAAACATTCATGATCTAGACCTGGAGCAAGCTATTAGTGCTGCAATCTGATGTAAGTACAGTAGAGTGAGTTCTCTTCAAACATTCATGATCTAGACCTGAAGCAAGCTATTAGTGCTGCAATCTGATGTACCTGTAAGTACAGTAGAGTGAGTTCTCTTCAAACATTCATGATCTAGACTTGGAGCACGCTATTAGTGCTGTAATCTGATGTAAGTACAGTAGAGTGAGTTCTCTTCAAACATTCATGATCTAGACCTGAAGCAAGCTATTAGTGCTGCAATCTGATGTACCTGTAAGTACAGTAGAGTGAGTTCTCTTCAAACATTCATGATCTAGACCTGAAGCAAGCTATTAGTGCTGCAATCTGATGTACCTGTAAGTACAGTAGAGTGAGTTCTCTTCAAACATTCATGATCTAGACATGAAGCAAGCTATTATTGTTGCAATCTGATGTACCTGTAAGTACAGTAGAGTGAGTTCTCTTCAAACATTCATGATCTAGACCTGAAGCAAGCTATTATTGTTGCAATCTGATGTACCTGTAAGTACAGTAGAGTGAGTTCTCTTCAAACATTCATGATCTAGACCTGAAGCAAGCTATTAGTGCTGCAATATGATGTACCTGTAAGTACAGTAGAGTGAGATCTCTTCAAACATCCATGATCTAGACCTGGAACACGCTATTAGTGCTGTAATCTGATGTAGTAAGTGAGAGTTTCTAACATTCATGATCTAGACCTGAAGCAGCTATTAGTGTGCACTCTGAGTATGTACAGTAGAGTGAGTTCTCATCAAACATTCATGATCTAGAATGGAACACGCTATTAGTGCTGTAATCTGATGTAAGTACAGTAGAGTGAGTTCTCTTCAAACATTCATGATCTAGACCTGAAGCAAGCTATTAGTGCTACAATCTGATATACCTGTAAGTACAGTAGAGTGAGATCTCTTCAAACATCCATGATCTAGACATGGAACACGCTATTAGTGCTGTAATATGATGTAAGTACAGTAGAGTGAGTTCTCTTCAAACATTCATGATCTAGACCTGGGACACGCTATTAGTGCTGCAATCTGATGTAAGTACAGTAGAGTGAGTTCTCTTCAAACATTCATGATCTAGACCTGGGACACGCTATTAGTGCTGCAATCTGATGTAAGTACAGTAGAGTGAGTTCTCTTCAAACATTCATGATCTAGACCTGGAACAAGCTATTAGTGCTGCAATCTGATGTACCTGTAAGTACAGTAGAGTGAGTTCTCTTCAAACATTCATGATCTAGACCTGGGACACGCTATTATTGCTGTAATCTGATGTAAGTACAGTAGAGTGAGTTCTCTTCAAACATTCATGATCTAGACCTGAAGCAAGCTATTAGTGCTGCAATCTGATGTACCTGTAAGTACAGTAGAGTCTTCAACTCATGTCAGACTGGACGCTATTAGTGCTGTAATCTACAGTAGAGTGCGTTCTCTTCAAACATTCATGATCTAGACCTGAAGCAATCTATTAGTGCTGCAATCTGATGTACCTGTAAGTACAGTAGAGTGAGATCTCTTCATACATCCATGACCTGGTCCTGGAACACGCTATTAGTGCTGTAATCTGATGTAAGTACAGTAGAGTGAGTTTCCTTCAAACATTCATGATCTAGACCTGAAGCAAGCTATTAGTGCTGCAATCGGATGAACCTGTAAGTACAGTAGAGTGAGATCTCTTCATACATCCATGACCTGGTCCTGGAATACGCTATTAATGCTGTATTCTGATGTAAGTACAGTAGAGCGAGTTCTCTTCAAACATTCATGATCTAGACCTGGAACACGCCATTAGTGCTGCAATCTGATGTACCTGTAAGTATAGTAGAGTGAGTTCTCTTCAAACATTCATGATCTAGACCTGAAGCAAGCTATTAGTGCTGCAATCTGATGTACCTGTAAATACAGTAGAGTGAGGTCTCTTCAAACATTCATGATCTAGACATGGAACACGCTATTAGTGCTGCAATCTGATGTACCTGTAAGTACAGTAGAGTGAGATCTCTTCAAACATTCATAATCTAGACCTGGAGTAAGATATTAGTGCTGTAATCTGATGTACATGTAAGTATTGTAGAATGAGATCTATTCAAATAGTCATGGTCTAGACCTGAAGCAAGCTATTAGTGCTGCAATATGACGTACCTGTAAGTACGGTAGAGTGAGTTCTCTTCAAACATTCATGATCTAGACCTGGGACACGCTATTATTGCTGTAATCTGATGTAAGTACAGTAGAGTGAGTTCTCTTCAAACATTCATGATCTAGACCTGAAGCAAGCTATTAGTGCTGCAATCTGATGTACCTGTAAGTACAGTAGAAATAGATCACTTCAAACTTCCATGCTCCAGAACTGGAACACGCTATTAGTGCTGTAATCTACAGTAGAGTGCGTTGTCTTCAAACATTCATGATCTAGACCTGAAGCAAGCTATTGGTGCTGCAATCTGATGTACCTGTAAGTACAGTAGAGTGAGTTCTCTTCAAACATTCATGATCTAGACCTGAAGCAAGCTATTAGTGCTGCAATCTGGTGTACCTGTAAGTACAATAGAGGGAGTTCTCTTCAAACATTCATGATCTAGACATGAAGCAAGCTATTATTGTTGCAATATGATGTACCTGTAAGTACAGTAGAGTGAGTTCTCTTTAAACAGTCATCATCTAGACCTAAAGCAAGCTATTATTGTTGCAATCTGATGTACCTGTAAGTACAGTAGAGACAGTTCTCTTCAAACATTAATGATCTAGACCTGGAACACGCTATTAGTGCTGCAATCTGATGCAAGTACAGTAGTGTGAGTTCTCTTCAAACATTCATGATCTAGACCTGAAGCAAGCTATTAGTGCTACAATCTGATATACCTGTAAGTACAGTAGAGTGAGATCTCTTCAAACATCCATGATCTAGACATGGAACACGCTATTAGTGCTGTAATATGATGTAAGTACAGTAGAGTTAGTTCTCTTCAAACATTCATGATCTAGACATGGGACACGCTATTAGTGCTGCAATCTGATGTAAGTACAGTAGAGTGAGTTCTTTTCAAACATTCATGATCTAGACCTGGGACACGCTATTAGTGCTGCAATCTGATGTAAGTACAGTAGAGTGAGTTCTCTTCAAACATTCATGATCTAGACCTAAAACAAGCTATTATTGTTGCAATCTGATGTACCTGTAAGTAGAGTAGAGTGAGTTCTCTTCAAACATTCATGATCTAGACCTGGGACACGCTATTAGTGCTGCAATCTGATGTTAGTACAGTAGAGTGAGTTCTCTTCAAACATTCATGATCTAGACCTGGGACACGCTATTAGTGCTGCAATCTGATGTAAGTACAGTAGAGTGAGTTCTCTTCAAACATTCATGATCTAGACCTGAAGCAATCTATTAGTGCTGCAATCTGATGTACCTGTAAGTACAGTAGAGTGAGTTCTCTTCAAACATTCATGATCTAGACCTGAAGCAACTATTAGTGCTGCAATCTGATGTACCTGTAAGTACAGTAGAGTGAGATCTCTTCATACATCCATGACCTGGTCCTGGAACACGCTATTAGTGCTGTAATCTGATGTTAGTAAAGTAGAGTGAGTTTCCTTCAAATATTCATGATCTAGACCTGAAGCAAGCTATTAGTGCTGCAATCGGATGAACCTGTAAGTACAGTAGAGTGAGATCTCTTCATACATCCATGACCTGGTCCTGGAATACGCTATTAATGCTTTATTCTGATGTAAGTACAGTAGAGCGAGTTCTCTTCAAACATTCATGATCTAGACCTGGAACACGCCATTAGTGCTGCAATCTGATGTACCTGTAAGTATAGTAGAGTGAGTTCTCTTCAAACAGTCATCATCTAGACCTAAAGCAAGCTATTAGTGCTGCAATCTGATGTACCTGTACCAACAGTAGAGTGAGGTCTCTTCAAACATCCTTGATCTAGACCTGGAACACGCTATTAGTGCTGCAATCTGATGTACCTTTAAGTACAGTAGAGTGAGTTCTCTTCAAACTGTCATGATCCAGACCTGAAGCAAGCTATTATTGTTGCAATCTGATGAACCTGTAAGTATAGTAGAGTGAGTTCTCTTCAAGCATTCATGATCAAGATCTGAAGCAAGCTATTAGTGCTGCAATCTGATGTACCTGTAAGTACAGTAGAGTGCGTTCTCTTCAAACATTCCTGATCTAGACCTGAAGCAAGCGATTACTGCTGCAATCTGATGTACATGTAATTACAGTAGAGTGAGTTCTCTTCAGACATTCATGATCTAGACCTGAAGCAAGCTATTAGTGCTGCAATCTGATGTAACTTTAAGTACAGTAGAGTGAGTTCTCTTCAAACATCCATGATCAAGACCTGGAACAAGCTATTAGTGCTGCATTCTGATGTACCTGTAAGTACAGTAGAGTGAGTTCTCTTCAAACATTCATGTTCTACACCTGAAGCAAGCTATTAGTGCTGCACTCTGATGTAAGTACAGTATAGTGAGTTCTCTTCAAACATCCATGATCAAGACCTGGAGCAAGCTATTAGTACTGCGATCTGATGTACCTGTAAGTACAGTAGAGTGAGTTCTCTTCAAACATTCATGATCTAGACCTGAAGCAAGCTATTAGTGCTGCACTCTGATGTAAGTACAGTATAGTGAGTTCTCTTCAAACATTCATGATCTAGACCTGAAGCAAGCTAGTAGTGCTGCTCTCTGATGTAAGTACAGTAGAGTGGGTTCTCTTCAAACATCCATGATCAAGACCTGGAGCAAGCTATTAGTGCTGCAATCTGATGTACATGTACGTACAGTAGAGTGAGTTCTCTTCAAACATTCATGTTCTACACCTGAAGAAAGCTATTAGTGCTGCACTCTGATGTAAGTACAGTAGAGTGAGTTCTCTTCAAACATCCATGATCTAGACATGGAACACGCGATTAGTGCTGTAATCTGACATAAGTACAGTAGAGTGAGTTCTCTTCAAACATTCATGATCTAGACCTGAGGCAAGCTATTAGTGCTACAATCTGATATACCTGTAAGTACAGTAGAGTGAGTTCTCTTTAAACATTCATAATCTAGACCTGAAGCAAGCTATTATTGTTGTAATCTGATGTACCTGTAAGTACAGAAGAGTGAGTTCTCCTCAAACATTCATGATCTAGACGTGGGACACGCTATTAGTGCTGCAATCTGATGTAAGTACAATAGAGTGAGTTCTCTTCAAACATTCATAATCTAGACCTGAAGCAAGCTATTAGTGCTGCAATCTGATGTACCTGTAAGTACAGTAGAATGAGTTCTCTTCAAACATTCATGATCTAGACCTGAAGCAAGCTATTATTATTGCAATCTGATGTACCTGTAAGTACAGTAGAGTGAGTTCTCTTCAAACATTCACGATCTAGACCTGGAACACGCTATTAGTGCTGCAATCTGATGTACTTGTAAGTACAGTAGAGTGGGTTCTCTTCAAACATTCATGATCTAGACCTGAAGCAAGCTATTAGTGCTGCAATCTGATGTACATGTACGTACAGTAGAGTGAGTTCTCTTCAAACATTCATGATCTAGACCCGAGGCAAGCTATTAGTACTGCAATCTGATGTACCTGTAAGTACAGTAGAGTGAATTCTCTTTAAACATTCATCATCTAGACCTAAATCAAGCTATTAGTGTTGCAATCTGATGTTCCTGTAAGTACAGAAGAGTGAGTTCTCTTCAAACATTCATGATCTAGACCTGGGACACGCTATTAGTGCTGCAATCTGATGTAAGTACAGTAGAGTGAGTTCTCTTCAAACATTCATGATCTAGTCCTGAAGCAAGCTATTAGTGCTGCAATCTGATGTACCTGCAAGTACAGTAGAGTGAGATCTCTTCATACATCCATGACCTGGTCCTGGAACACGCTATTAGTGCTGTACTCTGATGTAGGTACAGTAGAGTGAGTTCTCTTCAAACATTCATGATCTAGACCTGAAGAAAGCTATTAGTGCTGCAATCTGATGTACCTGTACGTACAGTAGAATGAGTTCTCTTCAAACATTCATGATCTAGACCTGAAGCAAGCTATTAGTTCTGCAATTTGATGTTCCTGCAAGTACAGTAGAGTGGGTTCTCTTCAAACATTCATGATCTAGACGTGGAACACGCTATTAGTGCTGCAATCTGATGTACCTGTAAGTACAGTAGAGTGGGTTCTCTCCAAATATTCATGATCTAGACCTGAAGCAAGCTATTAGTGCTGCAATCTGATGTACATGTACGTACAGTAGAGTGAGTTCTCTTCAAACATTCATGATCTAGACCTGAGGCAAGCTATTAGTACTGCAATCTGATGTACCTGTAAGTACAGTAGAGTGAGTTCTCTTCAAACTGTCATGATCTAGACCTGAAGCAAGCTATTAGTGCTGCACTTTGATGTAAGTACAGTAGAGTGATTTCTCTTCAAACATTCATGATCTAGACCTGGATCCTGCTATTAGTGCTGTAATCTGATGTAAGTAAAGTAGAGTGAGTTCTCTTCAAACATTCATGATCTAGACCTGAAGCAAGCTATTAGTGCTGCAATCTGATGTACCTGTAAGTATAGTAGAGTGAGTTCTCTTCAAACATTCATGATCTAGACCTGAAGCAAGCTATTATTGTTGCTATCTGATGTACCTGTAAGTACAGTAGAGTGAATCTCTTAAACATTTTTGTGGCTATTATTGTTGCAATCTGATGTACCTGTAAGTACAGTAGAGTGAGTTCTCTTCAAACATTCATGATCTAGACCTGGGACACGCTATTAGTGCTGCAATCTGATGTAGAGTACAGTAGAGTGAGTTCTCTTCAAACATTCATGATCTAGACCTGGGACACGCTATTAGTGCTGCAATCTGATGTAAGTACAGTAGAGTGAGTTCTCTTCAAACATTCATGATCTAGACCTGAAGCAAGCTATTAGTGCTGCAATCTGATGTACCTGTAAGTACAGTAGAGTGAGTTCTCTTCAAACATTCATGATCTAGACCTGGAGCAAGCTATTATTGTTGTAATCTGATGTACCTGTAAGTACAGTAGAGTGAGTTCTCTTCAAACATTCATGATCTAGACCTGAGGCAAGCTATTAGTGCTGCAATCTGATGTACCTGTAAGTACGTGGGTTTTTTTTTTGTGTTGTGTTTGTTTGTAGTACAGAGAGTGAGTTCTCTTCAAACATTCATGATCTAGACCTGGGACACGCTATTAGTGCTGCAATCTGATGTAAGTACAGTAGAGTGAGTTCTCTTCAAACATTCATGATCTAGTCCTGAAGCAAGCTATTAGTGCTGCAATCTGATGTACCTGTAAGTACAGTAGAGTGAGATCTCTTATACATCCATGACCTGGTCCTGGAACACGCTATTAGTGCTGTACTCTGATGTAGGTACAGTAGAGTGAG
This sequence comes from Archivesica marissinica, assembly GCA_014843695.1. Taxonomy (NCBI): domain Eukaryota; kingdom Metazoa; phylum Mollusca; class Bivalvia; order Venerida; family Vesicomyidae; genus Archivesica; species Archivesica marissinica. Next base: position 59,548,768 of record CM026402.1, read on the forward strand.
TTCTCTTCAAACATTCATGATCTGACCTGAAGAAAGCTATAGTGCTGCAATCTGATGTACCTGTACGTACAGTAGAATGAGTTCTCTTCAAACATTCATGATCTGACTGAAGCAAGTATTAGTTCTGCAATTTGATGTTCCTGTAAGTACAGTAGAGTGGGTTCTCTTAAACATTCATGATCTGACGTGGGACAAGCTATTAGTGCTGCAATTGTGTACCTGTAAGTACAGTAGAGTGGGTTCTCCCAAATATATGATCTAGACCTGGCAAGCTATTAGTGCTGCAATTGATGTAATGTAGTACAGTAGAGTGAGTTCTCTTCAAACATTCATGATCTAGACCTGAGGCAAGCTATTAGTACTGCAATCTGATGTACCTGTAAGTACAGTAGAGTGAGTTCTCTTCAAACTGTCATGATCTAGACCTGAAGCAGCTATTAGTGCTGCACTTTGATGTAAGTACAGTAGAGTGATTTCTCTTCAAACATTCATGATCTAGACCTGGATCCTGGTATTAGTGCTGTAATCTGATGTAAGTAAAGTAGAGTGAGTTCTCTTCAAACATTCATGATCTAGACCTGAAGCAAGCTATTAGTGCTGCAATCTGATGTACCTGTAAGTATAGTAGAGTGAGTTCTCTTCAAACATTCATGATCTAGACCTGAAGCAAGCTATTATTGTTGCTATCTGATGTACCTGTAAGTACAGTAGAGTGAATTCTCTTTAAACATTCATCATCTAGACCTAAAGCAAGCTATTATTGTTGCAATCTGATGTACCTGTAAGTACAGTAGAGAGAGATCACTTCAAACATTCATGATCTAGACCTGGGACACGCTATTAGTGCTGCAATCTGATGTAAGTACAGTAGAGTGAGTTCTCTTCAAATATTCATGATCTAGACCTGGGACACGCTATTAGTGCTGCAATCTGATGTAAGTACAGTAGAGTGAGTTCTCTTCAAACATTCATGATCTAGACCTGAGGCAAGCTATTAGTGCTACAATCTGATATACCTGTAAGTACAGTAGAGTGAGTTCTCTTTAAACATTCATAATCTAGACCTGAAGCAAGCTATTATTGTTGTAATCTGATGTACCTGTAAGTACAGAAGAGTGAGTTCTCCTCAAACATTCATCTAGACGTGGGACACGCTATTAGTGCTGCAATCTGATGTAAGTACAATAGAGTGAGTTCTCTTCAAACATTCATAATCTAGACCTGAAGCAAGCTATTAGTGCTGCAATCTGATGTACCTGTAAGTACAGTAGAATGAGTTCTCTTCAAACATTCATGATCTAGACCTGAAGCAAGCTATTATTATTGCAATCTGATGTACCTGTAAGTACAGTAGAGTGAGTTCTCTTCAAACATTCACGATCTAGACCTGGAACACGCTATTAGTGCTGCAATCTGATGTACTTGTAAGTACAGTAGAGTGAGTTCTCTTCAAACATTCATGATCTAGACCCGAGGCAAGCTATTAGTACTGCAATCTGATGTACCTGTAAGTACAGTAGAGTGAATTCTCTTTAAACACTCATCATCTAGACCTAAATCAAGCTATTAGTGTTGCAATCTGATGTTCCTGTAAGTACAGAAGAGTGAGTTCTCTTCAAACATTCATGATCTAGACCTGGGACACGCTATTAGTGCTGCAATCTGATGTAAGTACAGTAGAGTGAGTTCTCTTCAAACATTCATGATCTAGTCCTGAAGCAAGCTATTAGTGCTGCAATCTGATGTACCTGCAAGTACAGTAGAGTGAGATCTCTTCATACATCCATGACCTGGTCCTGGAACACGCTATTAGTGCTGTACTCTGATGTAGGTACAGTAGAGTGAGTTCTCTTCAAACATTCATGATCTAGACCTGAAGAAAGCTATTAGTGCTGCAATCTGATGTACCTGTACGTACAGTAGAATGAGTTCTCTTCAAACATTCATGATCTAGACCTGAAGCAAGCTATTAGTTCTGCAATTTGATGTTCCTGCAAGTACAGTAGAGTGGGTTCTCTTCAAACATTCATGATCTAGACGTGGAACACGCTATTAGTGCTGCAATCTGATGTACCTGTAAGTACAGTAGAGTGGGTTCTCTCCAAATATTCATGATCTAGACCTGAAGCAAGCTATTAGTGCTGCAATCTGATGTACATGTACGTACAGTAGAGTGAGTTCTCTTCAAACATTCATGATCTAGACCTGAGGCAAGCTATTAGTACTGCAATCTGATGTACCTGTAAGTACAGTAGAGTGAGTTCTCTTCAAACTGTCATGATCTAGACCTGAAGCAAGCTATTAGTGCTGCACTTTGATGTAAGTACAGTAGAGTGATTTCTCTTCAAACATTCATGATCTAGACCTGGATCCTGCTATTAGTGCTGTAATCTGATGTAAGTAAAGTAGAGTGAGTTCTCTTCAAACATTCATGATCTAGACCTGAAGCAAGCTATTAGTGCTGCAATCTGATGTACCTGTAAGTATAGTAGAGTGAGTTCTCTTCAAACATTCATGATCTAGACCTGAAGGAAGCTATTATTGTTGCTATCTGATGTACCTGTAAGTACAGTAGAGTGAATTCTCTTTAAACATTCATCATCTAGACCTAAAGCAAGCTATTATTGTTGCAATCTGATGTACCTGTAAGTACAGTAGAGAGAGATCACTTCAAACATTCATGATCTAGACCTGGGACACGCTATTAGTGCTGCAATCTGATGTAAGTACAGTAGAGTGAGTTCTCTTCAAATATTCATGATCTAGACCTGGGACACGCTATTAGTGCTGCAATCTGATGTAAGTACAGTAGAGTGAGTTCTCTTCAAACATTCATGTTCTACACCTGAAGAAAGCTATTAGTGCTGCACTCGGATGTAAGTACAGTAGAGTGAGTTCTCTTCAAACATCCATGATCTAGACATGGAACAAGCGATTAGTGCTGTAATCTGACGTAAGTACAGTAGAGTGAGTTCTCTTCAAACATTCATGATCTAGACCTGAGGCAAGCTATTAGTGCTACAATCTGATATACCTGTAAGTACAGTAGAGTGAGATCTCTTCAAACATCCATGATCTAGACCTGGACCACGCTATTAGTGCTGTAATCTGATGTAAGTACAGTAGAGTGAGTTCTCTTCAAAGATTCATGATCTAGACCTGAAGCAAGCTATTAGTGCTGCAATCTGGTGTACCTGTAAGTACAATAGAGGGAGTTCTCTTCAAACATTCATGATCTAGACCTGAAGCAAGCTATTATTGTTGCAATCTGATGTACCTGTAAGTAGAGTAGAGTGAGTTCTCTTTAAACATTCATAATCTAGACCTGAAGCAAGCTATTATTGTTGCAATCTGATGTACCTGTAAGTACAGAAGAGTGAGTTCTCCTCAAACATTCATGATCTAGACCTGGGACACGCTATTAGTGCTGCAATCTGATGTAAGTACAGTAGAGTGAGTTCTCTTCAAACATTCATGATCTAGACCTGAAGCAAGCTATTAGTGCTGCAATCTGATGTACATGTACGTACAGTAGAGTGAGTTCTCTTCAAACATTCATGATCTAGACCCGAGGCAAGCTATTAGTACTGCAATCTGATGTACCTGTAAGTACAGTAGAGTGAATTCTCTTTAAACACTCATCATCTAGACCTAAATCAAGCTATTAGTGTTGCAATCTGATGTTCCTGTAAGTACAGAAGAGTGAGTTCTCTTCAAACATTCATGATCTAGACCTGGGACACGCTATTAGTGCTGCAATCTGATGTAAGTACAGTAGAGTGAGTTCTCTTCAAACATTCATGATCTAGTCCTGAAGCAAGCTATTAGTGCTGCAATCTGATGTACCTGCAAGTACAGTAGAGTGAGATCTCTTCATACATCCATGACCTGGTCCTGGAACACGCTATTAGTGCTGTACTCTGATGTAGGTACAGTAGAGTGAGTTCTCTTCAAACATTCATGATCTAGACCTGAAGAAAGCTATTAGTGCTGCAATCTGATGTACCTGTACGTACAGTAGAATGAGTTCTCTTCAAACATTCATGATCTAGACCTGAAGCAAGCTATTAGTTCTGCAATTTGATGTTCCTGCAAGTACAGTAGAGTGGGTTCTCTTCAAACATTCATGATCTAGACGTGGAACACGCTATTAGTGCTGCAATCTGATGTACCTGTAAGTACAGTAGAGTGGGTTCTCTCCAAATATTCATGATCTAGACCTGAAGCAAGCTATTAGTGCTGCAATCTGATGTACATGTACGTACAGTAGAGTGAGTTCTCTTCAAACATTCATGATCTAGACCTGAGGCAAGCTATTAGTACTGCAATCTGATGTACCTGTAAGTACAGTAGAGTGAGTTCTCTTCAAACTGTCATGATCTAGACCTGAAGCAAGCTATTAGTGCTGCACTTTGATGTAAGTACAGTAGAGTGATTTCTCTTCAAACATTCATGATCTAGACCTGGATCCTGCTATTAGTGCTGTAATCTGATGTAAGTAAAGTAGAGTGAGTTCTCTTCAAACATTCATGATCTAGACCTGAAGCAAGCTATTAGTGCTGCAATCTGATGTACCTGTAAGTATAGTAGAGTGAGTTCTCTTCAAACATTCATGATCTAGACCTGAAGCAAGCTATTATTGTTGCTATCTGATGTACCTGTAAGTACAGTAGAGTGAATTCTCTTTAAACATTCATCATCTAGACCTAAAGCAAGCTATTATTGTTGCAATCTGATGTACCTGTAAGTACAGTAGAGAGAGATCACTTCAAACATTCATGATCTAGACCTGGGACACGCTATTAGTGCTGCAATCTGATGTAAGTACAGTAGAGTGAGTTCTCTTCAAATATTCATGATCTAGACCTGGGACACGCTATTAGTGCTGCAATCTGATGTAAGTACAGTAGAGTGAGTTCTCTTCAAACATTCATGTTCTACACCTGAAGAAAGCTATTAGTGCTGCACTCTGATGTAAGTACAGTAGAGTGAGTTCTCTTCAAACATCCATGATCTAGACATGGAACAAGCGATTAGTGCTGTAATCTGACGTAAGTACAGTAGAGTGAGTTCTCTTCAAACATTCATGATCTAGACCTGAGGCAAGCTATTAGTGCTACAATCTGATATACCTGTAAGTACAGTAGAGTGAGTTCTCTTTAAACATTCATAATCTAGACCTGAAGCAAGCTATTATTGTTGTAATCTGATGTACCTGTAAGTACAGAAGAGTGAGTTCTCCTCAAACATTCATGATCTAGACCTGGGACACGCTATTAGTGCTGCAATCTGATGTAAGTACAATAGAGTGAGTTCTCTTCAAACATTCATGATCTAGACCTGAAGCAAGCTATTAGTGCTGCAATCTGATGTACCTGTAAGTACAGTAGAATGAGTTCTCTTCAAACATTCATAATCTAGACCTGAAGCAAGCTATTATTATTGCAATCTGATGTACCTGTAAGTACAGTAGAGTGAGTTCTCTTCAAACATTCATGATCTAGACCTGGAACACGCTATTAGTGCTGCAATCTGATGTACTTGTAAGTACAGTAGAGTGGGTTCTCTTCAAACATTCATGATCTAGACCTGAAGCAAGCTATTAGTGCTGCAATCTGATGTACATGTACGTACAGTAGAGTGAGTTCTCTTCAAACATTCATGATCTAGACCCGAGGCAAGCTATTAGTACTGCAATCTGATGTACCTGTAAGTACAGTAGAGTGAATTCTCTTTAAACACTCATCATCTAGACCTAAATCAAGCTATTAGTGTTGCAATCTGATGTTCCTGTAAGTACAGAAGAGTGAGTTCTCTTCAAACATTCATGATCTAGACCTGGGACACGCTATTAGTGCTGCAATCTGATGTAAGTACAGTAGAGTGAGTTCTCTTCAAACATTCATGATCTAGTCCTGAAGCAAGCTATTAGTGCTGCAATCTGATGTACCTGCAAGTACAGTAGAGTGAGATCTCTTCATACATCCATGACCTGGTCCTGGAACACGCTATTAGTGCTGTAATCTGATGTAGGTACAGTAGAGTGAGTTCTCTTCAAACATTCATGATCTAGACCTGAAGCAAGCTATTAGTGCTGCAATCTGATGTACCTGTAAGTACAGTAGAATGAGTTCTCTTCAAACATTCATGATCTAGACCTGAAGCAAGCTATTAGTTCTGCAATTTGATGTTCCTGCAAGTACAGTAGAGTGGGTTCTCTTCAAACATTCATGATCTAGACCTGGAACACGCTATTAGTGCTGCAATCTGATGTACCTGTAAGTACAGTAGAGTGAGTTCTCTTCAAACATTCATGATCTAGACCTGAAGCAAGCTATTAGTGCTGCAATCTGATGTACATGTACGTACAGTAGAGTGAGTTCTCTTCAAACATTCATGATCTAGACCTGAGGCAAGCTATTAGTGCTGCACTTTGATGTAAGTACAGTAGAGTGATTTCTCTTCAAACATTCATGATCTAGACCTGGATCCTGCTATTAGTGCTGTAATCTGATGTAAGTAAAGTAGAGTGAGTTCTCTTTAAACATTCATCATCTAGACCTAAATCAAGCTATTATTGTTGCAATCTGATGTACCTGTAAGTACAGTAGAGTGACTTCTCTTTAAACATTCATCATCTAGACCTAAATCAAGCTATTCTTGTTGCAATCTGATGTACCTGTAAGTACAGTAGAGAGAGATCACTTCAAACATTCATGATCTAGACCTGGGACACGCTATTAGTGCTGCAATCTGATGTAAGTACAGTAGAGTGAGTTCTCTTCACATATTCATGATCTAGACCTGAAGCAAGCTATTAGTGCTGCAATCTGATGTAAGTACAGTAGAGTGAGTTCTCTTCAAACATTCATGATCTAGACCTGAAGCAAGCTATTAGTGCTGCAATCTGATGTACCTGTAAGTACAGTAGAGTGAGATCTCTTCAAACATCCATGACCTAGACCTGGAACACGCTATAGTGCTGTAATCTGATGTAAGTACAGTAGAGTGAGTTCTCTTCAAACATTCATGATCTAGACCTAAAGCAAGCTATTATTGCAATCTGAATGTAAGTACAGTAGAGGAGTTCTCTTCAAACATCCATGAGCTAGACCTGGAACACGCTATTAGTGCTGTAATCTGATGTAAGTACAGTAGAGTGAGTTCTCTTCAAACATTCATGATCTAGACCTGAAGCAAGCTATTAGTGCTGCAATCTGGTGTACCTGTAAGTACAATAGAGGGAGTTCTCTTCAAACATTCATGATCTAGACCTGAAACAAGCTATTATTGTTGCAATCTGATGTACCTGTAAGTACAGTAGAGTGAGTTCTCTTTAAACATTCATAATCTAGACCTGAAGCAAGCTATTATTGTTGCAATCTGATGTACCTGTAAGTACAGAAGAGTGAGTTCTCTTCAAACATTCATGATCTAGACCTGGGACACGCTATTAGTGCTGCAATCTGATGTAAGTACAGTAGAGTGAGTTCTCTTCAAACATTCATGATCTAGTCCTGAAGCAAGCTATTAGTGCTGCAATCTGATGTACCTTTAAGTACAGTAGAGTGAGATCTCTTCATACATCCATGACCTGGTCCTGGAACACGCTATTAGTGCTGTAATCTGATGTAAGTACAGTAGAGTGAGTTCTAATCAGATATTCGTGATCTAGACCTGAAGCAAGCTACTAGTGCTACAATCTGATATACCTGTAAGTACAGTAGAGTGAGATCTCTTCAAACATCCATGATCTAGACATGGAACACGTGATTAGTGCTGTAATCTGATGTAAGTACAGTAGAGTGAGTTCTCTTCAAACATTCATGGTCTAGACCTGAGGCAAGCTATTAGTGCTACAATCTGATGTACCTGTAAGTACAGTAGAGTGAGTTCTCTTCAAACATTCATGATCTAGACCTGAAGCAAGCTATTAGTGCTGCAATCTGATGTACCTGTAAGTACAGTAGAATGAGTTCTCTTCAAACATTCATGATCTAGACCTGAAGCAAGCTATTAGTGCTGCAATTTGATGTTCCTGTAAGTACAGTAGAGTGGGTTCTCTTCAAACATTCATGATCTAGACCTGAAGCAAGCTATTAGCGCTGTAATCTGATGTACCTGTAAGTACAGTAGAGTGAGTTCTCTTCAAACATTCATGATCTAGACCTGGAACACGCTATTAATGCTGCAATCTGATGTACTTGTAAGTACAGTAGAGTGGGTTCTCTTCAAACATTCATGATCTAGACCTGAAGCAAGCTATTAGTGCTGCAATCTGATGTACATGTACGTACAGTAGAGTGAGTTCTCTTCAAACATTCATGATCTAGACCTGAGACAAGCTATTAGTACTGCAATCTGATGTACCTGTAAGTACAGTATAGTGAGTTCTCTTCAAACTGTCATGATCTAGACCTGAAGCAAGCTATTAGTGCTGCACTCTGATGTAAGTACAGTAGAGTGAGTTCTCTTCAAAGATTCATGATCTAGACCTGGAACATGCTATTAGTGCTGTAATCTGATGTAAGTACAGTAGAGTGAGTTCTCTTCAAACATTCATGATCTAGACCTGAAGCAAGCTATTAGTGCTGCAATCTGATGTACCTGTAAGTACAGTAGAGTGAATTCTCTTTAAACATTCATCATCTAGACCTAAATCAAGCTATTATTGTTGCAATCTGATGTACCTGTAAGTACAGTAGAGAGAGAGTTCTCTTCAAACATTCATGATCTAGACCTGGAACACGCTATTAGTGCTGCAATCTGATGCAAGTATAGTAGTGTGATTTCTCTTCAAACATTCATGCTCTAGACCTGAAGCAAGCTATTAGTGCTGCAATCTGGTGTACCTGTAAGTACAATAGAGGGAGTTCTCTTCAAACATTCATGATCTAGACCTGAAACAAGCTATTATTGTTGCATTCTGATGTACCTGTAAGTACAGTAGAGTGAGTTCTCTTCAAACATTCATGATCTAGACCTGGGACACGCTATTAGTGCTGCAATCTGATGTAAGTACAGTATAGTGAGTTCTCTTCAAACATTCATTATCTAGACCTGAAGCAAGCTATTAGTGCTGCAATCTGATGTACCTGTAAGTACAGTAGAGTGAGATCTCTTCATACATCCATGACCTGGTCCTGGAACACGCTATCAGTGCTGTAATCTGATGTAAGTACAGTAGAGTGAGTCTCTTCAAACATGCATGATCTAGACCCGGAACACGCCATTAGTGCTGCAATCTGATGTACCTGTAAGTACAGTAGAGTGAGTTCTCTTCAAACATTCATGACCTAGACCTGAAGTAAGCTATTAGTGCTGCAATCTGATGTACCTGTACGTACAGTAGAGTGAGATCTCTTCAAACATCCATGATCTAGACCTGCAACACGCCGTTAGTGCTGCAATCTGATGTACCTGTAAGTACAGTAGAGTGAGTTCTCTTCAAACATTCATGAACTAGACCTGAAGCAAGCTATTAGTGCTGCAATCACTGATGTACCTGTACGTACAGTAGAGTGAGATCTCTTCAAACATCCTTGATCTAGACCTAGAACACGCTATTAGTGCTGCAATCTGATGTACCTGTAAGTACAGTAGAGTGAGATCACTTCAAACATCCATGACCTAGACCTGGAACACGCTAGTAGTGCTGTAATCTGATGTAAGTACAGCAGAGTGAGTTCTCTTCAAACGTTCATGATCTAGATCTGAAGCAAGCTATTAGTGCTGCAATCTGATGTACCTGTAAGTACAGTAGAGTGCGTTCTCTTCAACGATTCATGATCTAGACCTGAAGCGAGCGATTACTGCTGCAATCTGATGTACATGTAATTACAGTAGAGTGAGTTCTCTTCAAACATTCATGATCTAGACCTGAAGCAAGCTATTAGTGCTGCACTCTGATGTAAGTACAGTAGAGTGAGTTCTCTTCAAACACTCATGATCTAGACCTGAAGCAAGCTATTAGTGCTGCAATCTGATGTACCTGTAAGTACAGTAGAGTGGGTTCTCTTCAAACATTCATGATCTAGACCTGAATCAAGCTATTATTGCTGCAATCTGATGTACCTTTAAGTACAGTAGAGTGAGTTCTCTTCAAACATCCATGACCTGGTCCTGGAACACGCTATCAGTGCTGTAATCTGATGTAAGTACAGTAGAGTGAGTTCTCTTCAAACATGCATGATCTAGACCCGGAACACGCCATTAGTGCTGCAATCTGATGTACCTGTAAGTACAGTAGAGTGAGTTCTCTTCAAACATTCATGACCTAGACCTGAAGTAAGCTATTAGTGCTGCAATCTGATGTACCTGTACGTACAGTAGAGTGAGATCTCTTCAAACATCCATGATCTAGACCTGCAACATGCCGTTAGTGCTGCAATCTGATGTACCTGTACGTACAGTAGAGTGAGATCTCTTCAAACATCCTTGATCTAGACCTAGAACACGCTATTAGTGCTGCAATCTGATGTACCTGTAAGTACAGTAGAGTGAGATCACTTCAAACATCCATGACCTAGACCTGGAACACGCTAGTAGTGCTGTAATCTGATGTAAGTACAGCAGAGTGAGTTCTCTTCAAACGTTCATGATCTAGATCTGAAGCAAGCTATTAGTGCTGCAATCTGATGTACCTGTAAGTACAGTAGAGTGCGTTCTCTTCAACGATTCATGATCTAGACCTGAAGCGAGCGATTACTGCTGCAATCTGATGTACATGTAATTACAGTAGAGTGAGTTCTCTTCAAACATTCATGATCTAGACCTGAAGCAAGCTATTAGTGCTGCACTCTGATGTAAGTACAGTAGAGTGAGTTCTCTTCAAACATTCATGATCTAGACCTGAAGCAAGCTATTAGTGCTGCAATCTGATGTACCTGTAAGTACAGTAGAGTGGGTTCTCTTCAAACATTCATGATCTAGACCTGAATCAAGCTATTATTGCTGCAATCTGATGTACCTTTAAGTACAGTAGAGTGAGTTCTCTTCAAACATCCATGATCAAGACCTGGAGCAAGCTATTAGTGCTGCAATCTGATGTACCTGTAAGTACAGTAGAGTGAGTTCTCTTCAAACAGTCATGATCTAGACCTGAAGCAAGCTATTAGTGCTGCACTCTGATGTAAGTACAGTATAGTGAGTTCTCTTCAAACATTCATGATCTAGACCTGAAGCAAGCTAGTAGTGCTGCACTCTGATATAAGTACAGTAGAGTGAGTTCTCTTCAAACATTCATGATCTATACCTGAAGCAAGCTATTAGTGCTACAATCTGATATACCTGTAAGTACAGTAGAGTGAGATCTCTTCAAACATCCATGACCTAGACCTGGAACACGCTAGTAGTGCTGTAATCTGATGTAAGTACAGTAGAGTGAGTTCTCTTCAAACATCCATGATCTAGACCTGGAGCAATATATTAGTGCTGCAATCTGATGTACCTGTAAGTACAGTAGAGTGAGTTCTCTTCAAACATTCATGATCTAGACCTGAAGCAAGCTATTAGTGCTGCAATCTGGTGTACCTGTAAGTACAATAGAGGGAGTTCTCTTCAAACATTCATGATCTAGACCTGAAACAAGCTATTATTGTTGCAATCTGATGTACCTGTAAGTACAGTAGAGTGAGTTCTCTTTAAACATTCATAATCTAGACCTGAAGCAAGCTATTAGTGCTACAATCTGATATAAATGTAAGTACAGTAGAGTGAGATCTCTTCAAACATTCATGATCTAGACCTGGGACAGGCTATTAGTGCTGCAATCTGATGTAAGTACAGTCGAGTGAGTTCTCTTCAAACATTCATGATCTAATCCTGAAGCAAGCTATTAGTGCTGCAATCTGATGTACCAAACAAAGAACACCAACAATCTGATGTAAGTACAGTAGAGTGAGTTCTCTTCAAACATTCATGATCTAGACCTGAAGCAAGCTATTAGTGCTGCAATCTGATGTACCTGTAAGTACAGTAGAATGAGTTCTCTTCAAACATTCATGATCTAGACCTGAAGCAAGCTATTAGTGCTGCAATTTGATGTCCTGTAAGTACAGTAGAGTGGCTTCTCTTCAAACTTTCATGAACTAGACCTGAAGCAAGCTATTAGCGCTGTAATCTGATGTACCTGTAAGTACAGTAGAGTGAGTTCTCTTCAAACATTCATGATCTAGACCTGAAGCAAGCTATTAGTGCTGCAATCTGATGTAAGTACAGTAGAGTGAGTTCTCTTCAAACATTCATGATCTAGACCTGAAGCAAGCTATTAGTGCTGCAATCTGATGTACCTGTAAGTACAGTAGAGTGAGTTCTCTTCAAACATTCATGATCTAGACCTGTAGCAAGCTATTATTGTTGCAATCTGATGTACCTGTAAGTACAGTAGAGTGAGTTCTCTTCAAACATTCATGATCTAGACCTGGAGCAAGCTATTAGTACTGCAATCTGATGTACCTGTAAGTACAGTAGAGTGAGTTCTCTTCAAACATTCATGATCTAGACCTGAAGCAAGCTATTATTGCTGCAATCTGATGTACCTTTAAGTACAGTAGAGAGAGTTCTCTTCAAACATTCATGAACTAGACCTGGAACACGCTATTAGTGCTGCAATCTGATGTAAGTACAGTAGAGTGAGTTCTCTTCAAACATTCATGATCTAGACCTGAAGCAAGCTAGTAGTGCTGCACTCTGATGTAAGTACAGTAGAGTGAGTTCTCTTCAAACATTCATGATCTAGACCTAAAGCAAGCTATTAGTGCTACAATCTGATATACCTGTAAGTACAGTAGAGTGAGATCTCTTCAAACATCCATGATCTAGACATGGAACACGCTATTAGTGCTGTAATCTGATGTAAGTACAGTAGAGTGAGTTCTCTTCAAACATTCATGATCTAGACCTGAAGCAAGCTATTAGTGCTGCAATCTGGTGTACCTGTAAATACAATAGAGGGAGTTCTCTTCAAACATTCATGATCTAGACCTGAAACAAGCTATTATTGTTGCAATCTGATGTACTTGTAAGTACAGTAGAGTGATTTCTCTTTAAACATTCATAATCTAGACCTGAAACAAGCTATTATTGTTGCAATCTGATGTACTTTTAAGTACAGAAGAGTGAGTTCTCTTCAAACATTCATGATCTAGACCTGAAGCAAGCTATTAGTGCTGCAATTTGATGTTCCTGTAAGTACAGTAGAGTGAGTTCTCTTCAAACATTCATGATCTAGACCTGAAGCAAGCTATTAGTGCTGCAATTTGATGTTACTGTAAGTACAGTAGAGTAGGTTCTCTTCAAACATTCATGATCTAGACCAGAAGCAAGCTATTAGCACTGTAATCTGATGTACCTGTAAGTACAGTAGAGTGAGTTCTCTTCAAACATTCATGATCTAGACCTGAACACGCTATTAGTGCTGCAATCTGATGTACCTGTAAGTACAGTAGAGTGGGTTCTCTTCAAACATTCATGATCTAGACCTGAAGCAAGCTATTAGTGCTGCAATCTGATGTACATGTAAGTACAATAGAGTGAGTTCTCTTCAAACAGTCATGATCTAGACATGAAGCAAGCTATTATTGTTGCAAGATAATGTACCTGTAAGTACAGTAGAGTGAGTTCTCTTCAAACAGTCATGATCTAGACCTGAAGCAGGCTATTAGTGCTGCAATCTGATGTACCTGTAAGTATATTAGAGCGAGTTCTCTTCAAACATTCATGATCTAGACCTGAAGCAAGCTATTATTGTTGCAATCTGATGTACCTGTAAGTCGAGTAGAGTGAGTTCTCTTCAAACATTCATGATCTAGACCTGGGACATGCTATTAGTGCTACAATCTGATGTAAGTACAGTAGAGTGAGTTCTCTTCAAACATCCATGACCTGGTCCTTGAACACGCTATTAGTGCTGCAATCTGATGTACCTGTAAGTACAGTAGAGTGAGATCTCTTCAAACATCCATGACCTGGACCTTGAACACGCTATTAGTGCTGTAATCTGATGTAAGTACAGTAGAGTGAGTTCTCTTCAAACATTCATGATCTAGACCTGAAGCAAGCTATTCGTGCAGCAATCTGATGTACCTGTAAGTACAGTAGAATGAGTTCTCTTCAAACATTCATGATCTAGACCTGAAGCAAGCTATTAGTGCTGCAATTTGATGTTCCTGTAAGTACATTAGAGTAGGTTTTCTTCAAACATTCATGATCTAGACGAGAAGCAAGCTATTAGCACTGTAATCTGATGTACCTGTAAGTACAGTAGAGTGAGTTCTCTTCAAACAGTCATGATCTAGACATGAAGCAAGCTATTATTGTTGCAAGCTGATGTACCTGTAAGTACAGTAGAGTGAGTTCTCTTCAAACAGTCATGATCTAGACCTGAGGCAAGCTATTAGTGCTGCAATCTGATGTACATGTAAGTATAGTAGAGTGAGTTTTCTTCAAACATTCGTGATCTAGACCTGGGACACGCTATTAGTGCTGCAATCTGATGTAAGTACAGTAGAGTGAGTTCTCTTCAAACATTAATATTCTAGACCTGAAGCAAGCTATTAGTGCTGCAATCTGATGTACCAGTAAATACAGTAGAGTGAGATCTCTTCAAACATCCATGACCTGGACCTGGACCACGCTATTAGTGCTGTAATCTGATGTAAGTACAGTAGAGTGCGTTATCTTCAAACATTCATGATCTAGACCTGAAGCAAGCTATTAGTGCTGCAATCTGATGTACCTGTAAGTAGAGTAGAATGAGTTCTCTTCAAACATTCATGATCTAGACCTGAAGCAAGCTATTAGTGCTGCAATTTGATGTTCCTGTTAGTACAGTAGAGTGAGTTCTCTTCAAACATTCATGATCTAGACTTGGAACACGCTATTAGTGCTGCAATCTGATGTATCTGTAAGTACAGTAGAGTGAGTTCTCTTCAAACATTCATGATCTAGACCTGAGGCAGGCTATTAGTGCTGCAATTTGATGTTCCTGTAAGTACAGTAGAGTAGGTTCTCTTCAAACATTCATGATCTAGACCAGAAGCAAGCTATTAGCACTGTAATCTGATGTACCTGTAAGTACAGTAGAGTGAGTTCTCTTCAAACATTCATGATCTAGACCTGAACACGCTATTAGTGCTGCAATCTGATGTACCTGTAAGTACAGTAGAGTGGGTTCTCTTCAAACATTCATGATCTAGACCTGAAGCAAGCTATTAGTGCTGCAATCTGATGTACATGTAAGTACAATAGAGTGAGTTCTCTTCAAACAGTCATGATCTAGACATGAAGCAAGCTATTATTGTTGCAAGATAATGTACCTGTAAGTACAGTAGAGTGAGTTCTCTTCAAACAGTCATGATCTAGACCTGAAGCAGGCTATTAGTGCTGCAATCTGATGTACCTGTAAGTATATTAGAGCGAGTTCTCTTCAAACATTCATGATCTAGACCTGAAGCAAGCTATTATTGTTGCAATCTGATGTACCTGTAAGTCGAGTAGAGTGAGTTCTCTTCAAACATTCATGATCTAGACCTGGGACATGCTATTAGTGCTACAATCTGATGTAAGTACAGTAGAGTGAGTTCTCTTCAAACATCCATGACCTGGTCCTTGAACACGCTATTAGTGCTGCAATCTGATGTACCTGTAAGTACAGTAGAGTGAGATCTCTTCAAACATCCATGACCTGGTCCTTGAACACGCTATTAGTGCTGTAATCTGATGTAAGTACAGTAGAGTGAGTTCTCTTCAAACATTCATGATCTAGACCTGAAGCAAGCTATTCGTGCAGCAATCTGATGTACCTGTAAGTACAGTAGAATGAGTTCTCTTCAAACATTCATGATCTAGACCTGAAGCAAGCTATTAGTGCTGCAATTTGATGTTCCTGTAAGTACATTAGAGTAGGTTTTCTTCAAACATTCATGATCTAGACGAGAAGCAAGCTATTAGCACTGTAATCTGATGTACCTGTAAGTACAGTAGAGTGAGTTCTCTTCAAACAGTCATGATCTAGACATGAAGCAAGCTATTATTGTTGCAAGCTGATGTACCTGTAAGTACAGTAGAGTGAGTTCTCTTCAAACAGTCATGATCTAGACCTGAGGCAAGCTATTAGTGCTGCAATCTGATGTACATGTAAGTATAGTAGAGTGAGTTTTCTTCAAACATTCATGATCTAGACCTGAAGCAAGCTAGTATTGTTGCAATCTGATGTACCTGTAAGTAGAGTAGAGTGAGTTCTCTTCAAACATTCGTGATCTAGACCTGGGACACGCTATTAGTGCTGCAATCTGATGTAAGTACAGTAGAGTGAGTTCTCTTCAAACATTAATATTCTAGACCTGAAGCAAGCTATTAGTGCTGCAATCTGATGTACCAGTAAATACAGTAGAGTGAGATAGATCTCTTCAAACATCCATGACCTGGACCTGGACCACGCTATTAGTGCTGTAATCTGATGTAAGTACAGTAGAGTGCGTTATCTTCAAACATTCATGATCTAGACCTGAAGCAAGCTATTAGTGCTGCAATCTGATGTACCTGTAAGTAGAGTAGAATGAGTTCTCTTCAAACATTCATGATCTAGACCTGAAGCAAGCTATTAGTGCTGCAATTTGATGTTCCTGTAAGTACAGTAGAGTGAGTTCTCTTCAAACATTCATGATCTAGACTTGGAACACGCTATTAGTGCTGCAATCTGATGTACCTGTAAGTACAGTAGAGTGAGTTCTCTTCAAACATTCATGATCTAGACCTGAGGCAGGCTATTAGTGCTGCAATTTGATGTTCCTGTAAGTACAGTAGAGTGGGTTCTCTTCAATCATTCATGATCTAGACCTGAAGGAAGCTATTATTGTTGCAAGCTGATGTACCTGTAAGTACAGTAGAGTGAGTTCTCTTTACACATTCATGATCTAGACCTAAAGCAAGCTATTATTGTTGCAATCTGATATACCTGTAAGTACAGTGGAGTGAGCTCTCTTCAAATATTCATGATCTAGACCTGGTAGACGCTATTAGTGCTGCACTCTGATGTAAGTACAGTAGTGTGAGTTCTCTTCAAACATTCATGATCTAGACCTAAAGCAAGCTATTAGTGCTACAATCTGATATACCTGTAAGTACAGTGGAGTGAGATCTCTTCAAACATCCATGATCTAGACCTGGAACACGCTATTAGTGTTGTAATCTGATGTAAGTACAGTAGAGTGAGTTCTCTTCAAACATTCATGATCTAGACCTGAAACAAGCTATTATTGTTGCAAGCTGATGTACCTGTAAGTACAGTAGAGTGAGTTCTCTTTAAACATTCATAATCTAGACCTGAAGCAAGCTATTATTGTTGCAATCTGATGTACCTTTAGGTACAGAAGAGTGAGTTCTCTTCAAACATTCATGATCTAGACCTGAAGCAAGCTATTAGTGCTGCAATTTGATGTTCCTGTAAGTACAGTAGAGTGAGTTCTCTTCAAACATTCATGATCTAGACCTGAAGCAAGCTATTAGTGCTGCAATTTGATGTTCCTGTAAGTACAGTAGAGTAGGTTCTCTTCAAACATTCATGATCTAGACCAGAAGCAAGCTATTAGCGCTGCAATCTGATGTACCTGTAAGTACAGTAGAGTGAGTTCTCTTCAAACATTCATGATCTAGACCGAAGCAAGCTATTAGTGCTGCAATCTGATGTAGAGTACAGTAGAGTGAGTTCTCTTCAAACAGTCATGATCTAGACATGAAGCAAGCTATTAGTGTTGCAATCTGATGTACCTGTAAGTACAGTAGAGTGAGTTCTCTTCAAACATCATGATCTAGACCTGAAGCAAGCTATTAGTGCTGCAATTGATGCTGTAAGTAAGTAGAGTGAGTTCTCTTCAAACATTCATGATTAGACCTGAAGCTATTAGTGCTGCAATCTGATGTACCTGTAAGTACAGTAGAGTGAGTTCTCTTCAAACATTCATGATCTAGACCTGGAGCAAGCTATTAGTGCTGTAATCTGATGTACCTGTAAGTACAGTAGAGTGAGTTCTCTTCAAACATTCATGATCTAGACCTGAACACGCTATTAGTGCTGCAATCTGATGTACCTGTAAGTACAGTAGAGTGAGTTCTCTTCAAACATTCATGATCTAGACCTGAAGCAAGCTATTAGTGCTGCAATCTGATGTACCTGTAAGTACAGTAGAGTGAGTTCTCTTCAAACATTCATGATCTAGACCTGAAGCAAGCTATTATTGTTGCAAGCTGATGTACCTGTAAGTACAGTAGAGTGAGTTCTCTTCAAACATTCATGATCTAGACCTGAAGCAAGCTATTAGTGCTGCAATCTGATGTACCTGTAAGTACAGTAGAGTGAGTTCTCTTCAAACATTCATGATCTAGACCTGAAGCAAGCTATTATTGTTGCAATCTGATGTACCTGTAAGTAGAGTAGAGTGAGTTCTCTTCAAACATTCATGATCTAGACCTGGGACAAGCTATTAGTGCTGCAATCTGATGTAAGTACAGTAGAGTGAGTTCTCTTCAAACATTCATGATCTAGACCTGAACAAGCTATTAGTGCTGCAATCTGATGTACCTGTAAGTACAGTAGAGTGAGATCTCTTCAAACATCCATGACCTGGACCTTGAACACGCTATTAGTGCTGTAATCTGATGTAAGTACAGTAGAGTGAGTTCTCTTCAAACATTCATGATCTAGACCTGAAGCAAGCTATTAGTGCTGCAATCTGATGTACCTGTAAGTACAGTAGAATGAGTTCTCTTCAAACATTCATGATCTAGACCTGAAGCAAGCTATTAGTGCTGCAATTTGATGTTCCTGTAAGTACAGTAGAGTAGGTTCTCTTCAAACATTCATGATCTAGACCAGAAGCAAGCTATTAGCACTGCAATCTGATGTACCTGTAAGTACAGTAGAGTGAGTTCTCTTCAAACAGTCATGATCTAGACATGAAGCAAGCTATTATTGTTGCAAGCTGATGTACCTGTAAGTACAGTAGAGTGAGTTCTCTTCAAACAGTCATGATCTAGACCTGAGGCAAGCTATTAGTGCTGCAATCTGATGTACATGTAAGTATAGTAGAGTGAGTTTTCTTCAAACATTCATGATTTAGACCTGAAGCTAGCTAGTATTGTTGCAATCTGATGTACCTGTAAGTAGAGAAGAGTGAGTTCTCTTCAAACATTCATGATCTAGACCTGGGACAAGCTATTAGTGCTGCAATCTGATGTAAGTACAGTAGAGTGAGTTCTCTTCAAACATTCATATTCTAGACCTGAAGCAAGCTATTAGTGCTGCAATCTGATGTACCAGTAAATACAGTAGAGTGAGATCTCTTCAAACATCCATGACCTGGACCACGCTATTAGTGCTGTAATCTGATGTAAGTACAGTAGAGTGAGTTATCTTCAAACATTCATGATCTAGACCTGAAGCAAGCTATTAGTGCTGCAATCTGATGTACCTGTAAGTACAGTAGAATGAGTTCTCTTAAAACATTCATGATCTAGACCTGAAGCAAGCTATTAGTGCTGCAATTTGATGTTCCTGTAAGTACAGTAGAGTGATTTCTCTTTAAACATTCATAATCTAGACCTGAAGCAAGCTATTATTGTTGCAATCTGATGTACCTTTAAGTACAGAAGAGTGAGTTCTCTTCAAACATTCATGATCTAGACCTGAAGCAAGCTATTAGTGCTGCAATTTGATGTTCCTGTAAGTACAGTAGAGTGAGTTCTCTTCAAACATTCATGATCTAGACTTGGAACACGCTATTAGTGCTGCAATCTGATGTACCTGTAAGTACAGTAGAGTGAGTTCTCTTCAAACATTCATGATCTAGACCTGAGGCAAGCTATTAGTGCTGCAATTTGATGTTCCTGTAAGTACAGTAGAGTGGGTTCTCTTCAATCATTCATGATCTAGACGTGAAGCAAGCTATTAGTGCTGCAATCTGATGTACCTGTAAGTACAATAGAGTGAGTTCTCTTCAAACAGTCATGATCTAGACCTGAAGCAAGCTATTATTGTTGCAAGCTGATGTACCTGTAAGTACAGTAGAGTGAGTTCTCTTTACACATTCATGATCTAGACCTAAAGCAAGCTATTATTGTTGCAATCTGATGTACCTGTAAGTACAGTAGAGAGACTTCTCTTCAAATATTCATGATCTAGACCTGGGACACGCTATTAGTGCTGCAATCTGATGTAAGTACAGTAGAGTGAGTTCTCTTCAAACATTCATGATCTAGACCTGAAGCAAGCTATTATTGCTGCAATCTGATGTAAGTACAGTAGAGTGAGTTCTCTTCAAACATTCATGATCTAGACCTGAAGCAAGCTATTAGTGCTGCAATCTGATGTAAGTACAGTAGAGTGAGTTCTCTTCAAACATTCATGATCTAGACCTAAAGCAAGCTATTTGTGCTACAATTTGATATACCTGTAAGTAGAGTGGAGTGGGATCTCTTCAAACATCCATGATCTAGACCTGGAACACGCTATTAGTGCTGTAATCTGATGTAAGTACAGTAGAGTGAGTTCTCTTCAAACATTCATGATCTAGACCTGAAGCAAGCTATTATTGTTGCAATCTGATGTACCTGTGTAGACCGGGGAGTTTATAGATATGACAAACTCTGGTTGTTTTCGTATTTTCGTATATATGGATATAAAGAGCCTGTAAAATACAATATATACATAATATTATTATGTACAAATCATTCTACTAAATTTCACAATACAAAATAGTAAATACACAATTCCAATTCCAGCAGTTCAAATAAATATTTTACAATGTAAAATATCAAAGATAAAACATTACATTACCAGAGTCCGGCTATCAGCTGATACATATATTATATATATGTATAAAGTTACTAGTATAGTATATATTAACGTAAACAGGATAGCTTTGCAACGTATCCGTTTGACTAGTAGAGATAGAGTGTGTGATAAGGGTCTTGAACAAGTTAGTTGGAAAGTGCACCTAATTAGTTGAGTTAGTTCACTCATTCACACATCTGACCTGATTGTCACTCACAATCACTCACCCATAATACTTTATACACAATAGTAGTGAAGACTAGTATATATTATACAAAGACATAGTATGGGACCAGGCTATATAATTATGATATGATTCAGACCAGTTATTTTATTAGGCCATATAGGGAAACTATTGGGTGGTACGCTTGCAGCAGGGTTTGGAAACATTATAATGTACATGTACTAAATATCAATAATTAGTTCCCTTTAACATACATATGACATGGGTTACATAGTTCCCCCTCTTGGAGAAAAGGTCTCCTGACGTTTTAATTACCTGAAACTAAATGAATAGTGTAGATCAATCCAAATAATCAAGCTATATAATAACAATTGTATTTACTGCATCATTCACTATCCAACATCCGACATTGTCAGCTGAAATAATTTTACAAACTGAAATAAAAACATAACAACCAATACAATGTAATTAAAGATACTAATGTAACGATCATTAGTTAAGTATTACACCGTGCATGGGTATGTTCAATATGGCTGGATTAAAGGTAGATGTCCACAATAATGGACATATGCTACAAATCTGTTCCAACTATGTGGAGACCTGTACAGGTAAGATTAACCTTCAAATTGTACAAACATGAACATTTACTATGAAATAAAAACAACCATTTCAAATGACATAATGAAATGTAATACTAATGTACGCGCATTGTATATATATGACATAGAATGATTCAAACATTGCACTTACACAGTAAAATACCAGAATACAGTATATTTTGAAACAATTAAAAACTGTCTTACACATAGTACACAACCTTGTCAGTGTTTGGTACTGCTGTCAATGGGACCACCCATTCTCCATACCGGTCCGGTGGCTTCCTTTGGCGCACCGGACGACGGGTCGGTTCAGGAGTTTGGGCATTGCCAGCAGGGACGACAACATGTTGGTCTATTATGGACTCTAAATGTGAGACAGATCTCTGTACTGATGGTTCTGAGGTGGTGTTATAAGATATATCATGAATCTGTGAAGATTCAGGTATCGTACTACCGGTACCAAGTAAACTGGGTACAGAGGGTTGAGATGTCGCAGAGTTAGATCTGGTTGAGTGTTGCACTCCTGGATTGTTCTCGACGATACGGCTAGGAATATGGGTTGGACTACCAGTAGTCGCAGGAACCATCCTAGGTATCGTCGGAGGCAGCAATCCAGGGTGATTATGCTTTCGCAAAGCTGGAGGTCTGTATAGTTTGACGCTTTCGCCGTCGCTATCTAAATCGGAACTATCAGATTGGATTGCGTGAGGTACATGTACTGGTGGTGTCTTGAGATTGGTTCTGGCCAACTCCTTGCGGATAGGGCCTATCTCAGATTATACACTTACATCCACCGTCGGTGTATCTCTGGGTACACAATTGAATGGCAGGAGCATATTCCTATGCAACGTCCGGATTGGTCCTTTGCCATTCTCAAGTTGTACACGAAATACTGGTATGTCGGGGTTCGACATAGCTAGCACAACATAAGGGTCGCGATCCCATCTGTCTGCTAGCTTATGTGTCCCCTTGATACCGACTTTCTTTACAAGTACACGGTCTCCAACTTCTATCTTGGACTCACGAACTTTACAGTCGTACCTGTCCTTGTTCTTGGCAGCCTGCCTGCCAGCTTCATTGGCAGCTGCCCTATATGCATATTCTAGCCGGTTCTTTAGTTTGGCTACATATGTCGTAGGTGTGAATTCACCAATGTCTTGTGGATCTGTGCCTAAGTAGGCATCGACAGAAAGTCGAGGATGCCACCCAAACATTAAATAGTGTGGCGAAAAACCGGTTGCATCACTCTTGGTACCATTGTATTCCTGAACAAGAGGGGCGATATACGATTTCCAGTCGCTCTTTTGGTGTTCCTCTAAGGTACCAAGCATGCGCAGAAGAGTGCCGTTGAATCGTTCTGCTGAACCATTACCCATAGGGTGGTACGGCGTTGTACGGCTTTTACGAATGCCCGTGAGCTTACACAGTTCCTGTATAGTCCTACTAAGAAAATTTCGACCTTGGTCACCGTGAAGTCGCTCGGGAAAACCATAAAAACGGAAATAATGGTCATACAAGGCCTTGGCAGTGGTTTGTGCAGTCTGGTTGCGACATGGCACTGCTTGAGCATATCTGGTGAAGTGATCCACTATAACCAGTATGTTTTCCACACCACCTGTGCTAGGTTCGAGCTTTAAAAAGTCGATGCACACTAGCTCCATAGGTCTAGAGGTAAAAATTGGTACAAGCTCTGCGAAAGGTTTAACAGGGGTCTTTCGTCTAATACATGAGCTACAATTGGTGATGTACTTGTTAACATCCTCTTCCAACCCAGGCCAGTAAAACCGTTGTCTGGCCAGCCAAAGGGTCTTTTCCTTGCCCTGGTGACCAGCATCGTCATGAATACCCTTCAAGGCAATAGTCCTGTGGGATACAGGTAAAACAAGTTGACGAACTGACTGGCCATCCAAGAAAGCGGTTCTGTACAGAATTCCCTCATCGAGATGAAGTCTGTTCCATTCTCGGAGAAAACGCTGTACAGCTTTTGACTCGGATCCTCTCCCTCTAGGAAGAAAATCGCTTTCGAGGAGGTCAATCACCCTTACAATGATAAAATCATTCAATTGCTCAGCTTTCCAGTCAATCTTGTTAACATGTTCAGATTCAAACATCTCCTCATCGGCCGAATGAGGAGCTGCCGAATCTGATAAACAGTCGACAAGTGGTGTAGCATTTACAGCACCTTGATAAATCGCTTTCATTTCGTCTTGAAAAACGTATCGATGAGATAATCCATCTGCGTCTCCGTTTTGGCTGCCACTACGGTATTCAATATAAAAATTGTAATTGGCTAATTCTGCTAGCCAACGGTGGCCTGTTGCATCAACCTTTGCAGAGGTTTTGACATAGGTTAAGGGATTGTTGTCAGTAACCACCTTAAAGTCATTCCCACACAAGTAGTCATGTAATTTATCTGTTATACTCCACTTAAGGGCTAGAAATTCCATCTTGTGGGCGGGATAATTCCTCTCACTGGGTGTCAAACTTCGGGATGCGTATGCAATAACACGCTCCTTCCCGTCTTGGACCTGGTACAATACACTGCTCCTAATCCAAGGGAGGATGCATCCGTGTGCAGAATAAAAGGTTGGGAATAGTCTGCATATGCCAAGATTGGGTGTGATGTTAATTTATCTTTGATTGTATCCAAGGCAGCTTGCTGGGCATCACCCCACATCCATGGAACGGGTGTCTTGGTCTTCTTCTTGGTCTTTTTCTTGGATTTTTTCTGGTTAAAACCATGTCCTTCTAATAAGGAGTTTAACGGCTGTACAATCTGGGCATAATCCTTTATACATTTCTGTAGTAGCCCGAGAATCCAAGAAATTGTCTGAGAGATTTCAGATCGTGACATGCTGGCCAATCTTTAACGGCGGAAACTTTACCGGGATCCGTAGAAATACCTTGATCAGAAAGGACATGACCCAAGTAAGTTACGGATTTCTTGAAGAATTCGCATTTTGAAGGTTTAAGCTTCAAGTGATGCTGATCCAACCGTTGAAAGACGGATTCAATCCTCTCTATGTGTTCCTCAAATGTAGATGAGAAAATAAGGATGTCATCTAAGAAAATTAAACATTCTCTAAGATGCATATCACCCATGTATTTTTCCATCAGTCGCTGGAAGGTTGCGGGTGCATTGGTGAGTCCGAAACCCATCCGGTTCCACTCATAAAACCCCAGTGCTCCGACACTAAAAGCTGTTTTGGCCTTATCCTCTTCTGCAACTTCGACCTGCCAGTAGGCTGAATGTAGGTCAAGTTTACTAAAATATTTGGCAGAAGAAAGGACATCAATAGTGTCATCAAATCTGGGTAACATAAAAGCATCCTCTCGGGTCTTGTTGTTCAATCGACGCCAATCCACACAAAACCTGAGTGCACCGGAGGATTTTCTAATCAAAACAACGTTAGAAGAGTAAGGACTATCAGACTCTCGAATAACGTCTGCCTCCAACATTTCCTTTATGTGCTGACACACTTCCTCATACATGGCTGGAGGGATTCGTCTGTATGGGTCTTTAAACGGTGTATTGTCCTCTAACACTATCTTGTGCTGTACAAGATTTGTTTTACCCAAGTCCTGACTGTCTTTTGAAAATACATGTTTCCATTTACCCAGGACTTGTTGAAACCGCAAAACTTGAGACGGAGACAAATTTGTATTGTCAACGTTGACACCCAGGTCTTCGAGAGAGGTATCTGAAGATGTATCCTGGCAAATATATGTAGAAAGATCATCCACAACTGTTGCTTCAGAAATTTCACAAATCTGTGTTTTGGGTTTAAAAGATAAAGTCTTCACAGTCATATTACAAATCCTGACTGGGACTTTAACTGTGGATTGTTGATTGACTTTAACAATCCGAGGACATACTGTATAACCTGTAACAGTTTCAGGTGTCTCAGTGACAACAGATGAGATGTTGTTGTCGAAATTTCGGACTATCCCATTGATAGTAACCGTCTCATATGGTGCTACCGTAATCGTTTTGGTACCGCACGCTTTTACTGAGAAGGTCCGGGAGTCGAGGCTATCCATCGCCGACTTCCATTCTACTGGGATGTCAACAGTAGAATTGTCTGAAGATGGGGACAAAAATGTCTTACACCTTCTAAGAACGTTTGTTCCCACAATGACGGGACACGTTCTGTTAAAACTATTGTCTGGGATGACCAGAACAGGAATATCCAATTTAAAAACAGATAAAAACGGTAATGTGATGGTAGACTCAAAATAACCTGAGTACCCCATGCGTGAACCATCAGCAATTGATAAGTCAAGACCAAGAGTGGTGAGAGGTTGTAATACAACATCTGAAAGTCTCTTGAAACAAGAAAGAGAAAGAGTGGTTACTTGACTACCAGTATCAACCAAGGCTTTAAAAGAACTGCCGTTGATAACAATATCATGTTCATTCGGTGAACCTATAAGACGGTTCACAAATTGTTGTTCTGGTGGGTGTGGGTTTGTTTGGGCAACTTGATAACCAGTCCCTGTGTGGCCCTCAACAGAGACGGTATCTAGTTTAACGATTGGCGATATTGGGAAATTGCCTCTTCCGCGACCAAATGACCTTGGTCCGGAGTTCGGCTGCAGGTGTGATCCTCGCGGATTGTAATCCTGCTGACTATAACCAGAAGCTTGGTTGCCACCACTGTATCTCCCAGGTCTATGACCGCGACCTCTGTTGGTACTAAATGGTTGTGGTGGTAGAGAGAATGACTGATGTTGTTGCTGGTTGTGGGTAGAGTCCAGCTTCTGTAAAATCTGGTCGAACTTGGAGTTAATCTTCTTGTCCATCATGTTCTCCCAGGAAGTGATTTTGGTATCGAACTGATCCAAGCGAGAATGCATTTTCTTTTCCCATAAAGAAAACTGTTGTTGCACGTCTGAGTCCGCAGTAACTGTATTGTTCTTAACAGAAACCTTCTTAGAGAAAGGAGTTGTCTGTAGAACATTACCAGTTGAAGAAGAGTTGAGATTAGAAGAAGTCGAAGTGCGCAACATCTCTTTCTCAACTTTGCGGATGTCTCGAAGTAATTGGTTGTAGTCCGCCAGAGTATCATACTTGTGGCGGGTTTGCAGTCGCAACATATCCGAGGATAACCCTGTCCAGAACTTATGACGAAGTATGTCATTCCTTGCAACACCTGGTAACTGACCCTTATTGATGATGGCCTGTAACAACGTTTCTAGGCGACATGCATAGGATGTTACTGATTCGTCCGCTGCCTGAGAGGAATTAAAAAATTATGTCAGCAGGTCCTCTTTGGTCGATGCATCTGAGAACATGCAGTCTAGCTTATCCATAATCTGGACAAGTGTTGACTCCTGACCTAGCGGAATCACCATCATACGGGCAGAACCACGAAGGGGACTGCGCACAGTGTACAACAGGTTGGTGGCTGATATTTCCGGATTGTTCATCATACATTGGACTTCATATCTCCATATAACGTAAGGCACCTCCCCCATTGTTGATAGGTTCATCACCCGAGAAGCTGGGTATCTTAGGAGGGTTGGATGAAAACTGTGTCGGATATGGAAGTACATTGGGGGTTGAAACAAAAGGAAATCCAGAAGGTGGTCTATTAAGAAAAGACTGCACTGGTGGGGTACTATCTGCACCGTTGTCTGGAATGTCAAACCGTCTGCCTCTGAAAGAAGTGAAGGGCAAGGGCGGTGGGGGTGCTTGAGCCGACTTTGGAACCAAGTCAAAATTCTCACTCAACTGTTTATAAACCTGGTCCATCATCCCCGGTGGTAATCCTCCAGGAGTGCTCTTCTTTCCTGGTGTAGCCATTATAAAAATTATAACCAGGATATAAGGACAATAAATACAAGAGTTGCACAAACATATGCAACAGGGACAACAAAATCAATAGTGGACACGCGAATACGGCGCAAAAATACCGTCGCAACCGTACGTAATATCGCGATAAATAATTGTTGAAACGCAAAAATATTTCGCAAAAATATTACAAACGCAAGAAATATATATGCTATAAAACAAATGTATGGTTGGCCTTTAATACTCTGTTGAGAATCAACAGTAGCTAATTATAACTGTCTATTCAATGTAACACCTTCAATATAAAGGCTGAACTGACCAATAAATAAGTAGGTCACAATGAAAAGGTGTAAACTGATTGTATGTAAACAGATCAGGAATTTAACCTATCCACAATCAATACTGTATACCTGTAAATAAACACAGACTATATTTTAACACAATACACACAACACAAAATTTAATGGAATGTAAAAGAATACACAATTACTGGACTGTAACACAATACACATATAATCCTGAAAATAAATTTAATTGATTTAACAGTGATTATGCAATATGTTGTATGGCAAATAGAAATTGGTGCTCCTACTGGCATCTATATATACCTGAAACACTAAATTTGGAACAGCATTACCCTCTGAAAAGAATGACAACCACAGGCCTTAGCAAGGGCGTATATATAACCTAGTTATATGGGTAATATTATACTGGGGCGTAGGAATATATGGGGTAACACAGATCACATAAATATAATATACAATATAGATCTATCCGATACTACAACATCTACGCACTTACATACCTTTCTTTCTGCTCCTCACGATTCAATGTTGTCGGAACAATAAGTTTAATTAATATGTGCAACTTGTGAATAATGACATGCAGGGATGTGTGTTAGTAATACAGAATAAAGAAACCCTATTTATACAACCAGGTAATCAAACTTCTATGTCGACACCGCTTTGTATAAATAACGTATACACTTAATTGAATAATATTTTTCAGAAGTAGGTCACTACCAAACTCTAGTGACACATTCACCGAATGATGATGACAATTAAATAATGTATAGCAACTGAATTTACAAATGTAGCACACTAATTACATGTATACCATTTTGAAATATATCGGTTCACAATCACACGAGAATACAATACGTGGAATCAAAAATAACCGTCAATGAATTTACCATGACTATCAATTAATAGATCATGTACAGTTTTAACAATAACTACACACCTTGTATGAAAAGCCTAGTAAATGAAGTAGACTAATGAAATACAAATGCTTTTAAAATGAAATTTACAAAATGACTGGTACGAACCGATACCTTTCAAAAACACAACAATATAGACAATACATAATACAAAACACTTACGTGACAATATCCTTAAACAATATTCCTGTATATATTACACACAGTTTTAACACATCAGATTAATTAATCACTGTACACCTAAATATTTACACCTTGCACTTAAAAAAACACACACTTGTAAAACACACTTTCCCGTTTAAAAAACACTTCCACTTGAATAATCCATGTTGGGTATACCCTTCTCTCGTGGCACCTTTCGACTCCACTTTTCCCATTCCGTTTTACGGCCCGTAAGCATGTTGCCGACTCTGGCTCTTTTCTATCATTCCATGACGGGGAGCCATTTGTAGACCGGGGAGTTTATAGATATGACAAACTCTGGTTGTTTTCGTATTTTCGTATATATGGATATAAAGAGCCTGTAAAATACAATATATACATAATATTATTATGTACAAATCATTCTACTAAATTTCACAATACAAAATAGTAAATACACAATTCCAATTCCAACAGTTCAAATAAATATTTTACAATGTAAAATATCAAAGATAAAACATTACATTACCAGAGTCCGGCTATCAGCTGATACATATATTATATATATGTATAAAGTTACTAGTATAGTATATATTAACGTAAACATGATAGCTTTGCAACGTATCCGTTTGACTAGTAGAGATAGAGTGTGGGATAAGAGTCTTGAACAAGTTAGTTGGAAAGTGCACCTAATTAGTTGAGTTAGTTCACTCATTCACACATCTGACCTGATTGTCACTCACAATCACTCACCCATAATACTTTATACACAATAGTAGTGAAGACTATTATATATTATACAAAGACATAGTATGGGACCAGGCTATATAATTATGATATGATTCAACCAGTGATTTATAGGCCATATAGGGAAACTATTGGGTGGTACGCTTGCAGCAGGGTTTGGAAACATTATAATGTACATGTACTAAATATCAATAATTAGTTCCCTTTAACATAAATATGACATGGGTTACACCTGTAAGTACAGTAGAGTGATTTCTCTTTAAACATTCATAATCTAGACCTGAAGCAAGCTATTATTGTTGCAATCTGATGTACCTTTAAGTACAGAAGAGTGAGTTCTCTTCAAACATTCATGATCTAGACCTGGGACACGCTATTAGTGCTGCAATCTGATGCACCTGTAAGTACAGTAGAGTGATTTCTCTTTAAACATTCATAATCTAGACCTGAAGCAAGCTATTATTGTTGCAATCTGATGTACCTTTAAGTACAGAAGAGTGAGTTCTCTTCAAACATTCATGATCTAGACCTGGGACACGCTATTAGTGCTGCAATCTGATGTACCTGTAAGTACAGTAGAGTGAGATCTCTTCAAACATCCATGACCTGGTCCTTGAACACGCTATTAGTGCTGTAATCTGATGTAAGTACAGTAGAGTGAGTTCTCTTCAAACATTCATGATCTAGACCTGACGCAAGCTATTCGTGCAGCAATCTGATGTACCTGTAAGTACAGTAGAATGAGTTCTCTTCAAACATTCATGATCTAGACCAGAAGCAAGCTATTAGCGCTGTAATCTGATGTACCTGTAAGTACAGTAGAGTGAGTTCTCTTCAAACATTCATGATCTAGACCTGAAGCAAGCTATTAGTGCTGCAATCTGATGTACCTGTAAGTACAATAGAGTGAGTTCTCTTCAAACAGTCATGATCTAGACATGAAGCAAGCTATTATTGTTGCAAGCTGATGTACCTGTAAGTACAGTAGAGTGAGTTCTCTTCAAACAGTCATGATCTAGACCTGAGGCAAGCTATTAGTGCTGCAATCTGATGTACATGTAAGTATAGTAGAGTGAGTTCTCTTCAAACATTCATGAGCTAGACCTGGGACACGCTATTAGTGCTGCAATCTGATGTAAGTACAGTAGAGTGAGTTCTCTTCAAACATTAATATTCTAGACATGAAGCAAGCTATTAGTGCTGCAATCTGATGTACCAGTAAATACAGTAGAGTGAGATCTCTTCAAACATCCATGACCTGGACCTGGACCACGCTATTAGTGCTGTAATCTGATGTAAGTACAGTAGAGTGAGTTATCTTCAAACATTCATGATCTAGACCTAAAGCATGCTATTAGTGCTGCAATCTGATGTACCTGTAAGTACAGTAGAATGAGTTCTCTTCAAACATTCATGATCTAGACCTGAAGCAAGCTATTAGTGCTGCAATTTGATGTTCCTGTAAGTACAGTAGAGTGAGTTCTCTTCAAACATTCATGATCTAGACTTGGAACACGCTATTAGTGCTGCAATCTGATGTACCTGTAAGTACAGTAGAGTGAGTTCTCTTCAAACATTCATGATCTAGACCTGAAGCAAGCTATTATTGTTGCAAGCTGATGTACCTGTAAGTACAGTAGAGTGAGATCTCTTCAAACAGTCATGATCTAGACCTGAAGCAAGCTATTATTGTTGCAATCTGATGTACCTGTAAGTACAATAGAATGAGTTCTCTTCAAACATTCATGATCTAGACCTGAAGCAAGCTATTAGTGCTACAATCTGATATACCTGTAAGTACAGTGGAGTGAGATCTCTTCAAACATCCATGATCTAGACCTGGAACACGCTATTAGTGCTGTAATCTGATGTAAGTACAGTAGAGTGAGTTCTCTTCAAACATTCATGATCTAGACCTGAAGCAAGCTATTAGTGCTGCAATCTGGTGTACCTGTAAGTACAATAGAGGGAGTTCTCTTCAAACATTCATGATCTAGACCTGAAACAAGCTATTATTGTTGCAATATGATGTACCTGTAAGTACAGTAGAGTGAGTTCTCTTTAAACATTCATAATCTAGACCTGAAGCAAGCTATTATTGTTGCAATATGATGTACCTGTAAGTACAGTAGAGTGAATTCTCTTCAAACATTCATGATCAAGACCTGGGACACGCTATTAGTGCTGCAATCTGATTTAAGTACAGTAGAGTGAGTTCTCTTCAAACATTCATATTCTAGACCTGAAGCAAGCTATTAGTGCTGCAATCTGATGTACCACTAACTACAGTAGAGTGAGATCTCTTCAAACATCCATGACCTGGACCTGGAACACGCTATTAGTGCTGTAATCTGATGTAAGTAGAGTAGAGTGAGTTCTCTTCAAACATCCATGATCTAGACCTGAAGCAAGCTATTATTGTTGCAATCTGATGTACCTGTAAGTACAGTAGAGTGGGTTCTCTTCAAACATTCATGATCTAGACCTGAAGCAAGCTATTAGTGCTGCACTCTGATGTAAGTACAGTAGAGTGAGTTCTCTTCAAACATTCATGATCTAGACCTGAGGCAAGCTATTAGTGCTGCAATTTGATGTTCCTGTAAGTACAGTAGAGTGGGTTCTCTTCAATCATTCATGATCTAGACCTGAAGCAAGCTATTAGTGCTGCAATCTGATGTACCTGTAAGTACAATAGAGTGAGTTCTCTTCAAACGGTCATGATCTAGACCTGAAGCAAGCTATTATTGTTGCAATCTGATGTACCTGTAAGTACAGTAGAGTGAGTTCTCTTTAAACATTCATGATCTAGACCTAAAGCAAGCTATTATTGTTGCAATCTGATGTACCTGTAAGTACAGTAGAGAGAGTTCTCTTCAAATATTCATGATCTAGACCTGGTAGATGCTATTAGTGCTGCAATCTGATGTAAGTACAGTAGTGTGAGTTCTCTTCAAACATTCATGATCTAGACCTGGAACACGCTATTAGTGCTGTAATCTGATGTAAGTACAGTAGAGTGAGTTCTCTTCAAACATTCATGATCTAGACCTGAAGCAAGCTATTATTGTTGCAATCTGATGTAAGTAGAGTAGAGTGAGTTCTCTTCAAATATTCATGTTCTAGACCTGAAGCAAGCTATTAGTGTTGCAATCTGATGTACCTGTAAGTACAGTAGAGTGAGTTCTCTTCAAACATTCATGATCTAGACCTGGAACACGCTATTAGTGCTGCAATCTGATGTAAGTACAGTAGAGTGAGTTCTCTTCAAACATCCATGATCTAGACCTGAAGCAAGCTATTATTGTTGCAATCTGATGTACCTGTAAGTACAGTGAGTGGTTCTCTTAACATTCATGATCTAGACCTGACAGCTATTAGTGCTGCATTGATGTAGTAGTAGAGTGAGTTCTCTTCAAACATTCATGATCTAGACCTGAAGCAAGCTATTAGTGCTGCAATTTGATGTTCCTGTAAGTACAGTAGAGTGGGTTCTCTTCAATCATTCATGATCTAGACCTGAAGCAAGCTATTAGTGCTGCAATCTGATGTACCTGTAAGTACAATGGAGTGAGTTCTCTTCAAACAGTCATGATCTAGACCTGAAGCAAGCTATTAGTGCTGCACTCTGATGTAAGTACAGTAGAGTGAGTTCTCTTCAAACATTCATGATCTAGACCTGAGGCAAGCTATTAGTGCTGCAATTTGATGTTCCTGTAAGTACAGTAGAGTGGGTTCTCTTCAATCATTCATGATCTAGACCTGAAGCAAGCTATTAGTGCTGCAATCTGATGTACCTGTAAGTACAATAGAGTGAGTTCTCTTCAAACGGTCATGATCTAGACCTGAAGCAAGCTATTATTGTTGCAATCTGATGTACCTGTAAGTACAGTAGAGTGAGTTCTCTTTAAACATTCATAATCTAGACCTGAAGCAAGCTATTATTGTTGCAATATGATGTACCTGTAAGTACAGTAGAGTGAATTCTCTTCAAACATTCATGATCAAGACCTGGGACACGCTATTAGTGCTGCAATCTGATGTACCACTAACTACAGTAGAGTGAGATCTCTTCAAACATCCATGACCTGGACCTGGAACACGCTATTAGTGCTGTAATCTGATGTAAGTACAGTAGAGTGAGTTCTCTTCAAACATCCATGATCTAGACCTGAAGCAAGCTATTAGTGCTGCAATCTGATGTACCACTAACTACAGTAGAGTGAGATCTCTTCAAACATCCATGACCTGGACCTGGAACACGCTATTAGTGCTGTAATCTGATGTAAGTAGAGTAGAGTGAGTTCTCTTCAAACATCCATGATCTAGACCTGAAGCAAGCTATTATTGTTGCAATCTGATGTACCTGTAAGTACAGTAGAGTGGGTTCTCTTCAAACATTCATGATCTAGACCTGAAGCAAGCTATTAGTGCTGCACTCTGATGTAAGTACAGTAGAGTGAGTTCTCTTCAAACATTCATGATCTAGACCTGAGGCAAGCTATTAGTGCTGCAATTTGATGTTCCTGTAAGTACAGTAGAGTGGGTTCTCT
Source organism: Archivesica marissinica (assembly GCA_014843695.1). Lineage (NCBI taxonomy): Eukaryota > Metazoa > Mollusca > Bivalvia > Venerida > Vesicomyidae > Archivesica > Archivesica marissinica. The sequence goes on from CM026402.1 coordinate 59,582,832, forward strand.
TCAATCATTCATGATCTAGACCTGAAGCAAGCTATTAGTGCTGCAATCTGATGTACCTGTAAGTACAATAGAGTGAGTTCTCTTCAAACGGTCATGATCTAGACCTGAAGCAAGCTATTATTGTTGCAATCTGATGTACCTGTAAGTACAGTAGAGTGAGTTCTCTTTAAACATTCATGATCTAGACCTAAAGCAAGCTATTATTGTTGCAATCTGATGTACCTGTAAGTACAGTAGAGAGAGTTCTCTTCAAATATTCATGATCTAGACCTAGTAGATGCAATTAGTGCTGCAATATGATGTAAGTACAGTAGTGTGAGTTCTCTTCAAACATCCATGATCTAGACCTGGAACACGCTATTAGTGCTGTAATCTGATGTAAGTACAGTAGAGTGAGTTCTCTTCAAACATCCATGATCTAGACCTGAAGCAAGCTATTATTGTTGCAATCTGATGTACCTGTAAGTAGCGTAGAGTGAGTTCTCTTCAAATATTCATGTTCTAGACCTGAAGCAAGCTATTACTGTTGCTATCTGATGTACCTGTAAGTACAGTAGATGAGTTCTCTTCAAACATTCATGATCTAGACCTGGGACACGCTATTAGTGCTGCAAATTGATGTAAATACAGTAGAGTGAGTTCTCTTCAAACATCCATGATCTAGACCTGAAGCAAGCTATTATTGTTGCAATCTGATGTACCTGTAAGTAGCGTAGAGTGAGTTCTCTTCAAATATTCATGATCTAGACCTACAGCAAGCTATTAGTGCTGCAATTTGATGTTCCTGTAAGTACAGTAGAGTGGGTTCTCTTCAATCATTCATGATCTAGACCTGAAGCAAGCTATTAGTGCTGCAATCTGATGTACCTGTAAGTACAATGGAGTGAGTTCTCTTCAAACAGTCATGATCTAGACCTGAAGCAAGCTATTATTGTTGCAATCTGATGTACCTGTCAGTACAGTAGAGAGAGTTTACTTTAAACATTCATGATCTAGACCTAAAGCAAGCTATTATAGTTGCAATCTGATGTACCTGTAAGTACAGTAGAGTGAGTTCACTTTAAACATTCATGATCTAGACCTAAAGCAAGCTATTATTGTTGCAATCTGATGTACCTGTAAGTACAGTAGAGAGAGTTCTCTTCAAATATTCATGATCTAGACCTGGAACACGCTATTAGTGCTGCAATCTGATGTACGTACAGTAGTGTGAGTTCTCTTCAAACATTCATGATCTAGACCTGAAGCAAGCTTTTAGTGCTACAATCTGATATACCTGTAAGTACAGTAGAGTGAGATCTCTTCAAACATTCATGATCTAGACCTGAAACAAGCTATTATTGTTGCAATCTGATGTACCTGTAAGTACAGTAGAGTGAGTTCTCTTTAAACATTCATAATCTAGACCTGAAGCAAGCTATTATCGTTGCAATCTGATGTACCTGTAAGTACAGTAGAGTGAGATCTCTTCAAACATTCATGATCTAGACCTGGGACACGCTATTAGTGCTGCAATCTGATGTAAGTACAGTAGAGTGAGTTCTCTTCAAACATTCATGATCTAGTCCTGAAGCAAGCTATTAGTGCTGCAATCTGATGTACCTGTAAGTAGAGTAGAGTGAGATCTCTTCATACATCCATGACCTGGTCCTGGAACACGCTATTAGTGCTGTAATCTGATGTAAGTAGAGTAGAGTGAGTTCTCTTCAAACATTCATGATCTAGACCTGAAGTAAGCTATTAGTGCTGCATTCTGATGTACCTGTACGTAGAGTAGAGTGAGATCTCTTCAAACATCCATGATCTTGACCTGAAGCAAGCTATTATTGTTGCAATCTGATGTACCTGTAAGTACAGTAGAGTGAGTTCTCTTTAAACATTCATAATCTAGACCTGAAGCAAGCTATTACTGTTGCTATCTGATGTACCTGTAAGTACAGTAGAGTGAGTTCTCTTCAAACATTCATGATCTAGACCTGGGACACGCTATTAGTGCTGCAAATTGATGTAAATACAGTAGAGTGAGTTCTCTTCAAACATCCATGATCTAGACCTGAAGCAAGCTATTATTGTTGCAATCTGATGTACCTGTAAGTAGCGTAGAGTGGGTTCTCTTCAATCATTCATGATCTAGACCTGAAGCAAGCTATTAGTGCTGCAATCTGATGTACCTGTAAGTACAATGGAGTGAGTTCTCTTCAAACAGTCATGATCTAGACCTGAAGCAAGCTATTATTGTTGCAATCTGATGTACCTGTAAGTACAGTAGAGTGAGTTCACTTTAAACATTCATGATCTAGACCTAAAGCAAGCTATTATTGTTGAAATCTGATGTACCTGTAAGTACAGTAGAGAGAGTTCTCTTCAAATATTCATGATCTAGACCTGGAAAACGCTATTAGTGCTGCAATCTGATGTACGTACAGTAGTGTGAGTTCTCTTCAAACATTCATGATCTAGACCTGAAGCAAGCTTTTAGTGTTACAATCTGATATACCTGTAAGTACAGTAGAGTGAGATCTCTTCAAACATTCATGATCTAGACCTGAAACAAGCTATTATTGTTGCAATCTGATGTACCTGTAAGTACAGTAGAGTGAGTTCTCTTTAAACATTCATAATCTAGACCTGAAGCAAGCTATTATCGTTGCAATCTGATGTACCTGTAAGTACAGTAGAGTGAGATCTCTTCAAACATTCATGATCTAGACCTGGGACACGCTATTAGTGCTGCAATCTGATGTAAGTACAGTAGAGTGAGTTCTCTTCAAACATTCATGATCTAGTCCTGAAGCAAGCTATTAGTGCTGCAATCTGATGTACCTGTAAGTACAGTAGAGTGAGATCTCTTCAAACATCCATGATCTAGACCTGGAACACGCTATTAGTGCTGTAATCTGATGTAAGTAGAGTAGAGTGAGTTCTCTTCAAACATTCATGATCTAGACCTGAAGCAAGCTATTAGTGCTGCAATCTGATGTACCTGTAAGTACAGTAGAGTGAGTTCTCTTCAAACATTCATGATCTAGACCTGAAGCAAGCTATTAGTGCTGCAATGATGTTACTGTAAGTACAGTAGAGTGAGTTCTCTTCAAACATTCATGATCTAGACCTGAAGCAAGCTATTATTGTGCAATCTGATGTACCTGTAAGTACATAGAGTGGGTTCTCTTAACATCATGATCTAGACCTGAAGAAGCTATTAGTGCTGCAATTGATGTAGTACATGGAGTGAGTTCTCTTCAAACAGTCATGATCTAGACCTGAAGCAAGCTATTATTGTTGCAATCTGATGTACCTGTAAGTACAGTAGAGTGAGTTCACTTTAAACATTCATGATCTAGACCTAAAGCAAGCTATTATTGTTGAAATCTGATGTACCTGTAAGTACAGTAGAGAGAGTTCTCTTCAAATATTCATGATCTAGACCTGGAACACGCTATTAGTGCTGCAATCTGATGTACGTACAGTAGTGTGAGTTCTCTTCAAACATTCATGATCTAGACCTGAAGCAAGCTTTTAGTGTTACAATCTGATATATCTGTAAGTACAGTAGAGTGAGATTTCTTCAAACATTCATGATCTAGACCTGAAACAAGCTATTATTGTTGCAATCTGATGTACCTGTAAGTACAGTAGAGTGAGTTCTCTTTAAACATTCATAATCTAGACCTGAAGCAAGCTATTATCGTTGCAATCTGATGTACCTGTAAGTACATTAGAGTGAGATCTCTTCAAACATTCATGATCTAGACCTGGGACACGCTATTAGTGCTGCAATCTGATGTAAGTACAGTAGAGTGAGTTCTCTTCAAACATTCATGATCTAGTCCTGAAGCAAGCTATTAGTGCTGCAATCTGATGTACCTGTAAGTAGAGTAGAGTGAGATCTCTTCATACATCCATGACCTGGTCCTGGAACACGCTATTAGTGCTGTAATCTGATGTAAGTAGAGTAGAGTGAGTTCTCTTCAAACATTCATGATCTAGACCTGAAGCATGCTATTAGTGCTGCAATCTGATGTACCTGTAAGTACAGTAGAATGAGTTCTCTTCAAACATTCATGATCTAGACCTGCAGCAAGCTATTAGTGCTGCAATTTGGTGTTCCTGTAAGTACAGTAGAGTGATTTCTCTTCAAACATTCATGATCTAGACCTGAAGCAAGCTATAAGTGCTGCAATCTGATGTACATGTAAGTACAATAGAGTGAGTTCTCTTCAAACAGTCATGATCTAGACATGAAGCAAGCCATTATTGTTGCAATCTGATGTACCAGTAAGTACAGTAGAGTGAGATCTCTTCAAACAGTCATGATCTAGACATGAAGCAAACCATTATTGTTGCAATCTGATGTACCTGTAAGTACAGTAGAGTGAGTTCTCTTCAAACATTCATGCTCTAGACCTGAAGCAAGCTATTAGTGCTGCAATCTGGTGTACCCGTAAGTACAATAGAGGGAGTTCTCTTCAAACATTCATGACATTGACCTGAAACAAGCTATTATTGTTGCAATCTGATGTACCTGTAAGTATAGTAGAGTGAGTTCTCTTTAAACATTCATGATCAAGACCTGAAGCAAGCTATTATTGTTGCAATCTGATGTACCTGTAAGTAGCATAGAGTGGGTTCTCTTCAATCATTCATGATCTAGACCTGAAGCAAGCTATTAGTGCTGCAATCTGATGTACCTGTAAGTACAATGGAGTGAGTTCTCTTCTTCAAACAGTCATGATCTAGACCTGAAGCAAGCTATTATTGTTGCAATCTGATGTACCTGTAAGTACAGTAGAGTGAGTTCACTTTAAACATTCATGATCTAGACCTAAAGCAAGCTATTATTGTTGAAATCTGATGTACCTGTAAGTACAGTAGAGAGAGTTCTCTTCAAATATTCATGATCTAGACCTGGAACACGCTATTAGTGCTGCAATCTGATGTACGTACAGTAGTGTGAGTTCTCTTCAAACATTCATGATCTAGACCTGAAGCAAGCTTTTAGTGTTACAATCTGATATATCTGTAAGTACAGTAGAGTGAGATTTCTTCAAACATTCATGATCTAGACCTGAAACAAGCTATTATTGTTGCAATCTGATGTACCTGTAAGTACAGTAGAGTGAGTTCTCTTTAAACATTCATAATCTAGACCTGAAGCAAGCTATTATCGTTGCAATCTGATGTACCTGTAAGTACATTAGAGTGAGATCTCTTCAAACATTCATGATCTAGACCTGGGACACGCTATTAGTGCTGCAATCTGATGTAAGTACAGTAGAGTGAGTTCTCTTCAAACATTCATGATCTAGTCCTGAAGCAAGCTATTAGTGCTGCAATCTGATGTACCTGTAAGTAGAGTAGAGTGAGATCTCTTCATACATCCATGACCTGGTCCTGGAACACGCTATTAGTGCTGTAATCTGATGTAAGTAGAGTAGAGTGAGTTCTCTTCAAACATTCATGATCTAGACCTGAAGCATGCTATTAGTGCTGCAATCTGATGTACCTGTAAGTACAGTAGAATGAGTTCTCTTCAAACATTCATGATCTAGACCTGCAGCAAGCTATTAGTGCTGCAATTTGGTGTTCCTGTAAGTACAGTAGAGTGATTTCTCTTCAAACATTCATGATCTAGACCTGAAGCAAGCTATAAGTGCTGCAATCTGATGTACATGTAAGTACAATAGAGTGAGTTCTCTTCAAACAGTCATGATCTAGACATGAAGCAAGCCATTATTGTTGCAATCTGATGTACCAGTAAGTACAGTAGAGTGAGATCTCTTCAAACAGTCATGATCTAGACATGAAGCAAACCATTATTGTTGCAATCTGATGTACCTGTAAGTACAGTAGAGTGAGTTCTCTTCAAACATTCATGCTCTAGACCTGAAGCAAGCTATTAGTGCTGCAATCTGGTGTACCCGTAAGTACAATAGAGGGAGTTCTCTTCAAACATTCATGACATTGACCTGAAACAAGCTATTATTGTTGCAATCTGATGTACCTGTAAGTATAGTAGAGTGAGTTCTCTTTAAACATTCATGATCAAGACCTGAAGCAAGCTATTATTGTTGCAATCTGATGTATCTGTAAGTACAGTAGAGTGAGTTCTCTTCAAACATTCATGATCTAGACATGGGACACGCTATTAGTGCTGCAATCTGATGTAAGTACAGTAGAGTGTGTTCTCTTCAAACATTCATATTCTAGACCTGAAGCAATCTATTAGTGCTGCAATCTGATGTAGCTGTAAGTACGGTAGAGTGAGATCTCTTCAAACATCCATGACCTGGACCTAGAACACGCTATTAGTGCTGTAATCTGATGTACGTACAGTAGAGTGAGTTCTCTTCAAACATTCATGAGCTAGACCTGAAGCAAGCTATTAGTGCTGCAAACTGATGTACCTGTAAGTACAGTTTAATCAGTTCTCTTCAAACATTCATGATCTAGACCTGAAGCAAGCTATTAGTGCTGCAATTTGATGTTCCTGTAAGTACAGTAGAGTGGGTTCTCTTCAAACATTCATGATCTAAACCTGAAGCAAGCTATTAGTGCTGCAATCTAATGTACCTGTAAGTATAATAGAGTGAGTTCTCTTCAAACAGTCATGATCTAGACCTGAAGCAAGCTATTATTGTTGCAATCTGATGTACCTGTAAGTACAGTAGAGTGAGTTCTCTTCAAACATTCATGATCTCGACATGCAGCAAGATATTAGTGCTGCATTCTGATGTACCTGTACGTACAGTAGAGTGAGATCTCTTCAAACATCCATGATCTAGACCTGGAGCACGCCATTAGTGCTGCAATCTGGTGTACCTGTAAGTACAGTAGAGTGAGTTCTCTTCAAACATTCATGACCTAGACCTGAAGCAAGCTATTAGTGCTGCAATCTGATGTACTTGTAAGTACAGTAGAGTGAGTTCTCTTCAAATATTCATAATCTAGACCTGAAGCAAGCTATTAATGCTGCACTCTGCAGTAGGTACAGTATAGTGAGTTCTCTTCAAACATTAATGATCTAGACCTGAAGCAAGCTATTAATGCTGCACTCTGCAGTAGGTACAGTATAGTGAGTTCTCTTCAAACATTCATGATCTAGACCTGGAATATGCTATTAGTGCTGTAATCGGATGTAAGTACAGTAGAGTGAGTTCTCTTCAAACATTCATGATCTAGACCTGAAGCAAGCTATTATTGTTACAATCTGATGTACATGTACCTGTAAGTATTGTAGAGTGAGTTCTCTTCAAACATTCATGATCTAGACCTGGAACACGCTATTAGTGCTGCAATCTGATGTACCTGTAAGTAAAGTACAGTGGGTTCTCTTCAAACATTCATGATCTAGACCTGAAGCAAGCTATTATTGTTACAATCTGATGTACATGTACCTGTAAGTATTGTAGAGTGAGTTCTCTTCAAACATTCATGATCTAGACCTGGAACACGCTATTAGTGCTGCAATCTGATGTACCTGTAAGTAAAGTACAGTGGGTTCTCTTCAAACATTCATGATCTAGACCTGAAGCAAGCTATTATTGTTTGCAATCTGATGTACCTGTAAGTATTGTAGAGTGAGTTCTCTTCAAACATTCATGATCTAGACCTGAGCAAGCTATTATTGTTGCATCTGGCACCTGTAAGTACAGTAGAGTGAGTTCTCTTTAACCATTCATGATCTAGACCTGATCAAGCTATTATTGTTACAATCTATGTACATGTACCTGTAAGTATTGTAGAGTGAGTTCTCTTCAAACATTCATGATCTAGACCTAAACACGCTATTAGTGCTGTAATCTGATGTACCAGTAAGTACAGTAGAGTGGGTTCTCTTCAAACATTCATGATCTAACCTGAAGCAAGCTATTAGTGCTGCAATCTGATGTACCTGTAAGTACAGTAGAGTGAGATCTCTTCAAATATCCATGACCTAGACCTAAAACACGCTATTAGTGCTGTAATCTGATGTACCAGTAAGTACAGTAGAGTGGTTTCTCTTCAAATATCCATGGCCTAGACCTGGAACACGCTATTATTGTTGCAATCTGATGTACCTGTAAGTACAGTAGAGTGCTGTTCAAGCATTCATGATCTAGACCTGGGACAGGCTATTAGTCCTGCAATCTGATGTAAGTACAGTAGAGTGAGTTCTCTTCAAATATTCATGATCTAGACCTGAAGCAAGCTATTAGTGCTGCAATCTGATGTACCTGTAAGTACAGTAGAGTGAGTTCTCTTCAAACATTCATGATCTAGACCTGAAGCAAGCTATTAGTGCTGCAATCTGATGTACCTGTACGTACAGTAGAGTGAGATCTCTTCAAACATCCATGATCTAGACCTGGAACACGCTATTAGTGCTGTCATCTGATGTACCTGTACGTACAGTAGAGTGAGTTCTCTTCAAACATTCATGATCTAGACCTGAAGCAAGCTATTATTGTTGCAATCTGATGTACCTGTAAGTACAGTAGAGTGCTGTTCAAGCATTCATGATCTAGACCTGGGACACGCTATTAGTCCTGCAATCTGATGTAAGTACAGTAGAGTGAGTTCTCTTCAAATATTCATGATCTAGACCTGAAGCAAGCTATTAGTGCTGCAATCTGATGTACCTGTAAGTACAGTAGAGTGAGATCTCTTCAAACAGTCATGATCTAGACCTGAAGCAAGCTATCAGTGCTGTAATCTGATGTAAGTACAGTAGAGTGAGTTCTCTTCAAACATTCATGATCTAGACTTGGAACACGCTATTAGTGCTGCAATCTGATGTACCTGTACGTACAGTAGAGTGAGTTCTCTTCAAACATTCATGATCTAGACCTGAAGCAAGCTATTATTGCTGCAATCTGATGTACCTGTAAGTACAGTAGAGTGAGTTCTCTTCAAACATCCATGATCAAGACCTGGAGCAAGCTATTAGTGCTGCAATCTGTTGTACCTATAAGTACAGTAGAGTGAGTTCTCTTCACACATTCATGATCTAGACCTGAAGCAAGCTATTAGTGCTGCACTCTGATGTAAGTACAGTATAGTGAGTTCTCTTCAAACATTCATGATCTAGACCTGAAGCAAGCTATTAGTGCTGCACTCTGATGTAGGTACAGTAGAGTGAGTTCTCTTCAAACATTCATGATCTAGGCCTGAAGCAAGGTATTAGTGCTGCAATCTGATGTACCTGTAAGTAGGGTAGAGTGAGTTCTCTTCAAACATTCATGATCTAGACCTGAATCAAGCTATTAATACTGCAATCTGATTTACCTGTAAGTACAGTAGAGTGAGTTTTCTTCAAACATTCATGATCTAGACCTGAAGCAAGCTATTATTGCTGCAATCTGATGTACCTGTACGTACAGTAAAGTGGGTTCTCTTCAAATATTCATGATCTAGACCTGAAGCAAGCTATTAGTGCTGCAATGTGATGTACCTGTAAGTAGAGTAGAGTGAGTTCTCTTCAAACATTCATGATCTAGATCTGAATCAAGCTATTAATACTGCAATCTGATTTACCTATAAGTACAGTAGAGTGAGTTCTCTTCAAACAGTCATGATCTAGACTTGAAGCAAGCTATTATTGTTGCAATCGGATGAAGCTGTAAGTACAGTAGAGTGAGTTCTCTTCAAACATTCATGATCTAGACCTGAATCAAGCTATTAATACTGCAATCTGATTTACCTCTAAGTACAGTAGAGTGAGTTCTCTTCAAACAGTCATGATCTAGACTTGAAGCAAGCTATTACTGTTGCAATCTGATGAACCTGTAAGTACAGTAGAGTGAGTTCTCTTCAAACATTCATGATCTAGACCTGAAGCAAAGCGATTAGTGCTGCAATCTGATGAACCTGTAAGTACAATAGAGCGAGTTTTCTTCAAACATTCATGCTCTAGACCTGAAGCAAGCGACTAGTGCTGCAATCTGGTGTACCTGTAAGTACAGTAGAGTGAGTTCTCTTCAAACATTCATGATCTAGACCTGAAGCAAGCTATTAGTGCTGCAATCTGATGTACCTGTACGTACAGTAGAGTGGGTTCTCTTCAAACATGCATGATCTAGACCTGAAGCAAGCTACTAATGCTGCAATCTGATTTACCTGTAAGTACAGTAGAGTTAGTTCTCTTCAAACAGTCATGATCTAGACTTGAAGCAAGCTATTATTGTTGCAATCTTATGAACCTGTAAGTTCAGTAGAGTGAGTTCTCTTCAAACATTCATGATCTAGACCTGAAGCAAGCGATTACTGCTGAAATCTGATGTACCTTTAAGTACAGTAGAGTGAGTCCTCTTCAAACATTCATGATCTAGACCTGAAGCAAGCTATTAGTGCTGCAATCTGATGTACCTGTAAGTAGAGTAGAATGAGTTTTCTTCAAACATTCATGATCTAGACCTGAAGCAAGCGATTAGTGCTGCAATCTGGTGTACCTGTAAGTACAGTAGAGTGAGTTCTCTTCAAACATTCATGATCTAGACCTGAAGCAAGCTATTAGTGCTGCAATCTGATGTACCTGTAATTACAGTAGAGTGAGTTCTCTTCAAACATTCATGATCTAGACCTGTAGCAAGCTATTATTGTTGCAATCTTATGTACCTGTAAGTACAGTAGAGTGAGTTCTCTTTAAACATTCATGATCTAGACTTGAAGCAAGCTATTATTGTTGCAATCGGATGAAGCTGTAAGTACAGTAGAGTGAGTTCTCTTCAAACATTCATGATCTAGACCTGAATCAAGCTATTAATACTGCAATCTGATTTACCTCTAAGTACAGTAGAGTGAGTTCTCTTCAAACAGTCATGATCTAGACTTGAAGCAAGCTATTACTGTTGCAATCTGATGAACCTGTAAGTACAGTAGAGTGAGTTCTCTTCAAACATTCATGATCTAGACCTGAAGCAAAGCGATTAGTGCTGCAATCTGATGAACCTGTAAGTACAATAGAGCGAGTTTTCTTCAAACATTCATGCTCTAGACCTGAAGCAAGCGACTAGTGCTGCAATCTGGTGTACCTGTAAGTACAGTAGAGTGAGTTCTCTTCAAACATTCATGATCTAGACCTGAAGCAAGCTATTAGTGCTGCAATCTGATGTACCTGTACGTACAGTAGAGTGGGTTCTCTTCAAACATGCATGATCTAGACCTGAAGCAAGCTACTAATGCTGCAATCTGATTTACCTGTAAGTACAGTAGAGTCAGTTCTCTTCAAACAGTCATGATCTAGACTTGAAGCAAGCTATTATTGTTGCAATCTTATGAACCTGTAAGTTCAGTAGAGTGAGTTCTCTTCAAACATTCATGATCTAGACCTGAAGCAAGCGATTACTGCTGAAATCTGATGTACCTTTAAGTACAGTAGAGTGAGTCCTCTTCAAACATTCATGATCT
>CM026402.1:59595219-59654131 GCA_014843695.1 Archivesica marissinica
ATATGTAACAGCTATCTGTAGTAAACAGATCTGTATATGTAACATATATCTGTAGCACACAGATCTATATATGTAACATATATCTGTAGTAAACAGATCTGTATATGTAACAGATCTCTGTAGTAAACAGATCTATATATGTAACAGATATGTGTAGTACACAAATCTATATATGTAACAGATATCTGTAGTAAATAGATATGTATATGTAACAGATAGATATAGCACACAGATATGTATATGTAACAGATAACTGTAGTACACAGATCTGTATATTTAACAGATAGCTGTAACACACAGATCATTATATGTATCAGATATCTGTAGTAAACAGATCTATATATGTAACAGATATCTGTAGCACACATATATGTATATGTAACAGATATCTGTAGTAAATAGATATGTATATGTAACAGATATCTATAGTACACAGATATGTATATGGAACAGATATATGTAGTACACAGATCTGTATATGTAACAGATATATGTAGCACACAGATCTGTGTATGTAACAGATATCTGTAGCACACAGATCTGTATATGTAACAGCTATCTGTAGTAAACAGATCTGTATATGTAACATATATCTGTAGCACACAGATATGTATATGTAACAGATATCTGTAGTAAATAGATAAGTATATGTAACAGATATCTGTAGTAAATAGATATGTATATGTAACAGATATCTGTAGCACACAGATCTGTATATCAAACAGATATCTGTAGTATACATATATGTATATGTAACAGATATCTATAGTACACAGATATGTATATGGAACATATATCTATAGTACACAGATCTGTATATGTAACAGGTATCTGTAGATCACAGATCTGTATATGTGACATATATCTGTAGCACACAGATCTGTGTATGTAACAGATATCTGTAGCACACAGATCTTAATATGTAACAGTTATCTGTAGAAAACAGATCTGTATATGTAACATATATCTGTAGCAGACAGATATGTATATGTAACAGATATCTGTAGTAAATAGATATATATATGTAACAGATATCTGTAGCACACATATCTGTATATAAAACAGACATCTGTAGTATACATATATGTATATGGAACATATATCTGTAGTACACAGATCTGTATATGTAACATATATCTGTAGTAAACAGATCTGTATATGTAACAGATCTCTGTAGTAAACAGATCTATATATGTTTACAGATATCTGTAGTACACAGATCTATATATGTAACAGATATCTGTAGTAAATAGATCTGTATATGTAACAGATAGCTGTAACACACAGATCTGTATATGTAACAGATATCTGTAGTAAACAGATCTATATATGCAACAGATATCTGTAGCACACATATATGTATATGTAACAGATATCTGTAGCACACAGATCTGTATATGTAACAGATATCTGTAGTACACAGATCTGTATATGTAACAGCTATCTGTAGTAAACATATCTGTATATGTAACATATATCTGTAGCACACAGATATGTATATGTAACAGATATCTGTAGTAAATAGATATGTATATGTAACAGATAGATATAGCACACAGATATGTATATGTAACAGATATCTGTAGTACACAGATCTGTATATGTAACAGATAGCTGTAACACACAGATCTGTATATGTAACAGCTATCTGTAGTAAACATACCTGTATAGTTAACATATATCTGTAGCACACAGATATGTATATGTAACAGATATCTGTAGTAAATAGATATGTATATGTAACAGATATCTGTAGCACACAGATCTGTATATAAAACAGATATCTGTAGTATACATATATGTATATGTAACAGATATCTATAGTACACAGATATGTATATGGAACAGATATCTGTAGTACACAGATCTGTATATGTAACAGATATCTGTAGATCACAGATCTGTATATGTGACAGATATCTGTAGCACACATATCTGTGTATGTAACAGATATCTGTAGCACACAGATCTGTATATGTAACAGCTATCTGTAGTAAACAGATCTGTATATGTAACACATATCTGTAGCACACAGATCTATATATGTAACATATATCTGTAGTAAACAGATCTGTATATGTAACAGATCTCTGTAGTAAACAGATCTATATATGTAACAGATATGTGTAGTACACAGATCTATATATGTAACAGATATCTGTAGTAAATAGATATGTATATGTAACAGATAGATATAGCACACAGATATGTATATGTAACAGATAACTGTAGTAAACATATTTGTATATGTAACATATATCTGTAGCACACAGATATGTATATGTAACAGATATCTGCAGTAAATAGATATGTATATGTAACAGATAGATATAGCACACAGATATGTATATGTAACAGATATCTGTAGTACACAGATCTGTATATGTAACAGATAGCTGTAACACACAGATCTGTATATGTAACAGCTATCTGTAGTAAACATACCTGTATATTTAACATATATCTGTAGCACACATATATGTATATGTAACAGATATCTGTAGTAAATAGATATGTATATGTAACAGATATCTGTAGCACACAGATCTGTATATAAAACAGATATCTGTCGTATACATATATGTATATGTAACAGATATCTATAGTACACAGATATGTATATGGAACAGATATCTGTAGTACACAGATCTGTATATGTAACAGATATCTGTAGATCACAGATCTGTATATGTGACAGATATCTGTAGCACACAGATCTGTGTATGTAACAGATATCTGTAGCACACAGATCTGTATATGTAACAGCTATCTGTAGTAAACAGATCTGTATATGTAACATATATCTGTAGCACACAGATCTATATATGTAACATATATCTGTAGTAAACAGATATGTATATGTAACAGATCTCTGTAGTAAACAGATCTATATATGTAACAGATATGTGTAGTACACAGATCTATATATGTAACAGATATCTGTAGTAAATAGATATGTATATGTAACAGATAGATATAGCACACAGATATGTATATGTAACAGATAACTGTATTACACAGATCTGTATATGTAACAGATAGCTGTAACACACAGATCATTATATGTAACAGATATCTGTAGTAAACAGATCTATATATGTAACAGATATCTGTAGCACACATATATGTATATGTAACAGATATCTGTAGCACACAGATCTGTATATGTAACAGATATCTGTAGTACACAGATCTGTATATGTAACAGCTATCTGTAGTAAACATATCTGTATATGTAACATATATCTGTAGCACACAGATATGTATATGTAACAGATATCTGTAGTAAATAGATATGTATATGTAACAGATATCTATAGTACACAGATATGTATATGGAACAGATATCTGTAGTACACAGATCTGTATATGTAACAGATATCTGTAGATCACAGATCTGTATATGTGACAGATATCTGTAGCACACATATCTGTGTATGTAACAGATATCTGTAGCACACAGATCTGTATATGTAACAGCTATCTGTAGTAAACAGATCTGTATATGTAACATATATATGTAGCACACAGATATGTATATGTAACAGATATCTGAAGTAAATAGATATGTATATGTAACAGATATCTGTAGCACACATATCTGTATATAAACAGATATCTGTAGTATACATATATGTATATGGAACAGATATCTGTAGTACACAGATCTGTATATGTAACAGATATCTGTAGATCACAGATCTGTATATGTGACAGATATCTGTAGCACACAGATCTGTATAAGTAACAGATATCTGTAGTACACATATCTGTATATGTAACATATATATGTAGTACACAGATCTGTATTATGTAACATATATCTGTATCACACAGATCTGTATATGTAACATATATCTGTAGTAAACAGATCTGTATATGTAACATATCTCTGTAGTAAACAGATATATATATGTAACAGATATCTGTAGCACACAGATCTGTATATGTAACATATATCTGGAGCACACAGGTCTGTATATGTAACAGATATCTGTAGTAAACAGATCTATATATGTAACAGATATCTGTAGTAAATAGATATGTATATGTAACAGATAGATATAGCACACTGATATGTATATGTAACAGATATCTGTAGTAAACAGATCTATATATGTAACAGATATCTGTAGTAAATAGATATGTATATGTAACAGATATATATAGCACACAGATATCTATATGTAACAGATATCTGTAGTACACAGATCTGTATATGTAACAGATAGCAGTAACATACAGATCTGTATATGTAACAGATATCTGTAGTAAACAGATCTATATATGTAACATATATCTGTAGTAAATAGATATGTATATGTAACAGATAGATATAGCAAACAGATATGTATATGTAACAGATATATGTAGTACACAGATCTGTATATGTAACAGATAGCTGTAACATACAGATCTGTATATGTAACAGATATCTGTAGTACACAGATCTGTATATGTAACAGATATCTGTAGTAAATAGATATGTATATGTAACAGATATCTGTAGCACACAGATCTGTATATGTAACAGATATCTGTAGTACACAGATCTGTATATGTAACAGATATCTGTAGTACACAGATCTGTATATGTAACAGATATCTGTAGTAAACAGATCTATATATGTAACAGATACTGAAAAAAAAAACAAAAATAGCACACAGATATGTATATGTAACAGATATATGTAGTACACAGATCTGTATATGTAACAGATAGCTGTAACATACAGATCTGTATATGTAACAATATCTGTAGTAAACAGATCTATATATGTAACAGATATCTGTAGTAAATAGATATGTATATGTAACAGATAAATGTAGTACACAGATCTGTATATGTAACAGATATCTGTAGTAAACAGATCTATATATGTAACAGATATCTGTAGTAAATAGATATGTATATGTAACAGATAGATATAGCACACAGATATGTATATGTAACAGATATATGTAGTACACAGATCTGTATATGTAACAGATAGCTGTAACATACAGATCTGTATATGTAACAGATATCTATAGTACACAGATATGTATATCGAACAGATATCTGTAGTACACAGATCTGTATATGTAACAGATATCTGTAGCACACAGATCTGTGTATGTAACAGATATCTGTAGCACACATATCTGTATATGTAACAACTATCTGTAGTAAACAGATCTGTATATGTAACATATATCTGTAGCACACAGATATGTATATGTAACAGATATCTGTAGTAAATAGATATGTATATGTACCAGATATCTGTAGCACACATATCTGTATATAAAACAGATATCTGTAGCATACATATATGTATATATAACAGATCTCTGTAGTAAACAGATCTATATATGTTTACAGATATCTGTAGTACACAGATCTATATATGTAACAGATATCTGTAGTAAATAGATATGTATATGTAACAGATAGATATAGCACACAGATATGTATATGTAACAGATATCTGTAGTACACATATCTGTATATGTAACAGATAGCTGTAACACACAGATCTATATATGCAACAGATATCTGTAGCACACATATATGTATATGTAACAGATATCTGTAGTAAATAGATATGTATATGTAACAGATAGATATAGCACACAGATATGTATATGTAACAGATATCTGTAGTACACAGATCTGTATATGTAACAGATAGCTGTAACACAAAGATCTGTATATGTAACAGCTATCTGTAGTAAACATACCAGTATAGTTAACATATATCTGTAGCACACAGATATGTATATGTAACAGATATCTGTAGTAAATAGATATGTATATGTAACAGATATCTGTAGCACAAAGATCTGTATATAAAACAGATATCTGTAGTATACATATATGTATATGTAACAGATATCTATAGTACACAGATATGTATATGGAACAGATATCTGTAGTACACAGATCTGTATATGTAACAGATATCTGTAGATCACAGATCTGTATATGTGACAGATATCTGTAGCACACATATCTGTGTATGTAACAGATATCTGTAGCACACAGATCTGTATATGTAACAGCTATCTGTAGTAAACAGATCTGTATATGTAACATATATCTGTAGCACACAGATCTATATATGTAACATATATCTGTAGTAAACAGATCTGTATATGTAACAGATCTCTGTAGTAAACAGATCTATATATGTAACAGATATGTGTAGTACACAGATCTATATATGTAACAGATATCTGTAGTAAATAGATATGTATATGTAACAGCTATCTGTAGTAAACATATCTGTATATGTAACATATATCTGTAGCACACAGATCTATATATGTAACATATATCTGTAGTAAATAGATATGTATATGTAACAGATATCTGTAGCACACATATCTGTATATGGAACATATATCTGTAATACACAGATCTGTATATGTAACAGATATCTGTAGATCACAGATCTGTATATGTGACAGATATCTGTAGCACACAGATCTGTATAAGTAACAGATATCTGTAGTACACAGATCTGTATAAGTAACAGATATCTGTAGTACACAGATCTGTATATGTAACATATATATGTAGTACACAGATCTGGATTATGTAACATATATCTGTATCACACAGATCTGTATATGTAACACATATCTGTAGTAAACAGATCTGTATATGTAACATATCTCTGTAGTAAACAGATATATATATGTAACAGATATCTGGAGCACACAGGTCTGTATATGTAACAGATATCTGTAGTAAACAGATCTATATATGTAACAGATATCTGTAGTAAATAGATATGTATATGTAACAGATAGATATAGCACACTGATATGTATATGTAACAGATATCTGTAGTAAACAGATCTATATATGTAACAGATATCTGTAGTAAATAGATATGTATATGTAACAGATATATATAGCACACAGATATCTATATGTAACAGATATATGTAGTACACAGATCTGTATATGTAACAGATAGCTGTAACATACAGATCTGTATATGTAACAGATATCTGTAGTAAACAGATCTATATATGTAACAGATAGCTGTAGTAAATAGATATGTATATGTAACAGATATATGTAGTACACATATCAATATATGTAACAGATATCTGTAGTACACAGATCTGTATATGTAACATATAGCTGTAGTACACAGATATGTATATGTAACAGATATCTATTGTCAACATATATGTATATGTAACAGATATATGTAGTAAATAGATCTGTATATGTAACAGATATATGTAGTAAATAGATCTGTATATGTAACAGATATCTGTAGTAAAACAGATCTATATATGTAACAGATATCTGTAGTACACAGATCTATATATGTAACAGATATTTGTAGTGCACAGATCTGTATATGTAACATATATCTGTATCACACAGATATGTATATGTAACAGATATCTGTAGTAAATATATATGTATATGTAACAGATATCTGTAGCACACAGATCTGTATATAAAACAGATATCTGTAGTATACATATATGTATATGTAACAGATATCTATAGTAAACAGATATGTATATGGAACAGATATCTGTAGTACACAGATCTGTATATGTAACAGATATCTGTAGCACACAGATCAGTATGGATGTAACAGCTATCTGTAGTAAACAGATCTGTATATGTATCATATATCTGTAGCACACAGATATGTATTTGTAACAGATATCTGTAGTAAATAGATATGTAACAGATATCTGTAGCACACATATCTGTATATAAAACAGATATCTGTAGTATACATATATGTATATGGAACAGATATCTGTAGTACACAGATCTATATATGTAACAGATATCTGTAGATCACAGATCTGTATATGTGACAGATATCTGTAGCACACAGATCTGTATAAGTAACAGATAGCTGTAGTACACAGATATGTATATGTAACAGATATATGTAGTACACAGATCTGTATATGTAACAGATAGCTGTAACATACAGATCTGTATATGTAACAGATATCTGTAGTAAACAGATCTATATATGTAACAGATATCTGTAGTAAATAGATATGTATATGTAACAGATAGATATAGCACACAGATATGTATATGTAACAGATATATGTAGTACACAGATCTGTATATGTAACAGATAGCTGTAACATACAGATCTGTATATGTAACAGATATCTATAGTACACAGATATGTATATGGAACAGATATCTGTAGTACAGAGATCTGTATATGTAAAAGATATCTGTAGCACACAGATCTGTATAGAAAACAGATATCTGTAGCATACATATATGTATATGGAACAGATATCTGTAGTACACAGATCTGTATATGTAACAGATATCTGTAGATCACAGATCAGTATATGTGACAGATATCTGTAGCACACATATCTGTATATGAAACAGATATATGTAGTACACAGATCTGTATATGAAACAGATATATGTAGTACACAGATCTGTATATGCAACATATATCTGTAGTACACAGATCTGTGTATGTAACTGATATATGTAGTACACAGATCTGTATATGTAACAGATATCTGTAGTCCACAGATCTGTATATGTAACAGATATCTGTAGTCCACAGATCTGTATGTGTAACAGATATCTGCAGTCCACAGATATGTATATGTAACAGATATCAATAGATCACAGATCTGTATATGTAACAGATATCTGCAGTCCACAGATCTGTATGTGTAACAGATATCTGTAGCACACAGATCTGTATATAAAACAGATCTGTATATGAAACAGATGTCTGTAGTACACAGATCTATATATGTAACAGACATCTGTAGTACACAGATCTGTATATGTAACAGATATATGTAGTACACATATCAATATATGTAACAGATATCTGTAGTACACAGATCTGTATATGTAACATATAGCTGTAGTACACAGATATGTATATGTAACAGATATCTGTAGTACACAGATCTATATATGTAACAGATATATGTAGTACACAGACCTGTATATGTAACAGATATCTGTAGTAAATAGATCTGTATATGTAACAGATATCTGTAGTACACCGATATGTATATGTAACAGATATCTGTAGTACACAAATCTATATATGTAACAGATATATGTAGTACACAGATCTGTATATGTAACAGATATCTGTAGTAAATAGATCTGTATATGTAACAGATATCTGTAGTACACAGATATGTATATGTAACAGATATCTGTAGTACACAGATCTGTATATGTAACAGATATCTATTGTCAACATATATGTATATGTAACAGATATATGTAGTAAATAGATCTGTATATGTAACAGATATATGTAGTAAATAGATCTGTATATGTAACAGATATCTGTAGTAAAACAGATCTATATATGTAACAGATATCTGTAGTACACAGATATTTATAGTACACAGATCTGTATATGTAACATATATCTGTATCACACAGATATGTATATGTAACAGATATCTGTAGTAAATATATATGTATATGTAACAGATATCTGTAGCACACAGATCTGTATATAAAACAGATATCTGTAGTATACATATATGTATATGTAACAGATATCTATAGTAAACAGATATGTATATGGAACAGATATCTGTAGTACACAGATCTGTATATGTAACAGATATCTGTAGCACACAGATCAGTATATGTAACAGCTATCTGTAGTAAACAGATCTGTATATGTATCATATATCTGTAGCACACAGATATGTATTTGTAACAGATATCTGTAGTAAATATATATGTAACAGATATCTGTAGCACACATATCTGTATATAAAACAGATATCTGTAGTATACATATATGTATATGGAACAGATATCTGTAGTACACAGATCTATATATGTAACAGATATCTGTAGATCACAGATCTGTATATGTGACAGATATCTGTAGCACACAGATCTGTATAAGTAACAGATATCTGTAGTACACAGATCTGTATATGTAACAGATATCTGTAGTACACAGATCTATATATGTAACATATATCTGTAGCACACAGATCTGTATATGTAACAGATATCTGTAGTAAACAGATCTGTATATGTAACATATATCTGTAGTAAACAGATATGTATATGTAACAGATATCTGTAGTACACAGATCTGTATATGTAACAGATATCTGTAGTACACAGACCTGTATATGTAACAGATATCTGTAGTAAATAGATCTGTATATGTAACAGATATCTGTAGAACATATGTATATGTAACAGATATGTAGTACACAGATCTATATGTAACAGATATATGTAGTACACAGATCTGTATATGAAACAGATATCTGTAGTAAATAGATCTGTATATGTAACAGATATCTGTAGTACACAGATATGTATATGTAACAGATATCTGTAGTACACAGATCTGTATATGTAACAGATATCTATAGCAACAATATGTATATGTAACAGATATATGTAGTAAATAGATCTGTATATGTAACAGATATATGTAGTAAATAGATCTGTATATGTAACAGATATCTGTAGTAAACAGATCTATATATGTAACAGATATCTGTAGTACACAGATCTATATATGTAACAGATATATGTAGTACACAGATCTGTATATGTAACATATATCTGTAGCACACAGATATGTATATATGTAACAGATATCTGTAGTAAATAGATATGTATATGTAACAAATATCTGTGGAACACAGATCTGTATATAAAACAGATATCTGTAGTATACATATATGTATATGTAACAGATATCTATAGTACACAGATATGTATATGGAACAGATATCTGTAGTACACAGATCTGTATATGTAACAGATATCTGTAGCACACAGATCAGTATATGTAACAGCTATCTGTAGTACACAGACCTGTATATGTAACAGATATCTGTAGTAAATAGATCTGTATATGTAACAGATATCTGTAGTACACCGATATGTATATGTAACAGATATCTGTAGTACACAAATCTATATATGTAACAGATATATGTAGTACACAGATCTGTATATGTAACAGATATCTGTAGTAAATAGATCTGTATATGTAACAGATATATGTAGTACACAGATATGTATATGTAACAGATATCTGTAGTACACAGATCTGTATATGTAACAGATATCTATTGTCAACATATATGTATATGTAACAGATATATGTAGTAAATAGATCTGTATATGTAACAGATATATGTAGTAAATAGATCTGTATATGTAACAGATATCTGTAGTAAAACAGATCTATATATGTAACAGATATCTGTAGTACACAGATCTATATATGTAACAGATATTTGTAGTACACAGATCTGTATATGTAACATATATCTGTATCACACAGATATGTATATGTAACAGATATCTGTAGTAAATATATATGTATATGTAACAGATATCTGTAGCACACAGATCTGTATATAAAACAGATATCTGTAGTATACATATATGTATATGTAACAGATATCTATAGTAAACAGATATGTATATGGAACAGATATCTGTAGTACACAGATCTGTATATGTAACAGATATCTGTAGCACACAGATCAGTATATGTAACAGCTATCTGTAGTAAACAGATCTGTATATGTATCATATATCTGTAGCACACAGATATGTATTTGTAACAGATATCTGTAGTAAATAGATATGTAACAGATATCTGTAGAACAATCTTATATAACAGATATCTGTAGTAAAATATGTATATGAACAGATATTAGACACAGATTTATATGTAACAGATATCTGTAGACACAGATCTGTATATGTAACAGATACTGTACAACAGATCTGTATATGTAACAGATATCTTAGTACACAGATATGTATATGAACAGATATCTGTAGTACAAGATCTGTATATGTAACAGATATCTGTAGCACACAGATCTGTATATAAAACAGATATCTGTAGTATACATATATGTATATGGAACAGATATCTGTAGTACACAGATCTGTATATGTAACAGATATCTGTAGATCACAGATCTGTATATGTGACAGATATCTGTAGCACACAGATCTGTATATGTAACAGATATCTGTAGTACACAATCTGTATATGAACAGATATTGTAACACAATCTGTATCAACAAAAACGATATATGTAGTACACAGATCTGTATATGTAACAGATATCTGTAGTCCACAGATCTGTATATGTAACAGATATCTGTAGTCCACAGATCTGTATGTGTAACAGATATCTGCAGTCCACAGATATGTATATGTAACAGATATCAATAGATCACAGATCTGTATATGTAACAGATATCTGCAGTCCACAGATCTGTATGTGTAACAGATATCTGTAGCACACAGATCTGTATATAAAACAGATCTGTATATGAAACAGATGTCTGTAGTACACAGATCTATATATGTAACAGACATCTGTAGTACACAGATCTGTATATGTAACAGATATATGTAGTACACATATCAATATATGTAACAGATATCTGTAGTACACAGATCTGTATATGTAACATATAGCTGTATACACAGATATGTATATGTAACAGATATCTGTAGTACACAGATCTGTATATGTAACAGATATCTGTAGTACACAGATCTGTATATGTAACAATATCTGTAGTACACAGATCTGTATATGTAACAGATATCTGTAGTACACAGATCTGTATATGTAACAGATATCTGTAGTACAAATTATATGTAACAGATATTGTAGTAACAGATCTGTATATGTAACAGATATATGTAGTAAATAGATCTGTATATGTAACAGATATCTGTAGTACACAGATATATATGTAACAGATATCTGTAGTACACAGATCTGTATATGTAACAATATCTGTTCACAATATGTATATGTAACAGATATCTGTAGTAAGATTGTATATGTAACAGATATCTGTAGCACACAGATCTGTATATAAAACAGATATCTGTAGTATACATATATGTATATGTAACAGATATCTTAGTACACAGATTGTATATGAACAGATATCTGTAGTACACAGATCTGTATATGTAACATATATCTGTAGCACACAGATCTGTATATGTAACAGATATCTGTAGTAAACAGATCGTATATGTAACAGATATCTGTAGCACACAGATCTGTATATAACAGATATCTGTAGTAAATAGATATGTAACAGATATCTGTAGCACACAGATCTGTATAATATCTGTAGTAACAATATGTATATGAACAGATATCTGTAGTACACAGATCTATATATGTAACAGATATCTGTAGACACAGATCTGTATATGTGACAGATATCTGTAGCACACAGATCTGTATAAGTAACAGATAGCTGTAGTACACAGATATGTATATGTAACAGATATCTGTAGTACACAGATCTATATATGTAACAGATATATGTAGTACACAGATCTGTATATGTAACAGATATCTGTAGTAAATAGATCTGTATATGTAACATATAGCTGTAGTACACAGATATG
Organism: Archivesica marissinica; assembly: GCA_014843695.1. NCBI lineage: Eukaryota > Metazoa > Mollusca > Bivalvia > Venerida > Vesicomyidae > Archivesica > Archivesica marissinica. The sequence continues at coordinate 59,608,659 of CM026402.1, forward strand.
TATATGTAACAGATATCTGTAGTACACAGATCTATATATGTAACAGATATATGTAGTACACAGACCTGTATATGTAACAGATATCTGTAGTAAATAGATCTGTATATGTAACAGATATATGTAGTACACCGATATGTATATGTAACAGATATCTGTAGTACACAAATCTATATATGTAACAGATATATGTAGTACACAGATCTGTATATGAAACAGATATCTGTAGTAAATAGATCTGTATATGTAACAGATATCTGTAGTACACAGATATGTATATGTAACAGATATCATATGTATATGTAACAGATATATGTAGTAAATAGATCTGTATATGTAACAGATATATGTAGTAAATAGATCTGTATATGTAACAGATATCTGTAGTAAAACAGATCTATATATGTAACAGATATCTGTAGTACACAGATCTATATATGTAACAGATATATGTAGTACACAGATCTGTATATGTAACATATATCTGTAGCACACAGATATGTATATGTAACAGATATCTGTAGTAAATAGATATGTATATGTAACAGATATCTGTGGAACACAGATCTGTATATAAAACAGATATCTGTAGTATACATATATGTATATGTAACAGATATCTATAGTACACATATATGTATATGGAACAGATATCTGTAGTACACAGATCTGTATATGTAACAGATATCTGTAGCACACATATCAGTATATGTAACAGCTATCTGTAGTAAACAGATCTGTATATGTAACATATATCTGTAGCACACAGATATGTATTTGTAACAGATATCTGTAGTAAATAGATATGTATATGTAACAGATATCTGTAGCACACATATCTGTATATAAAACAGATATATGTAGTATACATATATGTATATGGAACAGATATCTGTAGTACACAGATCTGTATATGTAACAGATATCTGTAGTAAACAATCTCACAGATCTGTATATGTGACAGATATCTGTAGCACACAGATCTGTATAAGTAACAGATATCTGTAGTACACATATCTGTATATGTAACAGATATCTGTAGTACACAGATCTGTATTATGTAACATGTATCTGTAGCACACAGATCTGTATATGTAACATATATCTGTAGTAAACAGATCTGTATATGTAACATCTTTGTAGTAAACAGATATATATATGTAACAGATATCTGTAGCACACAGATCTGTATATTTAACATATATCTGGAGCACACAGGTCTGTATATGTAACAGATATCTGTAGTAAACAGATCTATATATGTAACAGATATCTGTAGTACACAGATCTATATATGTAACAGCTATCTGTAGTAAATAGATATGTATATATAACAGATAATATAGCACACAGATATGTATATGTAACAGATATCTGTAGTACACAGATCTGTATATGTAACAGCTATCTGTAGTAAACATATCTGTATATGTAACATATATCTGTAGCACACAGATATGTATATGTAACAGATATCTGTAGTAAATAGATATGTATATGTAACAGATATCTGTAGCACACAGATCTGTATATAAAACAGATATCTGTAGTATACATATATGTATATGTAACAGATATCTATAGTACACAGATATGTATATAGAACAGATATCTGTAGTACACAGATCTGTATATGTAACAGATATCTGTAGCACACATATCTGTGTATGTAACAGATATCTGTAGCACACAGATCTGTATATGTAACAGCTATCTGTAGTAAACAGATCTGTATATGTAACATATATCTGTAGCACACAGATATGTATATGTAACAGATATCTGTACCACACATATCTGTATATAAAACAGATATCTGTAGTATACATATATGTATATGGAACAGATATATGTAGTACACAGATCTGTATATGTAACAGATATCTGTAGATCACAGATCTGTATATGTGACAGATATCTGTAGCACACAGATCTGTATATGAAACAGATATATGTAGTAAACAGATCTGTATATGAAACAGATATATGTAGTACACAGATCTGTATATGCAACATATATATGTAGTATACATATCTGTGTATGTAACTGATATATGTAGTACACAGATCTGTATATGTAACAGATATCTGTAGTCCACAGATCTGTATATGTAACATATATCTGTAGTCCACAGATCTGTATGTGTAACAGATATCTGCAGTCCACATATATGTGTATGTAACAGATATCTGCAGTCCACAGATCTGTATGTGTAACAGATATCTGTAGCACACAGATCTGTATATAAAACAGATCTGTATATGAAACAGATGTCTGTAGTACACAGATCTATATATGTAACAGACATCTGTAGTACACAGATCTGTATATGTAACAGATAGATATAGCACACAGATATGTATATGTAACAGATATCTTTAGTACACAGATATGTATATGTAACAGATATCTGTAGTACACAAATCTATATATGTAACAGATATATGTAGTACACAGATCTGTATATGTAACAGATATTTGTAGTAAATAGATCTGTATATGTAACAGATATCTGTAGTACACAGATATGTATATATAACAGATATCTGTAGTACACAGATCTGTATATGTAACAGATATCTATAGTAAACATATATGTATATGTAACAGATATATGTAGTAAATAGATCTGTATAGGTAACAGATATCTGTAGTAAAACAGATCTATATATGTAACAGATATCTGTAGTGCACAGATCTATATATGTAACAGATATATGTAGTACACAGATCTGTATATGTAACAGATATCTGTATTCCACAGATCTATATATGTAACAGATATATGTAGTAAATAGATCTGTATATGTAACAGATATCTGTAGTACACAGATATGTATATGTAACAGATATCTGCAGTACACAGATGTGTATAGGTAACATAAATCTGTAGTACACATATATGTATATATAACAGATATCTGTAGTACGCAGATCTGCATATGTAACATATATCTGTAGTACACAGATATGTATATGTAACATATATCTGTAGTACACAGATATGTATATGTAACAGATATCTGTAGTACGCAGATCTGTATGTAACATATATCTGTAATACACAGATCTGTATATGTAACAGCTATCTGTAGTACGCTGATCTATATATGTAATATATATCTGTAGTACACAGATCAGTATATGTAACATATATCTGTAGTACACAGATATGTATATGAAACATATATTTGTAGAAACAATATGCCAAATTAAATATTCATTTACACAAAATGAATCAGATTTCATTAGATAAACAGAGAATCTGGACATCGGGTATAGATAGAAACAAGTTCGGTAATTACTGTCAATTTAAGTATCTATACGACGAATATGAAAAAGAAAAATACTGAAAAAATGATTATGCCGCTAAAACACAAAATTAACAAATTGCAAAACTCAGAGTTGGTAATATGTCTAACAAAGATATGCTTCAATGTCTGTTCACCAATTATGTAGTCAATTAGTGTTATTATTTATTGTTTTAATATTTTACAACGACGTGTAAGAATGGTGACCTATGTGTAAATAATGCCTTAAATTCAAATGTTTAACTCTGAAGGAACCTGCTATGAAGTCAGTTCATATCAGATTAAAACTTAATTGTTTTCTTACGATGTTTGAGTCCACATTCTGTTATTACAATTAGCGGCCATTTTTCATTCTTATCTATTCATATTTCCAATTGGTAAACATGCAATTATTCTTTCTTAAATATATTATATGCAATAATGTGATGTTATGTTCTGTGATACTGATTACAGTCTCTTATATTTCTGAATATAATTTCTTTAATGTTGTAATAAAAATTAAATATAAATTAATGATAAAATGTGTTGAAACTATGATGTTCATTGATGAGACTGAAATAAAGATTTCATTTAAAGATACATTTACTGCACACGCATTTCCAAGTGTAAAGGAATGGATGAACACACCCACCTATAAATAGCTAGTCACACTATACATGTCTGTACACATTTCACAGGCATGTTCCATTGATAGCCGTCTTACAACATTAGTACGTTAGTTGTAGTTCTGCGGTATGTCATACACATCCCTCTTTAAAAACTCTTGTCAACCATCTGCCATACACAAAGTTGGCGGATCATATTCCGTAATCATGTGGTCGTTCTCCGGTATGTATTAACATGTCCCTCTTTAAACTCTTATCAACCATCTGCCATACACACGGTTCATATTCAGTAATCATGTGGTCGTTCTCATAAATGTTTGAGCATGTGGTTCTTCAAACTTCCAGATTGGCTAAAAGCCTTATTACATATTTCACACTCGTGTGGTCGTTCTCTGGTATGAATGACCATGTGGTTCTTCAAACTTCCAGACCTGCTAAAAGCCGTATGACATATTTCACACTCGTGTGGTCGTTCTCCTGTATGAATGAACATGTGCTTCTTCAAATCGCCCGACAGGCTAAAAGCCTTATTACATATTTCACACTCGTGGGGCCGTTCTCCTGTATGAATGAACATGTGATTCTTCAAATTTCCAGACAGGGAAAAAGTTTTATTACATAGCGTACACGCATGTGGCCGTTCTCCAGTATGAATGAGCATGTGCTTATTCAAACTGCCAGACAGGATAAAAGCCGTATTACATAGCGTACACGCATGTGGCCGTTCTCCGGTATGAATAAACATGTGCTTCTTCAAAGTGCTAGATCGACTGAAAGCCTTATTACATATTTCACATTCATGTGGCCGATCTCTGGTATGAATTAGCATGTGCTGCTTTAAAGTGTTAGACCGACTGAAAGCCTTATTACATATTTCACACTCATGTGGCCGTTCTCCGGTATGAATAAACATGTGCTTCTTCAAATTGCTAGACAGGCTAAAAGCCGTATTACATAGTTCACACTCATGTGGCCGTTCTCTGGTATGGATGAGCATGTGCTGCTTCAAATTGCCAGACTGACTGAAAGCCTTATTGCATATTTCACACTCATATGGCCGTTCTCCGCCGGTATGAATGAACATATGCTTCTTCAAATTGCTAGACAGGCTAAAAGTCTTATTACATATTCCACACTCATGTGGCCGTTCTCCGGTATGAATGAACATGTGCTCCTTTAAAGTGCCAGACTGGTGGAAAGCCTTATTGCATATTTCACACGCATGTGACCGTTCTCTGTAATGAATCAACGTGTGCTTTTTTAAAGTGGTAGAACTAGTGAAAACCTTCCTACACAGTTCGCACTCAGTTGGCCGTACTCCGGAATGACTGGTCATGTTAATATTCTGAGAGTTCAATGTATGCCAATGTTCTCTGCACTGCACTATATGCACATAAATTGACGAAGGTCAGTTCTTACCAAGTATAACCTCCTTCAAATATCGAGTTCACAATCGGAATATAACAACCGGGGGTATTTCATTATTAAAGCAGAGAATCGGGACGCGTATGTTGGTACACCGTTGGTAATGTCTCTGGTGTTGTTCAAGCGAATATTAAAGTGTTGACTCATATGAGAATTAAACGAAATTGTCACTTTTACAACTAATTAAACAAATGAACTCCTCTAGATCTGTACATGCAACACCACGTGCCATCTCCTGTAAGCGAACAACATATTATATATTTACAAGTCACAAATGTGTAGTTCAGTAAGTAGTTATTGGTGATTACAACCGCGTATTATAATAAGTCTTAATTGGGTCATGTAGGCATAATAATCATCAACATCATCATCAGTATTAATCGCGTTCAACGATTGGGATAATCACGTCATATATTATAAATCAGCAAATGGTTACCCCATACATTTTCACCCGTCAGAGAATGTCAACGTCACAACTAATTCTCAGCGCATAACTCGATAGCAAACACATTTGTAAAGTTGTTGCAAACTTTTAATTGTCAAATGGTTCCACTCTATATCGTACCTGTAACCATTGATTTAATTCGGATGTAGTATTGTCTTAAACTTGTACAAACTACGCTTAGAAAACACTATTAGCATATGCATGTCACTTAGCACCAACCAATTCCACCCCGTCAATTTGATGCAAATGAAATTCTTTGAATGGCTACTTGCTAGTAACCATATACAATTAAAACTATTAATTGAAAGGTGTCGTTAGGTAAACTGGCAGTACCTCAAATGAGCAGCTGGCAGCAATGTTATATAAGCTTCAAAGAAAGAAAAAACAAGTCTTTATCGAAACACTTGGGCAATACTGGTTTCAAAAATGTGGGACATATATTTTAGAAAAGGACTATGATCTAGGTAGTGCTTGTATTTTGGCGTGTTCATGATTTTAATTATAGCCCAGTAAATGGTTTTAAACTAATAGTTATATACGGTGAACTTTCTAACTGATCTTATTGTAATTAGAGGTGACACGAAGAATACAGGCAAATAGCGAGGAGTGCAGCACGGTGATACTTTCAAAATAATAGTGATTACATCCACTGCATTCTCTCTCTTTCTCTCTCTCTCGTCTCTCTCTCTATCCGTCTCACTCTTCTCTCTCTATCTAACTGTCTCACTCTTCTCTTTCTCTGTCTTCTCTCTCTATGTGTCTCTCTATATTTATGTCTGTCCCTGTCCCTCTCTGTATGTCTGTCTCTTGGCTATATCTGTCTCCCCCTCTCTATGTCTTTCTCTCTCTCTCTCCCTGTCTCTATCTCTCTCTCACTATCTATCTCTGGTAAATTGTATTGTTTTAGTACCTCGTCAAATTCAGGCAGTACTTTATACCTGTATATACTAAGATCACATGACACCGTGATGGTGGTAAAGGAACATCAGAATTTAGAATAGCAAATGGCTCAATAAGCAAATGGTTAGCATACTTCTAAAAAGATTAAACAGTAATTAACATGTCAAGAAATGCTATGAAGATAACTAATAGCAAATATGCACTACCAATCAACGGGGTAAGCCAATAAAGGGTTGAAGTTGAAATTAATCAATGAACTAGACATTGTGGGAGTAATATGACTACACCCCAACAGAAACCGAAATGTCAACTAGAGCCCGGTCCCTGCAAAGGGTTTCACACCTAAGGAAGATGAAATGACGGCAATAGTTCGTATAATAATCTCGAAAGATTTCCCGAAACACACATAATTCAATTTTAAATTGGAATAAAATGTTCATGACAGCCCCAACATAACCACAGAATCCAAATGGTTACCTGACAATATTTCAAAACAGCCACATTGACTTGGATAAGTATACAAGTTTCTAGATAAAACACGTTAAGTCAGCGCTTCATCGGATTAGTGTGTGGCGTCCAGTGGTAGAGCTTAGAATTTGGAATCGAACGGTCCACGGTTCGATACACAACACGGTCAGCCCATGCATATAGTTTCATTGGGCAAGGCAGATCACACACAATACTCAGGACTGGTCAACAGTTTGTGTTGGCAAAGCCTACCCTGGGAAACATGTCTAAGTCCCCGCAAGGGGTTTGACATTAATGGAACATAAATTTAATGGTCAAAGCCATTGTTTTCCTAGTTCTATAAGTAAAACCTCTACATACATTTTGTTCCTGTTATTTCGAGGTCTTGTCGTTAAACCCCATTTTCGTTTAGCACTTTCCGCCCTGATCCGATGGCGGGAATTCTAACCAATTGGTGAAGCTTTTCGGACATGAACGGTTATAAATGTGTGCATTGGTGTTAAGAATATCCCTAAATATATATTGTCTAGCAGTTGTGCACATCATTTAGCTGTTTGAAATCGACAGGTGAGATGCTCACATGTTTTCTGCGCAGTCTTCACAAACGAAATCCGAATAAATTAGTTTTTAGTACAGTTCATGCGTATGAACAATTGGATATTAAACGAAATCTTATTTGGTTCACTGTAATGGCACGAAGATAAATCTTGTAAAAATTTTCGTCTAATGATTTCTATTTTTGTTTTTCGCATTAATCAAATATTCAAAATGGATGATTGAAATTAAATTTAAACGTTGAGTTCATGTATAATATTGTGTCAAGAGACGTCATAGACTGTAGAATTCAAACAACCATATATGTGTTGATCTTGTTAACAATTTTAATTTATAAAAACGTCTTTTTAGAATATCAAATATGCTATGCGTAATTGAGGTTTATCGCTTAGACTTTGAAAAATGCCTGGAGAGTAAAATGTCACATTTTTCAAGTCTAAATAGTTGGACTATTGTTTTCCCAGTGAATATATAATAAAAGCATTATCATATCTATTTTTAGATAACTCATTCACTGGATGTATGACAGCTTTCGCGCTATCCCCTTCATTAGGAGAATATGTTTTGGAATCGCCATGTTTTTCGCTCGAAATATTTCATAAAAGCTGAGTATTTAAGTGCTGGCAAATATATGCCACCATAAATATCAGATCAGAAACAAAATATACTTACTATTGTGCAAATGGTGTAGTTAGGAAAGGGGAGATAACTATGCAAATGATATTATACAAATAAAATAGGATTGGGTATTATGAATGCTACTATACTCGCGTAGGGTGTACCAGGTCCATCCTTTAATAATGCGTTAGCAATATCAAACGATAACATGCTTAACCAGAAATGAGTAAGAGAAAAAATGAAGAGAAAAGGCTCATTGTAAATTGGAAAAGGTCTGTTGCTAATGTTTTCAAAACGTGTAGCCCAATCATTTTGAACTTTGAAAATGGATAATATGTACATGCCTCAGTCCGTATGTTCAATTTGCTAACACTAGTAATGTCTACAATCACAACACTGTTGATATTAGGAGCTTCTTCGATAAATGGTAATGCTGACAGATGAAGTTGAAATTATAATTCACAGAGTTTGACATGGACGCGTATCTCACGAATACATTGTTAGAAATTACAGCTGTCGATCATGCCTTCAGCTTCTTCTTTTTTCTTTTTTTTTTCTTCTTTTTTTTTGGTGAAGCAGAGCTTCTTTTATTCAAATATATTTATGTGTACATATATACAGCAATGATACACAACAAGCAAATGTTAAGTACTACTGTAAATACATTGTATGTAATTATACTAGTAATATAAATGACTGTAAAAGTACTATTAAATATTTTCATGAACCTTTTTGAAAAATGTTATATTAATCTTTTTAAATTGGTAGTAAAGGTGCATGATTTCAAATTCTGATTTAAAAACTTTGTATATATCGTAATCTTTTGTCCAATTGTCACTTGCAAAATATGATTTGTAGATACTAAAACCTACTATGGTTAAAAAGATATTGATATAAAAATAATCTGATTCGATAATTTTGTATCCAAAGATCAAATTTCTTATATTCCTCATGTTTCTTTGAATTCCGCATTTATAAAGAAGATCTTGTATTTTCATCCAAAATAAATTTACCGATGTGCAATTGATCAAAAGATGCTCGTAATCCTCAACAACGTTGCACTTTACACACATTGGCGTTTGAGACATGTTCCAAGCATATCGTATATGCCCACTTGTAAATATTTTGTTAATCACTCTAAATTTATATTGTTTATGTCGATTATCAGGAATATTTTTAATGAATAGATACACATAGTCCCATTCTATTTGATGGTTAATTTTATTTGACCAGAAGTTATGTGTAATTGGTTTTGTATAAATTTTGTTAATTAGTGTATGATAAATCGCTCTAGTATCTAATGTTTCTATCGGTTTTCCATCAACTTTTAAAAATATACTAGTTTTAACTTTTGTTCTCTAAGATTCTTCGGATTTCATTGCTTCTTTCCATGACTTCGGTATTGCTTTATATATTTGGTTCAGTTCTGCTAAGCAGTTTCTTTTATCTATAAGTTTGTCTAAAATTATATTCGGATCAATTTCCCCGTTTGTGTTTAAAATGTCATTGACAAAAATAATGTTCGAATCTATCCAGTTATTGAAAACCAGACATTTATTATTTATTTTTATGAACATGTTTCCCCATATCACTTGCCTTCTTGTCCACTCAAAAGATTTTATATCTGGAGGCTTTTCCTTAGTTTTAATTCTCAGCCAAAGTTCTATTAAGTTTTTGTAAAAGTCTGAAACTTTAGTTAAATTAATGTTTTTGACACTATCCAAATTACTGTGAAAAATAAGAAAATCTTTGCCAAAATCTTTTAAAAAATAGTTTAGTATTACTTTCCAGTTTGCCTCCAATTTATCTGTTAAACTTTTGATCCACTTAAATTTTATGGAAGTGATATATGAATCAGTATCTATCATATTTATGCCACCATTTATTGTATCACCAATTAATGTAGTTCGTTTAATTTTCTCTCCCTTTTTATTCCAAAGGAACTTGAATATCATTGTGTTTATATTTTTTATGATTTTTTTGGGTACGATTAGAGAATGGAACAAGTACGTAAATTTTGGAATCAATAGAGTTTTAATGATTTGTACTTTTTCCTTCCGCTTCTACCACAACCGTCAACTGACACTAAGCTTCAACAACAACCGTCCACTGCCATTAAGCTTCAACAACAACCGTCAACTGCTAATAAGTTTCAACCTCAACCGTCCACTGCCACTAAGCTTCAACCATAACCGTCCACTGCCACTAAGCTTCAACAACAACCGTCCACTGCCACTAAGCTTCAACCACAACAGTCCACTGCCACTAAGCTTCAACAACAACCGTCCACTGCCAATAAGCTTCAACAACAACCGTCCACTTCCACTAAACTTCAACAACAATGGTCCACTGCCACTAAGCTTCAACAACAATCGTCCACTGCCACTAAGCTTCAACAACAATCGTCCACTGCCACTAAGCTTCAACAACAACCGTCTACTGCCACTAACCTTCAACAACAATCGTCCACTGCCACTAAGCTTCAACAACAACCGTCCACTGCCACTAAGCTTCAACAACAACGGTCCACTGACACTAAGCTTCAACCACAACGGTCCACTGCCACTAAGCTTCAATCACAACCGTCCACTGCCAACAAGCTTCAACCACAACAGTCGACTGCCACTAAGTTTCAACAACAACCCTCCACTGCCACTAAGCTTCAACCACAACGGTCCACTGCCACTAAGCTTCAACCACAACGGTCCACTGCTAATAAGCTTCAACAACAACCGTCCACTGCCATTAAGCTTCAACAACAACCGTCAACTGCTAATAAGTTTCAACCACAACCGTCCACTGCCACTAAGCTTCAACCATAACCGTCCACTGCCACTAAGCTTCAACAACAACCGTCCACTGCCACTAAGCTTCAACCACAACAGTCCACTGCCACTAAGCTTCAACAACAACCGTCCACTGCCAATAAGCTTCAACAACAACCGTCCACTTCCACTAAACTTCAACAACAATGGTCCACTGCCACTAAGCTTCAACAACAATCGTCCACTGCCACTAAGCTTCAACAACAACCGTCTACTGCCACTAACCTTCAACAACAATCGTCCACTGACACTAAGCTTCAACCACAACGGTTCACTGCCACTAAGCTTCAATCACAACAGTCCACTGTCACTAAGCTTCAACAACAACCGTCCACTGCCAACAAGCTTCAACCACAACAGTCGACTGCCACTAAGTTTCAACAACAACCGTCCACTGCCACTAAGCTTCAACCACAACGGTCCACTGCCACTAAGCTTCAACCACAACGGTCCACTGCTAATAAGCTTCAACCACAACCGTCCACAGCCACTAAGCTTCAACAACAACCGTCCACAGCCACTAAGCTTCAACCACAACCGTCCACTGCCACTAAGCTTCAACCACAACCGTCCACCGCCACTAAGCTTCAACCACAACCGTCCACTGCCACTAAGCTTCAACAACAACCGTCCACTGCCACTAAGCTTCAACAACAACCGTCACTGCCACTAAGCTTCAACAACAACCGTCCACTGCCACTAAGCTTCACAACAACCGTCCACTGCCAAAAGCTTCAACCACAACCGTCCACTGACACTAAGCTTCAACCACAACCGTCCACTGCCACTAAGCTTCAACAACAACGGTCCACTTCCACCACAACAGTCCACTGCCACTACGTTTTCTATTTCTCCATAATTACTGCAATACATCCCATTGTGTTTTTGATAGTTATACATTAACATCGCACCAACAGCTTAGGTCATATTGCAACTCTCCAGCATTTGTTGGGGCGGAACATCCCTGGTGCCCCTCCGATCAATTTTTCAGGACGGGTAGACAGGCAGAACCACCGACCTACCACAATCCAGCTGAAAAAATAAACCCATTAATTTGACCATATGCTTTCAGAAAGTTTAACTCCTCTTCTGGCTATAAATTGTGGTATAGGTCAAAGCTGCTCTTTAAATTTCTGCGTTTTGGACGAATATTTTTAGAAGTAATATATTCCATTTCAAAATTAGCGATTCCAACTTGAAGGTAATAATTCTTCTAAAGTGTTTTGAAAATAGCAATACGAAGAATGCTGAGGACGGAAATCAGTGGCGAAGACAGGACTAGCTATGATAAATCCGCTTGAAAATAATTGAAATTTTATCATAATTCGCCCTATTTCCCGACACAACCAGTTTTCGAATTTGTTTGAAAATTACGTCATCGCTGTCAGTAGCAGGTACTTGGATCATATGGTAGACGGTAAAACTGTCAACTATGAAAATAAGCCAAATCAGATCAATGTTCATCTTTTATTTCGAAAATATGTACATGTTGTTTTCATTAGTCTCATGCACGTGTATCCTAAACATCTCTTATACCGAGATGTATCCAAATAAATATGTGTTTATTTTTGCAACTGGAGAAATCTATTCATCTCGTCAGTAAGCTTACCACCTGCATATTAGTATCTAAAAATAACTATTGCAACCTTCTAGAAAATCTATATATAAATGATAGGTGTCTGAAACATAAGACATCTATTACACTCTATTACACTTTCATCCATAGCATAACTATATACATCTTGCATGTCATCATTTCATGTGCTAAAGAGGTTGTGCTTTTAATGATCACAATTCCACGTATTTACGGAAACCGCCATTCTACGTACCTGCAGGCAAACCCTTCGTCTAAAGCAAAGTCAAGGTAACATCGAACACTGTTTATTACAGGTGTTGTTACTTAAAAAAGATGACCACTCACACAGATCTGTATATGTAACAGATATCTGTAGCACACAGATCTATATATGTAACAGATATCTGTAGCATACAGATCTGTATATGTAACATATATCTGTAGTACACAGATATGTATATGAAACAGATATCTGTAGTAAATATATATGTATATGTAACAGATAGCTATAGCACACAGATCTGAATATAAAACAGATATCTGTAGTACAAAGATATGTATATGTAACATATAGCTGTAGCACACAGATCTGTATAGGTAACAGATACTTGTAGTACACATATATGTATATGTAACAGATATCTGTAGTACACAGATCTGTATATGTAACAGATATCTGTAGATCACATATCTGTATATGTAATAGATATCTGTAGTAAACAGATCTGTATATATAACAGATATCTGTAGTCCACAGATCTGTATATGTAACAGATATCTGTTGTACACAGATATGTATATGTAACAGATATATGTAGTCCACAGATCTGTATATGTAACATATATATGTAGTCCACAGATCTGTATATGTAATAGATATCTGTAGTAAAAAAGATCTATATATGTAACAGATATCTGTAGTACACATATCTGTATATGTAACAGATATCTGTAGTAAAACAGATATATATATGTAACAGATATCTGTAGTACACAGATCTGTATATGTAACAGATATCTGTAGTAAAACAGATCTATATATGTAACAGATATATGTAGTACACAGATCTGTATATGTAACAGATATCTGTAGTACACAGATCTATATATGTACCAGATATATGTAGTAAACAGATCTATATATGTAACAGATATATGTAGTACACAGATCTATATATGTAACATATATCTGTAGTACAAATATATGTAACAGATATCTGTAGTACACATATCTGTATATGTAACATATATCTGTAGTACACAGATATGTATATGTAACAGATATCTCTAGTACACAGATCTGTATATGTAACATATATCTGTAGTACACAGATCTGTATATGTAACATATATCTGTAGTACACAGATATGTAACAGATATCTGTAGTACACAGATCTGTATATGTAACATATATCTGTAGTACACAGATCTGTGTATGTAACATATATCTGTAGTACAAATATATGTAACAGATATCTGTAGTACACAGATCTGTATATGTAACATATATCTGTAGTACACAGATATGTATATGTAACAGATATCTCTAGTACACAGATCTGTATATGTAACATATATATGTAGTACACAGATCTGTATATGTAACATATATCTGTAGTACACAGATATGTATATGAAACATAATTATATTTATAGAAACAATATGCCAAATTAAATATTCATTTACACAAAATGAATCAGATTTCATTAGATAAGCAGAAACAAGTTCGGTAATTACTGTCAATTTAAGTCTCTATACGATGAATATGAAAAAGATAAATACTGCACAATTATTATGCCGCTAAAACACAAAATTAACAAATTGCAAAACTCAGAGTTGGTAATATGTCTAACAAAGATAAGCTTCAATGTCTGTTCACCAATTATGTAGTCAATAAGTGTTATTATTTATTGTTTTAATACTTTACAACGACGTGTAAGAATGGTGACCTATGTGTACATAATGCCTTAAATTTAAATGTTTAACTCTGAAGAAAGCTTGCTATGAAGTCAATCCATATCAGATTAAAACGTGATGGTTTTCTTAAGTTGTTTTAGTCCACATTTTGTAACTACAATTAGTGGCCATTTTTCGTTCTTACCTTGTCCTATTGCAAATTGGTAGACATGCAAGTATTCTTTCTTAAATATATTATATGCAATAATGTGATGTAATGTTCTGTGATACTGATTACAGTCTCTTATATTTCTGAATATAATTTCTTTAATGATGTAATAAAAAATAATGATAAAATGTGTTGAAACTATGATGTTCATTGATGAGACTGAAATAAAGATTATATAATAATACATACATTTACTGCACACGCATTTCGAAGTGTAAAGGAATGGATGAACACACCCACCTATAAATAGCTAGCCACACTATACATGTTTGTACACATTTCACAGGTATGTTCCATTGATAGCCGTCTTACAAAATTAGTACTTTAGTGGTAGTTCTGCGGTATGTCATATACATCCCTCTTCAAACTCTTGTCAACCATCTGCCATACACAAGGTTGGAGTATCATATTCTGTAATCATGTGGTCGTTCTCCGGTATGTATTAACATGTCCCTCTTTAAACTCTTATCAACCATCTGCCATACACAAGGTTCATATTCAGTAATCATGTGGTCGTTCACATAAATGTTTGAGCATGTGGTTCTTCAAACCTCCAGACTGGCTGAAAGCCTTATTACATATTTCACACTCGTGTGGTCGTTCTCCTGTATGAATGAACATGTGCCTCTTCAAACTGCCCGACTGGCTAAAAGCCTTATTACATATTTCACACTCGTGGGGCCGTTCTCCCGTATGACTGAGCATGTGGATCTTCAAACTGCAAGAGAGGCTAAAAGTCTTATTACATAGCGAACACGCATGTGGCCATTCTCCGGTATGACTGAGCATGTGGTTCTTCAAACTGCCAGAGAGGCTAAAAGTCTTATTACATAGTTCACACTCATGTGGCTGTTCTCCGGTATGAATGAGCATGTGCTCCTTTAAAGTGCCAGACTGGCGGAAAGCCTTATTGCATATTTCACACTCATATGGCCGTTCTCCGGTATGAATGAACATATGCATCTTCAAATTGCTAGACTGGCTAAACGCCTTATTACATATTTCACACTCATGTGGCCGTTCTCCGGTATGAATGAACATGTGCTGCTTTAAAGTGCTAGACCGGCTAAAAGCAGTATTACATATTTCACACTTATGTGGCTGTTCTCCGGTATGAATGAGCATGTGCTGCTTTAAAGTGCCAGACTGGCGGAAAGCCTTATTGCATATTTCACACTCATATGACCGTTCTCCGGTATGAATGAACATATGCATCTTCAAAGTGCCAGACTGGCTAAAAGCCGTATTACATATTTCACACTCATGTGGCCGTTCTCCGGTATGAATGAACATGTGCTCCTTTAAAGTGCCAGACTGGCGGAAAGTCTTATTACATATTTCGCACTCATGTGGCCGTTCTCCGGTATGAATGAACATGTGCTTTTGTAAAGTGGTAGAACTAGTGAAAACCTTCCTACACAGTTCACACTCAGTTGGCCGTACTCCGGAATGACTGGTCATGTTTATATTCTCGGAGTTCAAGGTATGCCAATGTTCTCTGCACTGCACTATATGCACATAAATAGACGAATGTCAGTTCTTACCCAGTATAACCTCCTTCAAATATCGAGTTCACAATCGGAATATAACGACTGGATTATTAAAGCAGAGAATCAGGACGCGTATGTTGGGACACCGTTGGTAATTTCTCTGGTGTTATTCAAGCGAATATTAAAGTGTTGACACATATGAGAATTAAACGAAATTGTCAATGTCACAACTAATTAAACAAATGAACTCCTCTAGATCTGTACATGCAACCACCACGTGCCATCTCCTGTAATCGAACAACATATTATATATTTACAAGTCACAAATGTGTAGGTCAATAAGTATTTATTGGTGATTCCAACCGCGTATTATAATAATTCATAATTGGGCCATGTAGGCATAATCATCATCAGTATTAGTCACGTTCAACGATTGGGATATTCACGTCATATATTATAAATCAGCAAATGATTACCCCATACATTTCCACTCGTCAGACAATGTCAACGTCACAAATAATTCTCAGCGCATAACTCGATAGCAAACACAATTGTAAAGTTGTTGTAAACGTTTAATTGTCAAATGATTACACTCTATTTCTTACTGGTAACCATTGCTTTTATTTGGATGTAGTATTGTCTTAAACTAGTACAAAATACGTTTAACAAACACTATTAGCATGTGTATGTCACTTATCACCAACCAATTCCACCCGTCAATTTGATGCAAATGAAATTCTTTGAATGGCTACTTGCTAGTAACCATATAAAATTAAAACTATTAATTGAAAGGTGTCGTTAGATTACCTCATACGTGGTCAGTCATCGTAATTATGCTCCGTAGTGTAAAAGACAAAATCACACATGTCAGAGAATGTTAACTTCACAAATTATTCTAAGCTCGATAGCTACATTCCAACAGGAACCTAGATGTCAAATAGATCCAGGTCCCAGCAAGGGGTTTCACACCTAAGGAAGATGAAATGATGGCAATAGTTCATATAATAATCTCGAAAGATTTCCTGAAACAAACATAATTCAATCTTAAATTGGAATAAAATGTTCATTACAGCCCCAACATAACCATAGAATCCAAACGATTAATTGACACTATTTCAAAACAGCCAACTATGACTTGAATATGTATACAAGTTTCTAGATAAAACACACGTAAGTCAACGCTTCATCGGATTAGCGTGTGGCGTCCAGTGGTAAAACTTAAGATTTGGAATCGAACGGTCCAAGGGTCGATACACAACACGGTCAGCCCATGCATGTAGTTTCATTGCGTATGGCAGACCACACACATTGCTTAGGACTGGTCTACAGTTTGTGTTGGCAAAGCCTACGCTGGGAAACATGGCTCGTTCCCAGCAAGGGGTTTGACATTAATGGAGCATACATACATAGATTTAATTGTTTTCCCAGTGAATATATAATAAAAGCATTAATATATCCATTTTTAGATAACTCATTAACTGGACGCATGAAAGCTTTCGCGCTATCCGCTTACTTAGGAGTATATGTTGTGGAATAGCCATGTTTTTCTCTCGAAATAGTTCATAAAAGCTGAGTATTTAAGTGCTGGCAAATATATGCCACCATAAATATCAGATCAGAAACAATATATACTTACTATTGTGCAAATGGTGTAGTTAGGAAAAGGGGGATAACTATGCAAATGATTTCAAGTAAATGATATGGGATCCGGTGTGGGTATTATGAATGTCATTATACTCGCGTAGGATGTACCATGTTCATCCGTAAATAATTATTTAGCAATATTCAAACGATAGCAAGCTCAACCAGAAAGGGATAAAAGAAAAAATGAAGACAACATGCTAATTGGAAAGGGCTGTTGCTAATGCTTTCAAAATGTGTAGCCCAATCCTTTTGCCATTTAATAATATTCATCGATTATCAGGATGCATGTATGTTAGAAATGTTACAGTAATGTTATTGTGATATGTAATTGTAAATTGGTATCCTCACTGAATAAAAGTTGCGATAAAATATTATTAAATTGATAAGAAATGCATACCAATGATATGTAGTCACTCACTAAATTACGGGTATCGTCTCATCTATTACCTATTGAGGATGGTAGATGAAATAGACCAATACATAGATCTATAAATGAAAGGAAATGTCGCTTTTGCAATGTCATTGAAGACGATATCACTTTGTTATTGACTGTTCCGTATATACAGTTTATTAGTTTTACGTTCTGGAGGCGATTGAATAGCAGCAAGTTCATCGAATTAATTAAAACTGAGATTAAAATATCATTAATAAATTAGGAATGTTTATTCATAAAGACTTTTCTCTTATAAATGATAATTTGTATCATTGTAGTTAGATTTGTTAGAAATGTAAATAATATGGTATAGAATTAGTCACTAGTAACATTTGTTCTAACCTGTACCTTGTCGGTATATTACGCTTTGAACGGTGCTGTACGGAATATGTACAAACCACTATATTACCTAATTACTTGACGTGCAATTCGAAAAAAAACAACACAATCAATGCCCACTAAAATCATGCTTAAATATGTCTCATTTGTTCCAATTTTTTTTTTTGGCGGAAATATCTCTTCTATATGGCCTACACGATTTTTGTGATTGTTTTTTTACACGAGGCGAATAGGAAGCGAAATGCAGATATCTAATCTATATTTTAAAACGATTGTGTTTAGAGTATGCATAGGTATATCCTCACGAAGGTACTGTGAGGGAACCATTGGCATCGATGTTTGTTTTACGTTTATTTATCGTAACTACCGGTTGCCCATATGATCGACGCCTCCTGAAGAGATTTTTGGAGGATTGTGCAATGATATAGACAAGACAGAGACCCATTCCAGAGTCTCCTCTGGTTCTTTTACGTGCACGATGTAAAGCACCGACACGACACGTTAAAATCCCAACTGAAAGACTGTTAATTTTATTAGGGTCAGACGGGGGATCGAACCTGTGATCCCTTGATTACCGGTCCAGCGTGTCACCACTGGACTTCAGATCCATCTGTATATTAACATCGATATGTACAATTTACGTCGTTAAATGTTCACATGGGGCGAATTGCTATGCACTTACTGTCTAAATTAAGTAAATTGTGTGACACTAAACCAGTTAAATTGAGCTTCCATTTGGGATTCGAACAACGGTGAGTGGAGAGTGATTTGAAGCAAATGACCTCAACCATTCGGCCACGAAGACCCCAAACATGTGCAAGTAACTTCAGTCATCAGTTATTCTAACGCGCATCACACATTTCCTGTTACAGTGTAATATTATTGGCTGGTCAAATACAATTTGAGTTTATTAAATACCTTGTAAACAATTGACCTTTCTGCAAACGCTACTTAGGCACGCCCCCCATAGTTACAGGTGCTCGCTGAACCACGCGAGACAAGCTATCTAACAAAATGGCGTCTAACGCAGACCTGCATCGAGTAATCTAGATAAAATCCGTCGAATCTCGTTTATTCACCCAGATAAGAATATCTCGTTGAAAGCAAGGGTTTAGGTGAATTCGTATAATCCTGTTCGTCTAATGGTAGTTTCGTATACTAGTGCATTCGTATAATCACAGGTTCGTATTTTATATATATATAGTACTGCACTATACAGGCCCATTATAATAATGCTATTATTAGCTATTTAGGTAAGTAGACACAATTATGAATGGGACTATGTAGCCGTGTGTTTGCCATACCAGGAGTGATATCTATCTAGGTTTCAGCCACTAATCAAGATTAATTAAAGTGAATAGGGGAGAATAAATAAATCATTCCGCATTTTCGATGATTCCAACGGTGGCACTTATCACAGCTAAGAGCATGCATACGGCTGGAAACGTGACGAGAGCAAAAAACGCATGGAAAAATAGACCCATGGTTGTAATGAAATTGATGTGAAGAGCATGATATTTATACATGATTCAAGGGCTTGGACATATGGCACGGCTCAGCTCTAAAGCTGATAAAACATGGGCATACAAGCCAGCATCACAAATGTTTGAGCCGACCAATCAAGGTGTGAAAAATAATATATTCTCCAGTAATTGATTAATTTGTCAACAGCCCATCTCATAATAGACGTAGGTGTGAAGGTTATTTCTCTAAAGTACAGATATACGGATGAGGACGTGTTAAGTGTTCGTGGTAAATGCTTGCGCAGTCAACGGAAGAGTGAACAACCACATCGTGTCAACTTTGACATCAAAAGAAATGAAATATGCCACCGTCTTGAGAGACTCGACCCTATGCCTCCTAGAAGACTCGAACATTAGGCCCAAAAACTGAACACCAGTACGTTCACTGAGCTAATATGGGAATCCCACAGCTCTGCACATGCATGGGTACTATTACTACTATCTGATCCCTAGTCCACCATCCACGACAATATGTATGAACCACATGTATAATCACCACTATACTCACATATCTCTTGTGAACGGTAGATCTATTAATGCAGAATATATTTTTTCGAAATATTTTATTATGCATAAATAAATTAATTTCAACTTTGTGCAAATATATCTGTTTGCATTAATTTTGGATGTATTCAGCTGGTCGTTTGGTCGTTCACACAACTTAATCCACCTTAGACATTTTTCAGATTTGTCTTAGGTTTTGAAAATGGCACGAATTTAACGTCACCTATCAATCGATCTGGATATCTACATCACTGTCACACAGCCCGTAACTACATCTTTTCACCATTGTCAATGACAGACAGATTAATTAATTTTAAATATTTTTCAAAAATAATTTCAGATCACGATCACTCGTTATCAGATTTGATTAAAATTTACTACATAACTCTTTATCTAACAGAACGATAAAAAATGACTCGGTGTAGTAATCAATTATATAATTATGTGCACACATTTTATAATTGACCAATTAGCACAATCAGTGCTAAATTCCGATGTGAAATACTTTGATCTTGATATCGGGTATTATAACTCGGCGTCTCTGTGATGTACCGTTAGTGGTAAGTTGTTGATTCTCCCAATAAACAGTGTGACACGCTTAAATTTGATTGCTGTGTTGTGAGAAAAGAATGACTATATGGGGTCAGTCGGTGTTTTATAGATCATTGTTTTTAAAGCAGCTGTCTGGTATTTTGTGGTTCATATACACACTTAGATTTCCAAAAAAAAAACCACACCAAACACAAACAAACAACCACACACAAACACACACAAACAAAAACAAAAACCACACAAACACCCCAACCCACACAAACACAACCAACACACACCCCAAAAACCAAAACAATTGGTAATAATGTGTGAATAAATTTAAATAACACAATTTTTTAAATAAAAATGAGTGACATAATAATGCAGGGCGAACCTTCTATGGTGGCCTGCGGTGATGTGAAGGTCGTAACAAATAGGACGTTCTACTGTTTGCTTTCTTGTTTTCGTTACTTGACAAATTTATCATGTCGGTTAATAGCTATGCATAGCTAATGTTCATTGTTAAATCATGCCGACTCAAAATAAATTTTGTATCTTGTATCTGTAATTCGCCTCAGTGTG
This sequence comes from Archivesica marissinica, assembly GCA_014843695.1. Classification (NCBI taxonomy): domain Eukaryota; kingdom Metazoa; phylum Mollusca; class Bivalvia; order Venerida; family Vesicomyidae; genus Archivesica; species Archivesica marissinica. Next base: position 59,630,558 of record CM026402.1, read on the forward strand.
GCTGTGAGACTGCAATAAAGGCACATTACAAATAGCTCTAAAACATAGTTTTCTAATCCACGACACAGGACGGAATGAGGTTACTTTCATTATTTTTTCAGAAAGTATTCTCTAATCTAAAAGCATGTTTTTGTTCTTTTGTTAGCTAACGGCAAATAATAAACAAAGAACTACACGCAGATATAAATGTTCATTTGGTGTCAATGTATCATTACTATGTCCTCAGGGTCTGGCTGCTCTTTGACACATAGCAAACCATCGGCCAACAAACAAACAACCAATCTGCTTTATGGATTTATTCGTTTACTTTGACGTGGAGCGGTAAAAAGCTGAAATTAACAGAAAGACTTCTAATAGAAATAAATCCATAATACAATGTGATCATCTATAGTTGAACTAGTGTTCCTTAATCTCACAGCTCTACAGATAAGTCTCATTTTATAACAAAATGTGCAAGAACCATCCTTTAACAAATTCTATTTAGACCGGTTTAACCGTTATCTCCCAAATAATTACAGATTCCACTGTATATAGTGTAAAGTGCATGACTATCGACAAGAGACTAAACTGTAGGCAGTTTTAATATTGCAGGCCATTAGCATTCAATTTACACAACAACAATAGGTAAATTACACATATTACAGCATGTGTATGTTCTCTTTTATACTAGCACATATTGTACATGTACTGTCGTAGAAGAAATAACACAAATTAGATAGACAGGTACCCTCGAGTTTCCGGTTTCCGTTATGATAAGAAATGATCGGCATTCAACAAAACAAATCTTAAAACTACATAGTTTCTAAATGTAAGATGTAAATAAGTAACGTTCCTCTTTTATTCCAAAGAATTAGAAATGAATATGTTACTGTTATTAATAATGACTACGTAAATAACAACGGGCGCTGTCATTTTTACCATGACCCGAAACAGACATCTGTGGTGACTGGTACCGGAGTTTTCGTGACCTTTCAGAAAATCAATTTTGCGTAACATCGAATGGGTGTAAATATAAAACGAACACGTTTTATAAAGCATAATGATAATTTCTATTATTTTGATGAATATTTCTTTTCACAGTGAACACTTTCACAGTTTAACAAGCATTTTCACATGTGGACACCTGAATTCATCACCTAATCTTGTAAACCTGACTTTTGAACAGTAAATGAGGTGGGTCCAATGGTCACACTGTGCCCATTTGTAAGGGCTGTTGATGAATATTGCCTGTACTTTCGCTTTGTAGGTGGTGGACTGCCATAAACCTAAAACTAAATTAAAAACTATTCCTTTAAGTACACTACACTACAGGACACATCGCTTAGTTGACGATGACAGTAACACTGTATGGACCTCAAAACAATATAAGAGAAGTCTCCAAAACGATCTCCCCTTACACTAATTAAAATTGTAACCCAGTCTATATTGACCTTCACATTAAATGACAGGTAGGTAAAAAATCAGACGACGCAAAACAAAACTGGAAATGGTCAATATTTTGCAGTAAATCAAATGGACAAATGGTGATGCAATATTGCATTATGAAAGATAGCATGTTTTATACCAATGCAAGGAAAATAACCGATTACTTATGCCTACAAGGATTATACGGCACATTTTTGTTGCCAAATATGGAAAATGACCTTTGACACTATCTATTCCTGATTGGTGACGTCAGAAAACACCGATCGCGTGCAGTATTGTAAATACTTAACGGGGTAACGAAAACGAAGGTATCACGATTTGAGGCCACTAAAGGATAAATGTATAGTTTTGTACATGGACTGACAAATATTACCAATTATATTAGGCCTTTCGGAACAACCGTAGTTACAAGTATTTTATAAATAAACATACATTTCAAGTAATACTACACCACAAATGCCATTTAACATTGTGAAAGTTGATATGTTTTGGTTCGAAATCACTTGAGTACGAAATAGCCATGACTTTGTTGCACACTACTCAAGTCAAACGTTAGTAATGGGCTCCATACAACAAAACAATGTGAAATACATATAATGATCTGTTAAATAAGGGTGTACTTACACTATGGCAGGGCATAAACAGACATACACAACCAATCTTTTAATGACAACAAGATGGCTGTGTTCTTTTTCTGCACAGAACCGAATGCGACAACATTAACTCATTCAACACCAAGTAACTCACATGGACTGGTCCATGATATTTTTAGACCAATAAATTAATAACAAAATTACATTTGGATCAGTTCATTTATCAAAATGGGTAATTTTTTATCTAAAAATAGTTATATTACTTGAAAAAAGTGCAGATCCTGATGAGACTGCTCGTCATGAGCCAGCTCATCTGGATCTACACTTTTTTGTAAGCCAATTTAGAGGTCTGTGGTGTTGAAAGGGTTAAGCAATAAGAAACTATTAGCCGCAAGATACAAACATATCGATATAAAAACAATCGTTCGAAGCTGGAGGCACAACAATCATAATAGTAATTATAGAAGACCCGTCTGCAATGTGTGTGTGTCTCTTATCATAGATAACAATGAGATCATGCTAACACTGATGACGTTAATGTTGTTATTACCATAGAACGATTCATGGAAGAAAATGAAGATCGCACATTTATCTTCTTCTTGTCGTTCGTGAATCACATGGACAAACCGGCAGCAAACACGAAATGGGCCGTCCTCCCGGCAGCCATGTAACTTCGTCTGGAGAGAAGTATCTGTTGCCCAGGTTGTTTTCCTCAGCCCATGAAGATTGGGACACTCCTGGAGGATGTGTTCTGCAGTCTTGTCCCCTACTTTGCAGCTGCAGGCAGTTGATGGAGCTAGTCCAAGCTTCCGACACATATGGAAGTTCAGGCGGTTATGCCCTGTTCTAAGCCGGAATATCGTGACTTGCTCCTGTCTGGTGAGAAGGTGGTAGTCATCCTTCTCGACCTGGGTCCATGCTGCTTCCAATTCAGTAGTGGGGCGACCATCCTCTACCCAGCGGGTCCTCAGGTGGCGGATAGGGGAACGGCCCTCAGATATGGGGGTTAGCTGTGAGTCAAATAAGCAGTCCCGGACCATATGGCAGTGTACCTACCAGGACGGGGCAGGATAGCACATGGCAAAGCTACTCCTATTAAATATTCCACGTGTCCCACAACGGGTGCATCAGGCGAATGGACCGCCTTAAAAGTCCTAGCCTAAGAGTAAGGTAACCCCAACAGAAACCTCGACTGCTGAAGCCGGAAGTACTGGGCCGCACGGCGCATTCTAATAAACCACGGTACTACGCATAAACGCAAAATGAATCGCAATGACAGAAAGAGTAAACCGAGATGGTGCTGGACCTGTGAAGACCCGCCAGGCAGGTACAGTGCCGGGTTCCATACCTCGAAGGAACCCATCCTTAGCTACTGGATGTCACCCTAAGCCGCCCTGTGGAGCCAGGGGACGGCGAAGGACAGCTACTGGCCAAAACGTGAAGCAGAATCCTCTTGTGCTCATGCAGTGGAATGCTGAAGGAGTCTTTAACAAAAAGACTGAACTGGAGCAAGTACTACAGGACAAAAAGGTAAGTGTGTGCTGCATACAGGAAACACACCTGAACAAAGACAAGACATTCAAAGTGCGAGGCTACCAGTGCCTCCGAGCAGACCGACAAGACAGACACAAGGGTGGTGTGCTCACTCTAGTCCGGAACAACATCAATGCGAGCGAAGTGTAAACCTACCTTGAAGGAGCGGAATACCAGGAGTTCAAGATCAAGATCAAATCAACTGAGTTGAACCTCGTCAACTACTACTGCCCAAATGACAAAGCCCTTGCCACTATTGAAGCTTCAAACAGTCGATACATGGTTGTTGGTGACTTCAATAGTCATTCCCAGAGTTGGGGATATGCACAGTCTGATAGGCGTGGGGATGAAGTGGAGGACTGGCAGGATGAGCACAACTTGATTCTTGTCAACCAGCCCTATGATGTACCAACCTTCTACTCCAGGCGATGGCATACTACTACCTCTCCAGATCTAGCATTCTGCACAGAGGACATCCAGAAAGGTACGGTTAGAGAAGTTGGCGATCAACTTGGTGGAAGTGACCACAAACCAGTGTTCCTCACACTCAGCAGTGAAGTGATACAGACAGACCATCCCTACCCTAGATGGAACTACAAGAAAGCCAAGTGGAGTCTCTTTGCTATTCGGTCCAATTCTCTTACTCGAGGCATACAGGTACAAGGAAGAGATGTTAACAACGTGGTGAAAGAGTTCAACAGCTGCATACTCAAAGCTGCCCATGAAACCATCCCTAGAGGTGCGAGAAGAGAATACAAGCCCTACTGGACCAATCAGTTGCAGACCCTCCAAGATGAACTCACTGAAGCAAGGAACAGGGCAGAAGAACAGCCATCACAAGAAAACCATGAACAACTTCAGAAAGCAAAGGCACAGTTTCAAAAATCTAAACTGGAAGCTACACGACGAAGTTGGAGGGAGAAAACTGCTGCCCTGAACCTTGAGAAGGACGGGAGGCGGTGGATCTATATTCCAGGTGAGGCCTGACCACACCTTGGTATATAGTCTTCAGGATGTGATCATTGGCACCCGATGTGGTGCCAGCAAGCTTCCGAAGGATTGCAAGCTTGCGCTTGGCTTTGGCCTCTGCTTTCTGGATATGTGGCTTCCATGTCTGCCGCCTGTCAAATGTCACCCCAAGTATGTTGGCTCGTTGTCCGTCTTCAAGGCAGTTCCACCGACTTTGATGGTTCCAGCTTTATGTTTGGTGGAAAGTGTGAAGAGTGTGGTTGACGACTTCTCCTTATTAATAGAGATGCACCAGTCTTCTGCCCATGATGTGAGCTTGTCTGCGGCCATCTGCATTCTGTATGTGGCAGTCGTTGCATGTTCTTCAACACACCACATAGACGAGATCACTCCTCCTTGAGGAACACCGTGTCGGATGAGGAATTTCTTGCTCTTCTGGTTGTCAACAAGTACTCTGGCTCTGCGATTGTATAGGAAGGAGTTGGTCCTTCGGAGCATCTTCTCGGCAATTCCGCATCGTTGCATCTTGACCAGCAGCCCATCAGTCCAGACTTTGTCAAAAGCCTTCTGGAGGTATATCCAGGTTGCAAAAACTACCTGGCCTTGGAATGCATCCTCAACTTCCTGAGCGAGGTATGTTGCCTGGTCCTCTGTGCATCTGAACTGTCGGAATCCTGCTTGTTCATTGGATAGGAGGTTTTCTGTCTCAAGGTACCACATGAGTCTCTTGTTAACTATCCTCTCCATTGTCTTGACCACACAGCTAGTGAGACTAATAGGGCGATAGCTGGAAGCTTTCTTTCTATCCTTGCCGTTCTTGTAGATTGGGATAACGGTGGCTTCCTTCCAGATATGCGGAACTATGCCTTCTTCCCAGCTAAGATTGAAGATGTCAAGAAGTTTCAGCATGGCTGAGCATCCAAGATGAGTTAGCATCTCATTGGAGATTCCATCTGGTCCAGGTGACTTCCTCTTTTTCAGTTGTCTGAGCTCGGTGTACAGTTCCTGGTATGTAAGTGGAGGTTTCATGGAGTATTGTTCCGTATGCCTTTTACTTCTATCCTTCTGTTCTTTCCGTGCCTCTCTTTGCTGTTGGCGTGTGACTTTGATGTTGCCCTCTTTCTGGTAGGCTTTGCCGGTCAACAGTTTCCCATCCTCATCCAACGTGATTTTATGTCTGCTATTTTCTTCATCATTTAGCTGTTTCGTGAGCCTCCACAACTTCCTCCCGTCCTTCTCAAGGTTCAGGGCAGCAGTTTATTTAAATAACATCTGGTTTCACTCCGCAAGCAAGTTGGAGCTGATCATTTTCAAATATATGTTGTTCTATTAAGCAAGGATACAACATTAACAGAACATACATGTATATATGCTGTCTCTGAATAACCTGGTTTTGGTTCGGTAGGTGATCGCGAATATAATTATAAACTGTTCCGTAATACACAACATCACGATTGCTGCAATCTGATGTAAGTACAGTAGAGTGCGTTCTCTTCAAACATTCATGATCTAGACTTTGAGCAAGCTATTAGTGCTGCAATCTGATGTAAGTACAGTAGAGTGAGTTCTCTTCAAACATTCATGATCTAGACTTTAAGCAAGCTATTAGTGCTGCAATCTGATGTAAGTACAGTAGAGTGAGTTCTCTTCAAACATTCATGATCTAGACCTTAAGCAAGCTATTAGTGCTGCAATCTGATGTAAGTACAGTAGAGTGAGTTCTCTTCAAACATTCATGATCTAGACTTTAAGCAAGCTATTAGTGCTGCAATCTGATGTACGTACAGTAGAGTGAGTTCTCTTCAAACATTCATGATCTAGACCTTAAGCAAGCTATTAGTGCTGCAATCTGATGTATGTACAGTAGAGTGAGTTCTCTTCAAACATTCATGATCTAGACCTTAAGCAAGCTATTAGTGCTGCAATCTGATGTACATGTAAGTACAGTAGAGTGAGTTCTCTTCAAACATTCATGATCTAGACTTTAAGCAAGCTATTAGTGCTGCAATCTGATGTACCTGTAAGTACAGTAGAGTGAGTTCTCTTCAAACATTCATGATCTAGACTTTGAGCAAGCTATTAGTGCTGCAATCTGATGTAAGTACAGTAGAGTGAGTTCTCTTCAAACATTCATGATCTAGACTTTGAGCAAGCTATTAGTGCTGAAATCTGATGTAAGTACAGTAGAGTGAGTTCTCTTCAAACATTCATGATCTAGACTTTGAGCAAGCTATTAGTGCTGAAATCTGATGTAAGTACAGTAGAGTGAGTTCTCTTCAAACATTCATGATCTAGACTTTAAGCAAACTATTAGTGCTGCAATCTGATGTAAGTACAGTAGAGTTAGTTCTCTTCAAACATTCATGATCTAGACTTTGAGCAAGCTATTAGTGCTGCAATCTGATGTAAGTACAGTAGAGTGAGTTCTCTTCAAACATTCATGATCTAGACCTGAAGCAAGCTATTAGTGCTGCAATCTAATGTACCTGTAAGTACAGTAGAGTGAGTTCTCTTCAAACATTCATGATCTAGACTTTGAGCAAGCTATTAGTGCTGAAATCTGATGTAAGTACAGTAGAGTGAGTTCTCTTCAAACATTCATGATCTAGACTTTGAGCAAGCTATTAGTGCTGAAATCTGATGTAAGTACAGTAGAGTGAGTTCTCTTCAAACATTCATGATCTAGACCTGAAGCAAGCTATTAGTGCTGCAATCTGATGTAACTGTAAGTACAGTAGAGTGAGTTCTCTTCAAACATTAATAATCTAGATCTGAAGCAAGCTATTAGTGCTGTAATCTGATGTAAGTACAGTATAGCGAGTTCTCTTCAAACATTCATGATCTAGAACTGAAGCAAGCTATTAGTACTGCAATCTGATGTAAGTACAGTAGAGTGAGTTATCTTTAAACATTCATGATCTAGACATGGAGTAAGCTATTAGTACTGCAATCTAATGTACCTGTAAGTACAGTAGAGTGAGTTCTCTTCAAACATTCATGATCTAGACCTGAAGCAAGCTATTAGTGCTGCAATATGATGTACCTGTAAGTACAGTAGAGTGAGTTATCTTCAAACATTCATGATCTAGACCTGAAGCAAGCTATTAGTTCTGCAATCTGATGTACCTGTAAGTACAGTAGAGTGAGTTCTCTTCAAACATTCATGATCTAGACCTGAAGCAAGCTATTATTGTTGCAATCTGATGTACCTGTAAGTACAGTAGAGTGAGTTCTCTTCAAACATTCATGATCTAGACCTGAAGCAAGCTATTAGTGCTGCAATCTGATGTACCTGTAAGTACAGTAGAGTGAGTTCTCTTCAAACATTCATGATCTAGACCTGAAGCACGCTATTAGTGCTGCAATCTGATGTACCTGTAAGTACAGTAGAGTGAGTTCTCTTCAAACAGTCATGATCTAGACCTGAAGCAAGCTATTAGTGCTGCAATCTGATGTAACTGTAAGTACAGTAGAGTGAGATCTCTTCAAACATTCATGATCTAAACTTGGAGTAAGCTATTAGTGCTGCAATCTGATGTACCTGTAAGTATTGTAGAGTGAGTTCTATTCAAACAGTCATGATCTAGACCTGAAGCAAGCTATTAGTGCTGCAATATGATGTACCTGTAAGTACGGTAGAGTGAGTTCGCCTCAAACATTCATGATCTAGATCTGGGACACGCTATTAGTGCTGTAATCTGATGTAAGTACAGTAGAGTGAGTTCTCTTCAAACATTCATGATCTAGACCTGAAGCAAGCTATTAGTGCTGCAATCTGATGTACCTGTAAGTACAGTAGAGTGAGATCTCTTCAAACATTCATAATCTAGACTTGGAGTAAGATATTAGTGCTGTAATCTGATGTACCTGTAAGTATTGTAGAGTGAGTTCTATTCAAACAGTCATGATCTAGACCTGAAGCAAGCTATTAGTGCTGCAATATGATGTACCTGTAAGTACGGTAGAGTGAGTTCGCCTCAAACATTCATGATCTAGATCTGGGACACGCTATTAGTGCTGCAATATGATGTACCTGTAAGTACGGTAGAGTGAGTTCGCCTCAAACATTCATGATCTAGATCTGGGACACGCTATTAATGCTGCAATCTGATGTAAGTACAGTAGAGTGAGTTCTCTTCAAACATTCATGATCTAGACCTGGAACAAGCTATTAATGCTGCAATCAGATGTAAGTACAGTAGAGTGCTCTTCAAACATTCATGATCTAGACCTGAAGCAAGCTATTAGTGCTGCACTCTGATGTAGGTACAGTAGAGAGAGTTCTCTTCAAACATTCATGATCTAGACCTGAAGCAAGCTATTAGTGCTGCAATCTGATGTACCTGTAAGTACAGTAGAATGAGTTCTCTTCAAACATTCATGATCTAGACCTGAAGCAAGCTATCAGTGCTGCAATCTGATGTACCTGTAAGTACAGTAGAGTGAGTTCTCTTCAAACATTCATGATCTAGACCTGAAGCAAGCTATTATTGTTGCAATCTGATGTACCTGTAAGTACAGTAGAGTGAGTTCTCTTCAAACATTCATGATCTAGACCTGAAGGAAGCTATTAGTGCTGCAATCTGATGTACCTGTAAGTACAGTAGAGTGAGATCTCTTCAAACATCCATGATCTAGACCTGGAACACGCTATTAGTGCTGCAATATGATGTACCTGTTAGTACGGTAGAGTGAGTTCGCCTCAAACATTCATGATCTAGATCTGGGACACGCTATTAATGCTGCAATCTGATGTAAGTACAGTTGAGTGAGTTCTCTTCAAACATTCATGATCTAGACCTGAAGCAAGCTATTAGTGCTGCAATCTGATGTACCTGTAAGTACAGTATAGTGAGATCTCTTCAAACATCCATGATCTAGACCTGGAACACGCTATTAGTGCTGTAATCTGATGTAGGTACAGTAGAGTGAGTTAGTTCTCCTCAAACATTCATGATCTAGACCTGAAGCAAGCTATTAGTGCTGCAATCTGATGTAAGTACAGTAGAGTGAGTTCTCTTCAAACATTCATGATCTAGACCCGGAACACGCCATTAGTGCTGCAATCTGATGTACCTGTAAGTACAGTAGAGTGAGATCTCTTCAAACATTCATAATCTAGACTTGGAGTAAGATATTAGTGCTGTAATCTGATGTACCTGTAAGTATTGTAGAGTGAGTTCTCTTCAAACATTCATGATCTAGACCTAGTAGAGTGAGTTCCTCAAACATCATGATCTAGACCTGAAGCAAGCTATTAGTGCTGCAATCTGATGTACCTGTAAGACAGTAGAGTGAGTTCTCTTCAAACATTCATGATCTAGACCTGAAGCAAGCTATTAGTGCTGCAATCTGATGTACCTGTAAGTACAGTAGAGTGAGTTCTCTTCAAACATTCATGATCTAGACCTGAAGCAAGCTATTAGTGCTGCAATCTGATGTACCTGTAAGTACAGTAGAGTGAGTTCTCTTCAAACATTCATGATCTAGACCTGAAGCAAGCTATTAGTGCTGCAATCTGATGTAAGTACAGTAGAGTGAGTTCTCTTCAAACATTCATGATCTAGACCTGAAGCAAGCTATTAGTGCTGCAATCTGATGTACCTGTAAGTACAGTAGAGTGAGTTCTCTTCAAACATCATGACTAGACCTGACAGCATATGCTGAATCGATGTAGTACAGTAAGTGTTCAAACATTCATGATCTAGACCTGAAGCAAGCTATTATTGCTGCAATCTGATGTACCTGTAAGTACAGTAGAGTGAGTTCTCTTCAAACATTCATGATCTAGACCTGAAGGAAGCTATTAGTGCTGCAATCTGATGTACCTGTAAGTACAGTAGAGTGAGATCTCTTCAAACATCCATGATCTAGACCTGGAACACGCTATTAGTGCTGCAATATGATGTACCTGTAAGTACGGTAGAGTGAGTTCGCCTCAAACATTCATGATCTAGATCTGGGACACGCTATTAATGCTGCAATCTGATGTAAGTACAGTTGAGTGAGTTCTCTTCAAACATTCATGATCTAGACCTGAAGCAAGCTATTAGTGCTGCAATCTGATGTACCTGTAAGTACAGTATAGTGAGATCTCTTCAAACATCCATGATCTAGACCTGGAACACGCTATTAGTGCTGTAATCTGATGTAGGTACAGTAGAGTGAGTTAGTTCTCCTCAAACATTCATGATCTAGACCTGAAGCAAGCTATTAGTGCTGCAATATGATGTACCTGTAAGTACAGTAGAGTGAGTTATCTTCAAACATTCATGATCTAGACCTGAAGCAAGCTATTAGTGCTGCAATATGATGTACCTGTAAGTACAGTAGAGTGAGTTATCTTCAAACATTCATGATCTAGACATGGAGTAAGCTATTAGTACTGCAATCTAATGTACCTGTAAGTACAGTAGAGTGAGTTCTCTTCAAACATTCATGATCTAGACCTGAAGCAAGCTATTAGTTTTGCAATCTGATGTACCTGTAAGTACAGTAGAGTGAGTTCTCTTCAAACATTCATGATCTAGACCTGGAAGACGCTATTAGTGCTGCAACCTGATGTAAGTACAGTAGAGTGAGTTCTCTTCAAACATTCATGATCTAGACATGAAGCAAGCTATTATTGTTGCAATCTGATGTACCTGTAAGTACAGTAGAGTGAGTTCTCTTCAAACATTCATGATCTAGACCTGAAGCAAGCTATTATTGTTGCAATCTGATGTACCTGTAAGTACAGTAGAGTGAGTTCTCTTCAAACATTCATGATATAGACCTGAAGCACGCTATTAGTGCTGTAATCTGATGTACCTGTAAGTATTGTAGAGTGAGTTCTATTCAAACAGTCATGATCTAGACCTGAAGCAAGCTATTAGTGCTGCAATCTGATGTAACTGTAAGTACAGTAGAGTGAGATCTCTTCAAACATTCATAATCTAAACTTGGAGTAAGATATTAGTGCTGTAATCTGATGTACCTGTAAGTATTGTAGAGTGAGTTCTATTCAAACAGTCATGATCTAGACCTGAAGCAAGCTATTAGTGCTGCAATATGATGTACCTGTAAGTACGGTAGAGTGAGTTCGCCTCAAACATTCATGATCTAGATCTGGGACACGCTATTAGTGCTGTAATCTGATGTAAGTACATTAGAGTGAGTTCTCTTCAAACATGCATGATCTAGACCCGGAACACGCCATTAGTGCTGCAATCTGATGTACCTGTAAGTACAGTAGAGTGAGATCTCTTCAAACATTCATAATCTAGACTTGGAGTAAGATATTAGTGCTGTAATCTGATGTACCTGTAAGTATTGTAGAGTGAGTTCTATTCAAACAGTCATGATCTAGACCTGAAGCAAGCTATTAGTGCTGCAATATGATGTACCTGTAAGTACGGTAGAGTGAGTTCGCCTCAAACATTCATGATCTAGATCTGGGACACGCTATTAGTGCTGCAATATGATGTACCTGTAAGTACGGTAGAGTGAGTTCGCCTCAAACATTCATGATCTAGATCTGGGACACGCTATTAATGCTGCAATCTGATGTAAGTACAGTAGAGTGAGTTCTCATCAAACATTCATGATCTAGACCTGAAGCAAGCTATCAGTTTTGCAATCTGATGTACCTGTAAGTACAGTAGAGTGAGTTCTCTTCAAACATTCATGATCTAGACCTGGAACAGGCTATTAATGCTGCAATCAGATGTAAGTACAGTAGAGTGAGTGCTCTTCAAACATTCATGATCTAGACCTGAAGCAAGCTATTAGTGCTGCACTCTGATGTAGGTACAGTAGAGAGAGTTCTCTTCAAACATTCATGATCTAGACCTGAAGCAAGCTATTAGTGCTGCAATCTGATGTACCTGTAAGTACAGTAGAATGATTTCTCTTCAAACATTCATGATCTAGACCTGAGGCAAGCTATCAATGCTGCAATCTGATGTACCTGTAAGTACAGTAGAGTGAGTTCTCTTCAAACATTCATGATCTAGACCTGAAGCAAGCTATTATTGTTGCAATCTGATGTACCTGTAAGTACAGTAGAGTGAGTTCTCTTCAAACATTCATGATCTAGACCTGAAGGAAGCTATTAGTGCTGCAATCTGATGTACCTGTAAGTACAGTAGAGTGAGATCTCTTCAAACATCCATGATCTAGACCTGGAACACGCTATTAGTGCTGCAATATGATGTACCTGTTAGTACGGTAGAGTGAGTTCGCCTCAAACATTCATGATCTAGATCTGGGACACGCTATTAATGCTGCAATCTGATGTAAGTACAGTTGAGTGAGTTCTCTTCAAACATTCATGATCTAGACCTGAAGCAAGCTATTAGTGCTGCAATCTGATGTACCTGTAAGTACAGTATAGTGAGATCTCTTCAAACATCCATGATCTAGACCTGGAACACGCTATTAGTGCTGTAATCTGATGTAGGTACAGTAGAGTGAGTTAGTTCTCCTCAAACATTCATGATCTAGACCTGAAGCAAGCTATTAGTGCTGCAATCTGATGTAAGTACAGTAGAGTGAGTTCTCTTCAAACATGCATGATCTAGACCCGGAACACGCCATTAGTGCTGCAATCTGATGTACCTGTAAGTACAGTAGAGTGAGATCTCTTCAAACATTCATAATCTAGACTTGGAGTAAGATATTAGTGCTGTAATCTGATGTACCTGTAAGTATTGTAGAGTGAGTTCTATTCAAACAGTCATGATCTAGACCTGAAGCAAGCTATTTGTGCTGCAATATGATGTACCTGTAAGTACGGTAGAGTGAGTTCGCCTCAAACATTCATGATCTAGATCTGGGACACGCTATTAGTGCTGCAATATGATGTACCTGTAAGTACGGTAGAGTGAGTTCGCCTCAAACATTCATGATCTAGATCTGGGACACGCTATTAATGCTGCAATCTGATGTAAGTACAGTAGAGTGAGTTCTCATCAAACATTCATGATCTAGACCTGGAACAGGCTATTAATGCTGCAATCAGATGTAAGTACAGTAGAGTGAGTTCTCATCAAACATTCATGATCTAGACCTGAAGCAAGCTATCAGTTTTGCAATCTGATGTACCTGTAAGTACAGTAGAGTGAGTTCTCTTCAAACATTCATGATCTAGACCTGGAACAGGCTATTAATGCTGCAATCAGATGTAAGTACAGTAGAGTGAGTGCTCTTCAAACATTCATGATCTAGACCTGAAGCAAGCTATTAGTGCTGCACTCTGATGTAGGTACAGTAGAGAGAGTTCTCTTCAAACATTCATGATCTAGACCTGAAGCAAGCTATTAGTGCTGCAATCTGATGTACCTGTAAGTACAGTAGAATGATTTCTCTTCAAACATTCATGATCTAGACCTGAGGCAAGCTATCAATGCTGCAATCTGATGTACCTGTAAGTACAGTAGAGTGAGTTCTCTTCAAACATTCATGATCTAGACCTGAAGCAAGCTATTATTGTTGCAATCTGATGTACCTGTAAGTACAGTAGAGTGAGTTCTCTTCAAACATTCATGATCTAGACCTGAAGGAAGCTATTAGTGCTGCAATCTGATGTACCTGTAAGTACAGTAGAGTGAGATCTCTTCAAACATCCATGATCTAGACCTGGACACGCTATTAGTGCTGCAATATGATGTACCTGTAAGTACGGTAGAGTGAGTTCGCCTCAAACATTCATGATCTAGATCTGGGACACGCTATTAATGCTGCAATCTGATGTAAGTACAGTTGAGTGAGTTCTCTTCAAACATTCATGATCTAGACCTGAAGCAAGCTATTAGTGCTGCAATCTGATGTACCTGTAAGTACAGTATAGTGAGATCTCTTCAAACATCCATGATCTAGACCTGGAACACGCTATTAGTGCTGTAATCTGATGTAGGTACAGTAGAGTGAGTTAGTTCTCCTCAAACATTCATGATCTAGACCTGAAGCAAGCTATTAGTGCTGCAATCTGATGTAAGTACAGTAGAGTGAGTTCTCTTCAAACATTCATGATCTAGACCCGGAACACGCCATTAGTGCTGCAATCTGATGTACCTGTAAGTACAGTAGAGTGAGATCTCTTCAAACATTCATGATCTAGACTTGGAGTAAGATATTAGTGCTGCAATCTGATGTACCTGTAAGTATAGTAGAGTGAGTTCTCTTCAAACATTCATGATCTAGACCTGAAGCAAGCTATTAGTGCTGCAATATGATGTACCTGTAAGTACGTAGAGTGAGTTTCTTCAAACATTCATGATCTAGACCTGGAACACGCTATTAGTGCTGCAATCTGATGTACCTGTAATACAGAGTGAGTTCCTCAAACATTCATGATCTAGACCACAACCACATGTAAGTACAGTAGAACAAAATCTGATGTAAGTACAGTAGAGTGAGTTCTCTTCAAACATTCATGATCTAGACCTGGAACAAGCTATTAGTGCTGCAATCTGATGTACCTGTAAGTACAGTAGAGTGAGTTCTCTTCAAACATTCATGATCTAGACCTGAAGCAAGCTATTAGTGCTGCAATCTGATGTACCTGTAAGTACAGTAGAGTGAGTTCTCTTCAAACATCATGATCTAGACCTGAAGCAAGCTATTAGTGCTGCAATCATGAACTGTAAGTACAGTAGAGTGAGTTCTCTTCAAACATTCATGATCTAGACCTGAAGCAAGCTATTAGTGCTGCAATCTGATGTACCTGTAAGTACAGTAGAGTGAGTTCTCTTCAAACATTCATGATCTAGACCTGAAGCAAGCTATTAGTGCTGCAATCTGATGTAAGTACAGTATAGTGAGTTCTCTTCAAACATTCATGATCTAGACCTGAAGCAAGCTATTAGTGCTGCAATCTGATGTAGGTACAGTAGAGTGAGTTCTCTTCAAACATTCATGATCTAGACCTGAAGCAAGCTATTAGTGCTGCAATCTGATGTACCTGTAAGTACAGTAGAGTGAGTTCTCTTCAAACATTCATGATCTAGACCTGAAGCAAGCTATTAGTGCTGCAATCTGATGTACCTGTAAGTACAGTAGAGTGAGTTCTCTTCAAACATTCATGATCTAGACCTGAAGCAAGCTATTAGTGCTGCAATCTGATGTACCTGTAAGTACAGTAGAGTGAGTTCTCTTCAAACATTCATGATCTAGACCTGAAGCAAGCTATTAGTGCTGCAATCTGATGTACCTGTACAGTAGAGTGAGTTCTCTTCAAACATTCATGATCTAGACCTGAACAAGCTATTAGTGCTGCAATCTGATGTACCTGTAAAGTAGAGTGTTCTCTTCAACATTCATGATCTAGACCTGAACAAGCTATTAGTGCTGCAATCTGATGTACCTGTAAGTACAGTAGAGTGAGTTCTCTTCAAACATCATGATCTAGACCTGAAGCAAGCTATTAGTGCTGCAATCTGATGTACCTGTAAGTACAGTAGAGTTCTCTTCAAACATTCATGATCTAGACCTGAAGCAAGCTATTAGTGCTGCAATCTGATGTACCTGTAAGTACAGTAGAGTGAGTTCTCTTCAAACATTCATGATCTAGACCTGAAGCAAGCTATTAGTGCTGCACTCTGATGTAGGTACAGTAGAGAGAGTTCTCTTCAAACATTCATGATCTAGACCTGAAGCAAGCTATTAGTGCTGCAATCTGATGTACCTGTAAGTACAGTAGAATGATTTCTCTTCAAACATTCATGATTAGACCTGAGGCAAGCTATCAATGCTGCAATCTGATGTACCTGTAAGTACAGTAGAGTGAGTTCTCATCAAACATTCATGATCTAGACCTGAAGCAAGCTATCAGTTTTGCAATCTGATGTACCTGTAAGTACAGTAGAGTGAGTTCTCTTCAAACATTCATGATCTAGACCTGAAGCAAGCTATTAGTGCTGCACTCTGATGTAGGTACAGTAGAGAGAGTTCTCTTCAAACATTCATGATCTAGACCTGAAGCAAGCTATTAGTGCTGCAATCTGATGTACCTGTAAGTACAGTAGAATGATTTCTCTTCAAACATTCATGATTAGACCTGAGGCAAGCTATCAATGCTGCAATCTGATGTACCTGTAAGTACTGTAGAGTGAGTTCTCATCAAACATTCATGATCTAGACCTGAAGCAAGCTATCAGTTTTGCAATCTGATGTACCTGTAAGTACAGTAGAGTGAGTTCTCTTCAAACATTCATGATCTAGACCTGGAACACGCTATTAATGCTGCAATCTGATGTAAGTACAGTAGAGTGAGTTCTCTTCAAACATGCATGATCTAGACCTGGAACACGCTATTAGTGCTGCAATCAGATGTAAGTACAGTATAGTGAGTGCTCTTCAAACATTCATGATCTAGACCTGAAGCAAGCTATTAGTGCTGCACTCTGATGTAGGTACAGTAGAGAGAGTTCTCTTCAAACATTTATGATCTAGACCTGAAGCAAGCTATTAGTGCTGCAATCTGATGTACCTGTAAGTACAGTATAGTGAGATCTCTTCAAACATTCATAATCTATACTTGGAGTAAGATATTAGTGCTGTAATCTGCTATACCTGTAAGTATTGTATAGTGAGTTCTATTCAAACAGTCATGATCTAGACCTGAAGCAAGCTATTAGTGCTGCAGTATGATGTACCTGTAAGTACGGTAGAGTGAGTTCGCCTCAAACATTCATGATCTAGATCTGGGACACGCTATTAGTGCTGTAATCTGATGTAAGTACAGTAGAGTGAGTTCTCATCAAACATTCATGATCTAGACCTGAAGCAAGCTATCAGTTTTGCAATCTGATGTACCTGTAAGTACAGTAGAGTGAGTTCTCTTCAAACATTCATGATCTAGACCTGGAACACGCTATTAATGCTGCAATCAGATGTAAGTACAGTAGAGTGAGTGCTCTTCAAACATTCATGATCTAGACCTGAAGCAAGCTATTAGTGCTGCACTCTGATGTAGGTACAGTAGAGAGAGTTCTCTTAAAACATTCATGATCTAGACCTGAAGCAAGCTATTAGTGCTGCAATCTGATGTACCTGTAAGTACAGTAGAGTGAGTTCTCTTCAAACATTCATGATCTAGACCTGAGGCAAGCTATTATTGGTGCAATCTGATGTACCTGTAAGTACAGTAGAGAGAGTTCTGTTCAAACATTCATGATCTAGACCTGAAGGAAGCTATTAGTGCTGCAATCTGATGTACCTGTAAGTACAGTAGAGTGAGATCTCTTCAAACATCCATGATCTAGACCTGGAACACGCTATTAGTGCTGCAATATGATGTACCTGTTAGTACGGTAGAGTGAGTTCGCCTCAAACATTCATGATCTAGATCTGGGACACGCTATTAATGCTGCAATCTGATGTAAGTACAGTTGAGTGAGTTCTCTTCAAACATTCATGATCTAGACCTGAAGCACGCTATTAGTTCTGCACTCTGATGTAGGTACAGTAGAGAGAGTTCTCTTAACATTCATGATCTAGACCTGAAGCAAGCTATTAGTGCTGCAATCTGATGTACCTGTAAGTACAGTAGAGTGAGTTCTCTTCAAACATTCATGATCTAGACCTGGAACACGCTATTAGTGCTGCAATCTGATGTACATGTAAGTACAGTAGAGTGAGTTCTCTTCAAACATTCATGATCTAGACCTGAAGCAAGCTATTAGTGCTGCAATCTGATGTACCTGTACAGTAGAGTTCTCTTCAAACATTCATGATCTAGACCTGAAGCAAGCTATTAGTGCTGAATCTGATGTACCTTAGTACAGTAGAGTGAGTTCTCTTCAAACATTCATGATCTAGACCTGAAGCAAGCTATTAGTGCTGCAATCTGATGTACCTGTAAGTACAGTAGAGTGAGTTCTCTTCAAACATTCATGATCTAGACCTGACAAGCTATTAGTGCTGCAATCTGATGTACCTGTAAGTACAGTAGAGTGAGTTCTCTTCAAACATTCATGATCTAGACCTGAAGCAAGCTATTAGTGCTGCAATCTGATGTAAGTACAGTAGAGTGAGTTCTCTTCAAACATTCATGATCTAGACCTGAAGCAAGCTATTAGTGCTGCAATCTGATGTACCTGTAAGTACAGTAGAGTGAGTTCTCTTCAAACATTCATGATCTAGACCTGAAGCAAGCTATTAGTGCTGCAATCTGATGTACCTGTAAGTACAGTAGAGTGAGTTCTCTTCAAACATTCATGATCTAGACCTGAAGCAAGCTATTAGTGCTGCAATCTGATGTACCTGTAAGTACAGTAGAGTGAGTTCTCTTCAAACATTCATGATCTAGACCTGAAGCAAGCTATTAGTGCTGCAATCTGATGTACCTGTAAGTACAGTAGAGTGAGTTCTCTTCAAACATTCATGATCTAGACCTGAAGCAAGCTATTAGTGCTGCAATCTGATGTACCGTACAGTAGAGTGAGTCTCTTCAACACATGATCTAGACCTGACAGCTATTAGTGCTGCAATCTGATGTACCTGTAAGTACAGTAGAGTGAGTTCTCTTCAAACATTCATGATCTAGACCTGAAGCAAGCTATTAGTGCTGCAATCTGATGTACCTGTAAGTACAGTAGAGTGAGTTCTCTTCAAACATTCATGATCTAGACCTGAAACAAGCTATTAGTGCTGCAATCTGATGTACCTGTAAGTACAGTAGAGTGAGTTCTCTTCAAACATTCATGATCTAGACCTGAAGCAAGCTATTAGTGCTGCAATCTGATGTACCTGTAAGTACAGTAGAGTGAGTCTCTTCAAACATCATGATCTAGACCTGGAACAGCTATTAGTGCTGCAATCTGATGTAAGTACAGTAGAGTGAGTTCTCTTCAAACATTCATGATCTAGACCTGAAGCAAGCTATTAGTGCTGCACTCTGATGTAAGTACAGTAGAGTGAGTTCTCTTCAAACATTCATGATCTAGACCTGAAGCAAGCTATTAGTGCTGCAATCTGATGTACCTGTAAGTACAGTAGAGTGAGTTCTCTTCAAACATTCATGATCTAGACCTGGAACACGCTATTAGTGCTGCAATCTGATGTAGTACAGTAGAGTGAGTTCTCTTCAAACATTCATGATCTAGACCTGAAGCAAGCTATTAGTGCTGCAATCTGATGTACCTGTAAGTACAGTAGAGTGAGTTCTCTTCAAACATTCATGATCTAGACCTGAAGCAAGCTATTAGTGCTGCAATCTGATGTACCTGTAAGTACAGTAGAGTGAGTTCTCTTCAACATTCATGATCTAGACCTGAACAAGCTATTAGTGCTGCAATCTGATGTAAGTACAGTAGAGTGAGTTCTCTTCAAACATTCATGATCTAGACCTGAAGCAAGCTATTAGTGCTGCAATCTGATGTACCTGTAAGTACAGTAGAGTGAGTTCTCTTCAAACATTCATGATCTAGACCTGAAGCAAGCTATTAGTACTGCAATCTGATGTACCTGTGAGTACAGTAGAGTGAGTTCTCTTCAAACAGTCATGATCTAGACCTGAAGCAAGCTATTACTGTTGCAATCTGATGAACCTGTAAGTACAGTAGAGTGAGTTCTCTTCAAACATTCATGATCTAGACCTGGAACACGCTATTAGTGCTGCAATCTGATGTACCTGTAAGTACAGTAGAGTGAGTTCTCTTCAAACATTCATGATCTAGACCTGAAGTAAGCTATTAGTACTGCAATCTGATGTACCTGTGAGTACAGTAGAGTGAGTTCTCTTCAAACAGTCATGATCTAGACCTGAAGCAAGCTATTACTGTTGCAATCTGATGAACCTGTAAGTACAGTAGAGTGAGTTCTCTTCAAGCATTCATGATCTAGACCTGGAACACGCTATTAGTGCTGCAATCTGATGTACCTGTAAGTACAGTAGAGTGAGTTCTCTTCAAACATTCATGATCTAGACCTGAAGCAAGCTATTAGTGCTGCACTCTGATGTAAGTACAGTAGGGTGAGTTCTCTTCAAACATTCATGAGCTAGACATGAAGCAAGCTATTAGTGCTGCAATCTGATGTACCTGTAAGTACAGTAGAGTGAGTTCTCTTCAAACATTCATGATCTAGACCTGGAACATGCTATTAGTGCATCTGACGTAAGTACAGTAGAGTGAGTTATCTTCAAACATTCATGATCTAGACCTGAAGCAAGCTATTAGTGCTGCAATCTGATGTACCTGTAAGCACAGTAGTGTGAGTTCTCTTCAAACATTCATGATCTAGACCTGGAACACGCTATTAGTGCTGTAATCTGATGTGCCTGTAAGTACAGTAGAGTGGGTTCTCTTCAAACATTCATGATCTAGACCTGAAGCAAGCTATTAGTGCTGCACTCTGATGTAAGTACAGTAGAGTGAGTTCTCTTCAAACATTCATGATCTAGACCTGGAACATGCTATTAGTGCATCTGACGTAAGTACAGTAGAGTGAGTTATCTTCAAACATTCATGATCTAGACCTGAAGCAAGCTATTAGTGCTGCAATCTGATGTACCTGTAAGCACAGTAGTGTGAGTTCTCTTCAAACATTCATGATCTAGACCTGGAACACGCTATTAGTGCTGTAATCTGATGTGCCTGTAAGTACAGTAGAGTGGGTTCTCTTCAAACATTCATGATCTAGACCTGAAGCAAGCTATTAGTGCTGCACTCTGATGTAAGTACAGTAGAGTGAGTTCTCTTCAAACATTCATGATCTAGACCTGAAGCAAGCTATTAGTGCTGCAATCTGATGTACCTGTAAGTACAGTAGAGTGAGTTCTCTTCAAACATTCATGATCTAGACCTGAAGCAAGCTATTAGTGCTGCAATCTGATGTACCTGTAAGTACAGTAGAGTGAGTTCTCTTCAAACATTCATGATCTAGACCTGAAGCAAGCTATTAGTGCTGCAATCTGATGTACCTGTAAGTACAGTAGAGTGAGTTCTCTTCAAACATTCATGATCTAGACCTGAAACAAGCTATTAGTGCTGCAATCTGATGTACTGTAAGTACAGTAGAGTGAGTTCTCTTCAAACATTCATGATCTAGACCTGAAGCAAGCTATTAGTGTTGCAATCTGATGTACCTGTAAGTACAGTAGAGTGAGTTCTCTTCAAACATTCATGATCTAGACCTGAAGCAAGCTATTAGTGCTGCAATCTGATGTACCTGTAAGTACAGTAGAGTGAGTTCTCTTCAAACATTCATGATCTAGACCTGAAGCAAGCTATTAGTGCTGCAATCTGATGTACCTGTAAGTACAGTAGAGTGAGTTCTCTTCAAACATTCATGATCTAGACCTGAAGCAAGCTATTAGTGCTGCAATCTGATGTAAGTACAGTAGAGTGAGTTCTCTTCAAACATTCATGATCTAGACCTGAAGCAAGCTATTAGTGCTGCAATCTGATGTACCTGTAAGTACAGTAGAGTGAGTTCTCTTCAAACATTCATGATCTAGACCTGAAGCAAGCTATTAGTGCTGCAATCTGATGTAAGTACAGTAGAGTGAGTTCTCTTCAAACATTCATGATCTAGACCTGAAGCAAGCTATTAGTGCTGCAATCTGATGTGAGTACAGTAGAGTGAGTTCTCTTCAAACATTCATGATCTAGACCTGAAGCAAGCTATTAGTGCTGCAATCTGATGTAAGTACAGTAGAGTGAGTTCTCTTCAAACATTCATGATCTAGACCTGGAACACGCTATTAGTGCTGCAATCTGATGTAGGTACAGTAGAGTGAGTTCTCTTCAAACATTCATGATCTAGACCTGGAACAAGCTATTAGTGCTGCAATCTGATGTAAGTACAGTAGAGTGAGTTCTCTTCAAACATTCATGATCTAGACCTGAAGCAAGCTATTAGTGCTGCAATCTGATGTAAGTACAGTAGAGTGAGTTCTCTTCAAACATTCATGATCTAGACCTGAAGCAAGCTATTAGTGCTGCAATCTGATGTACCTGTAAGTACAGTAGAGTGAGTTCTCTTCAAACATTCATGATCTAGACCTGAAGCAAGCTATTAGTGCTGCAATCTGATGTACCTGTAAGTACAGTAGAGTGAGTTCTCTTCAAACATTCATGATCTAGACCTGAAGCAAGCTATTAGTGCTGCAATCTGATGTAAGTACAGTAGAGTGAGTTCTCTTCAAACATTCATGATCTAGACCTGAAGCAAGCTATTAGTGCTGCAATCTGATGTAATCAGTAGAGTGAGTTCTCTTCAAACATTCATGATCTAGACCTGAAGCAAGCTATTAGTGCTGCAATCTGATGTAGTACAGTAGAGTGAGTTCTCTTCAAACATTCATGATCTAGACCTGAAGCAAGCTATTAGTGCTGCAATCTGATGTACCTGTAAGTACAGTAGAGTGAGTTCTCTTCAAACATTCATGATCTAGACCTGAGCAAGCTATTAGTGCTGCAATCTGATGTACCTGTAAGTACAGTAGAGTGAGTTCTCTTCAAACATTCATGATCTAGACCTGAAACAAGCTATTAGTGCTGCAATCTGATGTAAGTACAGTAGAGTGAGTTCTCTTCAAACATTCATGATCTAGACCTGAAGCAAGCTATTAGTGCTGCAATCTGATGTACCTGTAAGTACAGTAGAGTGAGTTCTCTTCAAACATTCATGATCTAGACCTGAAACAAGCTATTAGTGCTGCAATCTGATGTACCTGTAAGTACAGTAGAGTGAGTTCTCTTCAAACATTCATGATCTAGACCTGAAGCAAGCTATTAGTGCTGCAATCTGATGTATGTAAGTACAGTAGAGTGAGTTCTCTTCAAACATTCATGATCTAGACCTGAAGCAAGCTATTAGTGCTGCAATCTGATGTACCTGTAAGTACAGTAGAGTGAGTTCTCTTCAAACATTCATGATCTAGACCTGGAACACGCTATTAGTGCTGCAATCTGATGTAAGTACAGTAGAGTGAGTTCTCTTCAAACATTCATGATCTAGACCTGAAGCAAGCTATTAGTGCTGCAATCTGATGTAAGTACAGTAGAGTGAGTTCTCTTCAAACATTCATGATCTAGACCTGAAACAAGCTATTAGTGCTACAATCTGA
>CM026402.1:59655131-59691094 GCA_014843695.1 Archivesica marissinica
GTGTGCTACAGATATCTGTTACATACACAGATCTGTGTGCTACAGATATCTGTCACATATACAGATCTGTGATCTACAGATACCTGTTACATATACAGATCTGTGTACTATAGATATCTGTTCGATATACATATCTGTGTACTATAGATATCTGTTACATATACATATATGTATACTACAGATATCTGTTTGATATACAGATCTGTGTGCTACAGATATCTGTTACATATACATATCTATTTACTACATATATCTGTTACATATACATATCTATTTACTACAGATATCTGTTACATATACATATCTGTGTGCTACAGATATATGTTACATATACAGATCTGTTTACTACAGATAGCTGTTACATATACAGATCTGTGTGCTACAGATATCTGTTACATACACAGATCTGTGTACTACAGATATCTGTTCCATATACATATCTGTGTACTATAGATACCGGTTACATATACATATATGTATACTACAGATATCTGTTACATATATAGATCTGTTTGCTACATATATCTGTTACATGTACATATTATGTGTGCTACAGAATCTGTTACATATATAGATCGTTTACTACAGTATCTGTTACTATAATGATGTGTGTTTACAGCTATCTTGTTACATATACAGATCTGTGATCTAGCAGATATCTGTTACATATACAGATATGTGTACTACAGATATATGTTCCATATACATATATGTATACTACAGATGTCTGTTTTATATACAGATATGTGTGCTACAGATATCTGTACATATATTTCTATTTACTACAGATATCTGTTACATATACATAGCTGTCTGCTACAGATATATGTTACATATACAGATCTGTTTTCTACAGATAACTGTTACATATTAAGATCTGTGTGCTACAGATATCTGTTACATACACAGATCTGTGTGCTACAGATATCTGTCACATATACAGATCTGTGATCTACAGATACCTGTTACATATACAGATCTGTGTACTATAGATATCTGTTTGATATACAGATCTGTGTGCTACAGATATCTGTTACATATACATATCTATTTACTACAGATATCTGTTACATATACATATCTATTTACTACAGATATCTGTTACATATACATATCTGTGTGCTACAGATATATGTTACATATACAGATCTGTTTACTACAGATAGCTGTTACATATACAGATCTGTGTGCTACAGATATCTGTTACATACACAGATCTATGTACTACAGATATCTGTTCCATATACATATCTGTGTACTATAGATACCGGTTACATATACATATCTATTTACTACAGATATCTGTTACATATATAGATCTGTTTACTACAGATATCTGTTACATGTACAGATCTGTGTGTTACAGCTATCTGTTACATATACATATATGTTTGCTACAGATATCTGTTGCATATATAGATCTGTTTACTACAGATATATGTTACATATACAGATCTGTGTGTTACAGCTATCTGTTACATATACAGATATGTGTACTACAGATATCTGTTACATATACATTTCTGTGTGCTATATCTATCTGTTACATATACATATCTATTTACTACAGATATCTGTTACATATATAGATCTGTGTACTACAGATATCTGTTACATATATAAATCTGTTTACTACAGAGATCTGTTACATATACAGATCTGTTTACTACAGATATATGTTACATATACAGATCTGTGTGCTACAGATATATGTTACATAATACAGATCTGTGTACTACAGATATCTGTTCCATATACATATATGTATGCTACAGATATCTGTTTTATATACAGATATGTGTGCTACAGATATCTGGTACATATACATATCTATTTACTACAGATATCTGTTACATATACATATCTGTGTGCTACAGATATATGTTACATATACAGATCTGTTTACTACAGATATCTGTTACATACACAGATCTGTGTGCTACAGATATCTGTTACATATACAGATCTGTGTACTACAGATATCTGTTCCATATACATATCTGTGTACTATTGATATCTGTTACATATACATATATGTATACTACAGATATCTGTTTGATATACAGATCTGTGTGCTACAGATATCTGTTACATATACATATCTATTTATTACAGATATCTGTTACATATACATATATGTGTGCTACAGATATATGTTACATATACAGATCTGTTTACTACAGATATCTGTTACATATACAGATCTGTGTGTTACAGCTCTCTGTTACATATACAGATATGTGTACTACAGATAACTGTTACATATTAAGATCTGTGTGCTACAGATATCTGTTACATACACAGATCTGTGTGCTACAGATATATGTCACATATACAGATCTGTGATCTACAGATATCTGTTACATATACAGATATGTGTGCTACAAATATCTGTTACATATACATATCTATTTACTACAGATATCTGTTACATATACATATCTGTGTGCTACATATATATGTTACATATACAGATCTGTTTACTACAGATAGCTGTTACATATACAGATCTGTGTGCTACAGATATCTGTTACATATACATATCTGTGTACTATAGATATCTGTTACATATACAGATCTGTATGTTACAGCTATCTGTTACATATACAGATCTGTGTACTACATATATCTGTTACATATACATATCTGTGTGCTATATATATCTGTTACATATACATATCTATTTACTACAGATATCTGTTACATATATAGATCTGTTTACTACAGATATATGTTACATATACAGATCTGTGTACTACATTTATCTGTTACATATACATTTCTATTTACTACAGATATCTGTTACATATATAGAGCTGGTTACTACAGATATATGTTACATATACAGATCTGTATGTTACAGCTATCTGTTACATATACAGATCTGTGTACTACATATATCTGTTACATATACATATCTGTGTGCTATATCTATCTGTTACATATACATATCTATTTAATACAGATATATGTTACATATATAGATCTGTTTACTACAGATATCTGTTACATATACAGACCTGTGTTCTCCAGATATATGTTACATATACAGATCTGTGTGCTACAGATATATGTTACATATATATATCTGTTTACTATAGAGATATGTTACTTATACAGATCTGTTTACTACAGATATATGTTACATATACATATCTGTGTGCTACAGATATATGTTACATAATACAGATCTGTGTACTACAGATATATGTTACATATACAGATATGTGTACTACAGATATATGTTACTTATACAGATCTGTGTGCTACAGATATCTGTCACATATACAGATCTGTGATCTACAGATATCTGTTACATATACAGATCTGTGTACTACAGATATCTGTTCCATATACATATATGTATACTACAGATGTCTGTTTTATATACAGATATGTGTGCTACAGATATCTGTTACATATACATATCTATTTACTACAGATATCTGTTACATATACATATCTGTGTGCTACAGATATCTGTTACATATACATATCTATTTACTACAGATATCTGTTACATATACATATCTGTGTGCTACAGATATATGTTACATATACAGATCTGTTTACTACAGATAGCTGTTACATATACAGATCTGTGTGCTACAGATATCTGTTACATACACAGATCTGTGTGCTACAGATATCTGTTATATATACAGATATGTGTACTACATATATCTGTTCCATATACATATCTGTGTACTATAGATATCGGTTACATATACATATATGTTTGCTACAGATATCTGTTGCATATATAGATCTGTTTACTACAGATATCTGTTACATATACAGATCTGTGTGTTACAGCTATCTGTTACATATTCAGATATGTGTACTACAGATATCTGTTACATATACATATCTGTGTACTATAGATATCGGTTACATATACATATCTATTTACTACAGATATCTGTTACATATATAGATCTGTTTACTACAGATATCTGTTACATATACAGATCTGTGTACTACATTTATCTGTTACATATACATATCTATTTACTACAGATATCTGTTACATATATAGATCTGTTTACTACAGATATCTGTTACATATACATATATGTATACTACAGATATCTGTTTGATATACAGATCTGTGTGCTACAGATATCTGTTACATATACAGATCTATTTACTACAGATATCTGTTACATATATAGATCTGTGTACTACAGATATCTGTTACATATATAGATCTGTTTACTACAGAGATCTGTTACATATACAGATCTGTTTACTACAGATATATGTTACATATTCAGATCTGTGTGCTACAGATATATGTTACATAATACAGATCTGTGTACTACAGATATCTGTTACATATACAGATCTGTGTACTACAGATATCTGTTCCATATACATATATGTATGCTACAGATATCTGTTTTATATACAGATATGTGTGCTACAGATATCTGTTACATATACATATCTATTTACTACAGATATCTGTTACATATACATATCTGTGAGCTACAGATATATGTTACATATACAGATCTGTTTACTACAGATAGCTGTTACATATACAGATCTGTGTGCTACAGATATCTGTTACATACACAGATCTGTGTGCTACAGATATCTGTTACATATACAGATCTGTGTACTACAGATATCTGTTCCATATACATATCTGTGTACTATAGATATCTGTTACATATACAGATCTGTATGTTACAGCTATCTGTTACATATACAGATCTGTGTACTACATATATCTGTTACATATACATATCTGTGTGCTATATCTATCTGTTACATATACATATCTATTTACTACAGATATCTGTTACATATATAGATCTGTTTACTACAGATATCTGTTACATATACAGATCTGTGTACTACATTTATCTGTTACATATACATATCTATTTACTACAGATATCTGTTACATATATAGATCTCTTTACTACAGATATCTGTTACATATACAGATCTGTATGTTACAGCTATCTGTTACATATACAGATCTGTGTACTACATATATCTGTTACATATACATATCTATTTACTACAGATATCTGTTACATATATAAATCTGTTTACTACAGATATCTGTTACATATACAGACCTGTGTGCTCCAGATATATGTTACATATACAGATCTGTGTGCTACAGATATCTGTCACATATATATATATCTGTTTACTATAGAGATATGTTACTTATATAGATCTGTTTACTACAGATATATGTTACATATACAGATCTGTGTGCTACAGATATATGTTACATATACAGATCTGTGTACTACAGATATCTGTTACTTATACAGATCTGTGTGCTACAGATATCTGTCACATATACAGATCTGTGATCTACAGATATCTGTTACATATACAGATCTGTGTACTACAGATAATTGTTCCATATACATATATGTATACTACAGATATCTGTTTTATATACAGATATGTGTGCTACAGATATCTGTTACATATACATATCTGTGTGCTACAGATATATGTTACATATACAGATCTGTTTACTACAGATAACTGTTACATATTAAGATCTGTGTGCTACAGATATCTGTTACATACACAGATCTGTGTGCTACAGATATCTGTCACATATACAGATCTGTGATCTACAGATATCTGTTACATATACAGATCGGTGTACTACAGATATCTGTTCCATATACATATCTGTGTACTATAGATATCTGTTACATATACATATATGTATACTACATATATCTGTTTGATATACAGATCTGTGTGCTACAGATATCTGTTACATATACATATCTATTTACTACAGATATCTGTTACATATACATATCTGTGTGCTACAGATATATGTTACATATACAGATCTGTTTACTACAGATAGCTGTTACATATACAGATCTGTGTGCTACAGATATCTGTTACATACACAGATCTGTGTGCTACAGATATCTGTTACATATACAGATCTGTGTACTACAGATATCTGTTCCATATACATATCTGTGTACTATAGATATCTGTTACATATACAGATCTGTATGTTACAGCTATCTGTTACATATACAGATCTGTGTACTACATATATATGTTACATATACATATCTATTTACTACAGATATCTGTTACATATATAGATCTGTGTGCTACAGATATCTGTTACATATACCTATATGTGTGCTACAGATATCTGTTACATATATAGATCTGTTTACTACAGATATCTGTTACATATACAGATCTGTGTGCTACAGCTATCTGTTACATATACAGATATGTGTGCTACAGCTATCTGTTACATATACAGATCTGTGTACTACATATATCTGTTACATTTACATATCTGTGTGCTATATCTATCTGTTACATATACATATCTATTTACTACAGATATCTGTTACATATATAGATCTGTGTACTACAGATATCTGTTACATATATAGATCTGTTTACTACAGAGATCTGTTACATATACAGATCTGTTTACTACAGATATATGTTACATATACAGATCTGTGTGCTACAGCTATCTGTTACATATACAGATCTGTGTACTACAGATATCTGTTACATATACATATCTATTTACTACAGATATCTGTTGCATATACATATATGTGTGCTACAGATATATGTTACATATGCAGATATGTTTACTACAGATAGCTGTTACATATACAGATCTGTGTACTACAGATATCTGTTACATATACAGATCTGTGTGCTACAGATATCTGTTACATATACATATCTGTGTGCTACAGATATCTGTTACATATATAGATCTGTTTACTACAGATATCTGTTACATATACATATATATATACTACAGATATCTGTTTCATATACATATCTGTGTACTACAGATATATGTTACATATACAGATCTGTGTGCTACAGATATCTGTTACATATATAGATCTGTGTGCTACAGATATCTGTTACATATACAGATCTGTGTGAGTGGTCATCTTTTTTAAGTAACAACACTTGTAATAAACAGTGTTCGATGTTACCTTGACTTTGCTTTAGACGAAGGGTTTGCCTGCAGGTACGTAGAATGGCGGTTTCCGTAAATACGTGGAATTGTGATCATAGATGAATATAGTTATGCTATGGATGAAAGTGTAATAGAGTGTAATAGATGTCTTATGTTTCAGACACCTATCATTTATATATAGATTTTCTAGAAGGTTGCAATAGTTATTTTTAGATACTAATATGCAGGTGGTAAGCTTACTGACGAGATGTATAGATTTCTCCAGTTGCAAAAATAAACACATACTTCTCTGGATACATCTCGGTGTAAGAAATGTTTAGGTAACACGTGCATGAGACTAATAAAAACAGTATGTACATATTTTCGAAAATAAAAGATGAATATTGATCTGTTTTGGCTTATTTTCGTATTTGACAGTTTTACCGTCTACCATATAATCCAAGTACCTGCTACTGACAGCGATGCTCTAATTTTCAAACAAATTCAAAAACTGGTTGTGTCCGGAAATAGGGCGAATTATGATAAAATTTCAATTATTTTCAAGCGGATTTATCATAGCTAATCCTGTCTTCGCAACTGATTTCCGTCCTCAGCATTCTTCGTATTGCTATTTTCAAAACACTTGATAATAATTATTACTTTCAAGTTGGAATCGCTAATTTTGAAATGGAATATATTACTTCTAAAAATATTCGTCCACAACGCAGACATTTAAAGAGATGGCAGCAGCTTTGACATATACCACAATTTATAGCCAGAAGAGGAGTTAAAACTTCTGAAAGCATATCATCAAATTAATAGGTTTACTATTTCAGCTGGTTTGTGGTAGGTCGGTGGTATTACCTGTGTACCTGGTTGCAGCTTAGTGCCAGTGGACGGTTGTTGTTGAAGCTTGTTGTCAGTGGACTGTTGTGGTTGAATCTTAGTGGAAGTTGACGGTTGTTGTTGAGGCTTAGTGGCAGTGGACGGTTGTTGTTGAAGCTTATTGGCAGTGGACGGTTGTGGTTGAAGCTTAGTGGTAGTTGATGGTTGTTGTTGAAGCTTATTGGCAGTCGACTGTTGTGGTTGAATCTTAGTGGCAGTTGACGGTTGTTGTTGAGGCTTAGTGGCAGTGGACGGTTGTTGTTGAAGCTTATTGGCAGTGGACGGTTGTGGTTGAAGCTTAGTTGCAGTGGACGGTTGTTGTTGAAGCTTATTGGCAGTGGACGGTTGTGGTTGAAGCTTAGTGGCAGTGGACGGTTGTTGTTGAAGCTTAGTGGCAGTGGACGGTTGTTGTTGAAGCTTATTGGCAGTGGACGGTTGTGGTTGAAGCTTATTGGCAGTGGACGGTTGTTGTTGAGGCTTATTGCAGTGGACCGTTGTTGTTGAGGCTTATTGGCAGTGGACCGTTGTTGTTGAGGCTTATTGGCAGTGGACCGTTGTTGTTGAGGCTTAATGTCAGTTGACTGTTGTGGTTGAAGCTTAGTGACAGTGTACGGTTGTGGTTGAAGCTTAGTGTCAGTGGACCGTTGTTGTTGAAGCTTTGTGTCAGTTGACGGTTGTGGTTGAAGCTTATTAGCAGTGGACGGTTATTGTTGAAGCTGATGGCATGGTCGACAGCTGTAATTTCTTCCAATGTATCCGTGAGATACGCGTCCTTGTCGAACTCTGTGAATTAAAACTTCAACTTCATCTGTCAGCATTACCATTTAACGAAGAAGCTCCTAATATCAACAGTGTTGTGATTGTAGACATTACTAGTGTTAGCA
The DNA here is from genome assembly GCA_014843695.1 of Archivesica marissinica. Classification (NCBI taxonomy): domain Eukaryota; kingdom Metazoa; phylum Mollusca; class Bivalvia; order Venerida; family Vesicomyidae; genus Archivesica; species Archivesica marissinica. The sequence continues at coordinate 59,663,859 of CM026402.1, forward strand.
AATTGAACATACGGACTGAGGCATGTACATATTATCCATTTTCAAAGTTCAAAATGATTGGGCTACACGTTTTGAAAACCTTAGCAACAGACCTTTCCAATTTACAATGAGCCTTTTCTTTTCATTTTCTCTCTTACTCCTTTCTGGTTGAGCATGTTATCGTTTGAATATTGCTAACGATTATTGATGGATGGACATGTTACACCCTACGCGAATATAGTAGCATTCATAATACATCCCATTTTATTTGCATAATATCATTTGCATAGTTATCTCCCCTTTCCTAATTACACCATTTGCCCAATAGTAAGTATATGTTTTTCTGATCTGATTTTTATTGTGGCATATATTTGCCAGCACTTAAATACTCAGCTTTTATGAAATATTTCGAGAGAAAAACATGGCTATTCCACAACATATTCTCCTAATGAAGGGGATAACGCGAAAGCTTTAATGCACCCAGTTAATGAGTTATCTAAAAATAGATATGATAATGCTCTTATTATATATTCACTGGGAAAACAATAGTCCAAATATTTAGACTTGAACAATAGACATTTTACTATCCAGGCATTTTTCTAATAAGTCTAAGCGCTAAACCTCAGTTACGTGTAGTATATTTTATATTGTAAAAAGTCGTTTTTATAAATTAAAATTGTTTACAAGATGAACACACATACCGTTGTTTGAATTCTGCACAGTCTATGGCGTCTCTTGACACAATAGTATTCAAGAAATCAACGTTTAAATGACATGGCAGAGTTTCGCCAATCCAGATCGTCCATTTTGAATATTTGATTATTGTGAAAAACAAAAATAGAAATCATTAGACGAAAATGTTTACTCCGTGCTATTACGGTAAACCTAATACGATTTCGTTTAATATCCAATTGTTCATACGCATGGAATATAATAACAATAATTTATTCGGATTTCTTTTGTGAAGACAGCGCAGAAAACATGGGAGAATCTCACCTGTCGATTTCAAACAGCTAAATCATATGCACAACGGTTAGACAATATATTTTAATCTTTCTTAATATCTATATTTAGGATTATTCTTAACACCAATGCACACATTTATAACCGTTCATGTCCGAAAAGCTTCAAACATTGGTCAGAAATCCCGTCATCGGATCAGGGCGGAATTATTGGACTAGGAAAACAATTGCTTTGACCATTAAATGTATGTTCCATTACTGTAAACCCCTTGCGGGGACCTATACATGTTTCTCAGGGTATGCTTAGCCAACACAAACTGTTGACCAGTCCTGAGCAATGTGTGTGATCTGCCTTGCGCAATGAAACTTCATGCATGGGCTGTCCGTGTTGTGTATCGAACATTGGACCGTTCGATTCCAAATCCTAAGCTAACCACTGGACGCCACATGCTAATCCGATGAAGCACTGACTTACGTGTCTTATCTAGAAGCTTATATACTTATCCAAGTCAATGTGGCTGTTTTGAAATATTGCCAGGTAACCTTTTGGATTCTGTGGTTATGTTGGGGCTGTTATGAACATCTTATTCCAATTTAATATTGAATTATGTGTGTTTCGGGAAATCTTTCGAGATTATTATGCGAACTATTGCCATCATTTCATCTTCCTTAGATGTGAAACCCTTTGGAGGGACCTGGATCTATTTGACATTTCGGTTCCTGTTTGGGTGTAGTCCTATTACTCCCACAATGTTTATTGATTAATTTCAAATTCAACCATTTATTGGCTTTCCCCGTTGATTGGTAGTGCCTATTTGCTATTAGTTATCTTCATAGCATTTCTTGACATGTTAATTACTGTTTAATCTTTTTAGAAATATGCTAACCATTTGCCTATTGCGCCAGTTCCTTTACCACCATCACGGCATCATGTGATCTTAGTATATACAGGTATAAACTACTGCCTGAATTTGACGAATAAACAACAATACAATTTACCAGAGATAGATATAGAGAAAGAGACAAGAGGTAGAGCGAGATAGAGACAGAGCGAGAGAGAGAGAGAGACAGAGATAGAGAAAGACAGACAGAGAGAGGGGGAGACAGACAGACAGACATAGCCAAGAAACAGACCGACATACAGAGAGAGAGGGACGGGGATAGACATAAAGAGAGAAAGTCACATAGAGAGAGAAGAGAGAGATAAGAGAGAGAGAGAGAGAGAGAGAGAGAGAGAGAGAGAGAGAGAGAGACGAGAAAGAAGGAACGAGAGAGAGAGAGTTACTATTATTTTCGAAAGTATCACCGTGCTGCACTCCTCGCTATTGGCCTGTATTCTTCGTGTCACCTCTAATTACAATAAGATCAGTTAGAAAGTTCACCATACATAACTATTACTTTAAAGCCATTTACTGGGCTATATTTAAAATCATGAACACGCCAACATACAAGCACTACCTAGATCATAGTCCTGTTCTAAAATATGATTCCCACATTTTTGAAACCAGTATTGCCCAAGTGTTTCGATAATGACTTGTTTTTTCTTTCTTTTAAGCTTATATAACGTTTCTACCAGTTGCTCATTTGAGGTACTGCCAGTTTACCTAACGACACCTTTCAATTAATAGTTTTAATTGTATATGGTTACTAGCAAGTAGCCATTCAAAGAATTTCATTTGCATCAAATTGACGGATGGAATTGGTTGGTGTTAAGTGACATACACATGCTAATAGCGTTTGGTAAACGTATTTTGTACTAGTTTAAGACAATACTACATCCGAATAAAAGCAATGGTTACCGGTACGATGTAGAGTGTAATCATTGGACAATTAAACGTTTGCAACAACTTTACACATGTGTTTGCTATCCAGTTATGCGCTGAGAATTATTTGTGACGTTGACATTCTCTGACGAGTGAAAATGTATGGGGTAATCATTTGCTGATTTATAATATATGAAGTGAATATCCCAATCGTTGAACGTGACTAATACTGATGATGATGTTGATGATTATTATGCCTACATGACCCAATTATGAATTATTATAATACGCGGTTGGAATCACCAATAATTACTTATTGAACTACACATTTGTGACTTGTAAATATATAATATGTTGTTCGATTACAGGAGATGGCACGTGGTGGTTGCATGTACAGATCTAGAGGAGTTCATTTGTTTAATTAGTTGTGACATTGACAATTTCGTTTAATTCTCATATGTGTCAACACTTTAATATTCGCTTGAATAACACCAGAGAAATTACCAATGGTGTCCCAACATACGCGTCCCGATTCTCTGCTTTAATAATGAAAGACCTCCGGTCGTTATATTCCGATTGTGAACTCGATATTTGAAGGAGGTTATACTGGGTAAGAACTGACATTCGTCTATTTATGTGCATATAGTGCAGTGCAGAGACCATTGGCATACCTTGAACTCCGAGAATATAAACATGACTAGTCATTCCGGAGTACGGCCAACTGAGTGCGAACTGTGTAGGAAGGTTTTCACTAGTTCTACCACTTTACAAAAGCACATGTTCATTCATACCGGAAAACGGCCACATGAGTGTGAAATATGTAATAAGGCTTTCCGCCAGTCTGGCACTTTAAAGGAGCACATGTTCATTCATACCGGAGAACGGCCACATGAGTGTGAAATATGTAATACGGCTTTTAGCCGGTCTGGCACTCTGAAGAAGCACATGTTTATTCATACCGGAGAACAGCCACATGAGTGTGAAATATGTAATACTGCTTTTAGCCGGTATAGCACTTTAAAGCAGCACATGTTCATTCATACCGGAGAACGGCCACATAAGTGTGAAATATGTAATACGGCTTTTAGTCTGTCTGGCAATTTGAAGAGGCACATGCTCATTCATACCGGAGAACGGCCACATGAGTGTGAACTATGTAATACGGCCTTTAGCCAGTCTAGCACTTTAAAGCAGCACATGCTCATTCATACCGGAGAACGGTCATATGCGTGTGAACTTTGTAATGAGGCTTTTAGCCTGTTTGGCAATTTGAAGAAGCACATGCTCAAACATACCGGAGACCGGCCATATGAATGTGAAATATGTAATAAAGCATTTAGCCAGTCTGGCACTTTGAAGAATCACAGGTTTATTCATACCGGAGAACGGTCACATGAGTGTGTAATATGTAATAAGACTTTTAGCGTGTCTGGCAGTTTGAAGAGGCACATGTTCATTCATACAGGAGAACGACCCTACGAGTGTGAAATATGTAATAAGGCTTTTAGCCAGTCTGGAAGTTTGAAGAACCACATGCTCAGACATTTGGGAGAACGACCACATGATTACGGAATATGATACGCCAACCTTGTGTATGGCAGATGGTTGACAAGAGATTTTAAAGAGGGATGTGTATGCCTGTGAAATGTGTACAGTGTGTATAGTGTGCTATTTATAGGTGGGTGTGTTCATCCATTCCTTTATGTATGTATTATTATGTAATTTCAGTCTCATCATTGTACATCATAGTTTCAACACACTTTGTATTTAATTTTTATTACAACATTAAAGAAAGTATATTCAGAAATATAAGAGACTGTAATCAGTTTATTGCATATAATATATTTAAGAAAGAATAATTGTTTACCAATTGGAAATATGAATAGATAAGATTAAAATGGCCGCTAATTGTAATAACAGAATGTGGACTAAAACATCGTAAGAAAACCATTAAGTTTTAGTCTGATATGAATTGACTTCATAGCAAGTTTTCTTCAGAGTTCAAACATTTGAATTTAAGGTATTATTTACACATACTTCACCATTCTTGCACGTCGTTGTAAACTATTAAAACAGGATTTAACAGCCATTCTTTAAGTTTTAGTCTGATATGAATTTACTTCAAAGCAAGCTTCCGTCAGAGTTAAAAACATTTGAATTTAAGGCATTCTTACACGTCGTTGTAAAATATTAAAACATGTTTTGACAGTGATTGTTATCATCACACTTATTGTCTACAGAATTGGTGAACAGATATTTAAGCTTATCAGTGTTAGACATAATACCAACTCTGAATTTTGCAATTTGTTAATTTTGAAAATAATTGTTCTCTCAAATCATTATCTAAATTGTTTTTCAGAATATCACGAAGCTCATCTTCTAGAATGTATTGGAATTTGCATTTATGACATGTCTTTTATTTCTAATTCACTTGGATAGTGTACATACGTATAGGTGGCATGCCACATCTTAGTTGATATCATTTACTATTATAATTATAAGTCGTGATAGCGCAGTGGATGCGTATTCGCTTCAGGTGCGAAAGGTCCGGAGTTCGTGCCCCACTGGAGCCGTTACGATTGTGCCCTTAGGCAAGGCATTTAATTTCCACGTCGCCTCTTTTCTCTCCCTCGTGGCGATGGATTCCATCAGGAATGAGGTCTCGATAGTGATTTATATAAGTTGAAATAACTTGTTTCGCAATCGAGCTAAAATAAATTTGTATAAACTATAATTATGCAGATCTATGTTTTAGCGGTATAATAATTTTGCAGTATTTTTCTGTTTCATATGCATCGTATAGAGACTTAAATTGACTGTAATTGTTTCTGCCTATATCCAATGTCCAGGGCCCCGTTTTATCAACGGTCGTAAGTCAGTCTTAGTTAAGATTATTGCTTAAGACCGAGTTACCCCGTCGTAACGTCTAAGTTAAGACCACGGTCCGTTTTATCAACAAAGTCGCAGCTAAGATATCGTAAATAAAGTCTTAACTTTACGACTGGTTCGATGCAGTCGCAACTTCGGAAAAAGTGTTAAAAATGGCGACCGAATCAGCAGAATCCGTGCATCAGAGACGTGATGCAAGCATATTCAGGACCGGTAGAGACATTGGAGACGTGTGACACCAATATCCTGTCCCGATATCGCAGGACGAGGCTATGGATTGTCTTGCTTGACGATATGGTGGGGGAATGACTTGGACAAGGGGACCAACCACTCTCATTCGATACCCGGTTTGACCTAGGTAAAGTGAAATTGATACATTTCTATATCTTGCATTATTAAGGTGCATATCAGTGTTATTTGCGTACACATTTCTGTACAGTAGGCCCTTATTTCTATTTTAAGATTACAAGGGACGCTACTTCCATAAGAATATATCGCTATTTATATCGATACGTTGTACTACACACAAGTCATGACTTATTATGTTTTTGGAACTGAATGACGATACGTATTATGTTTCTGCAACGCATTAACTAAGTAAATTGATACAGTGTGCAGGTAGGGAATTAAATGCTTGTGTTTATTACGTCGTCTGTTTCTTTTTAAATGCTCGTGTATTGCTACAGTATTCGTACACATAATTAAACGTCCCCACGTGTCCAAATGCAAATGTTTTTTTGGACAGGCTTAGCCGACTTAAGCGGTTAACCAGTACTAAACTATGTATGTGAGGTGACTTGCTCAATGACACTACATACGTGGACTGACCGAGTATCGAACATGGGACAGTTTGATTCCAAATCCGACACCATGCCACGGACGCCCGGAGGAAATCGTCCTGTTCAATATGTCACCGTACCATATCACATACTGTCCATCGAACCAGGGTTGAATTGGTGAGAAGCGAGCATGGCTAACTACTGCGCAAATTGGACAGCCAAAAGAAGTGTAATCCATATTACAAGTTGTCATGATTGATCTTAATGCGATGATAGACACGATGAGTCGGGATGACCATAATTATATATAGATACACTGTTCAGTTTGAAATCAATCTTCTTCTTCTTGGTGATTTCGGCACTCCCTCAATATAATAATCGGAATATATCGAACTCTGTGTTTACATGTATATTGGGTTACGAACTACTACCACAACCAATGACCACAAAGTTGCATTGTAATATAATTATAGTGTTGAAAACACTTACTGTTTTATGTATCAATAATAGTTGAAACGTTTTGTTCATTTCAGATGCTTATTGATTTAGATACCTATCAAAGGGTGATGTATTGTCCAAAGTCGCAGATTTCATAACTCTTTTCGACATGATCATTAATTGCTAAGTTTATTCGATTAGCTGTCTGATTAGCGTAGTGATTAGCATGCTCTCTTCTAGTCAATGCATTCCGGGTTCCTTACACTGACTGAGAAGTGTGTGAGATGGTACGGTGGTCCCCAAATCGGACATGTGAGTTTTCTCCGGTTATGTCCCACACGAATGACTACATAGTTATACGCTTTCAACGAGAGTGCTTAATATTATAATCTTGTTTCGAAAATGTTGTAAAGTAAATAATATTTATACAGTTGATTATTCTAACATTAACAATGAAGAACGATGTAAAAACACAAAAGTTAACCATAGTTTTTTCAAAAACAGAATTAGGCCGAACTCCAAATATATTTAGTTTCGTCACAGCAACCCAGATTTATGGAATAGTTTCCATCTTATTAGTGTACATACACTGTACTTATCACTTATACATTGTTCTTAAAAAAATTAATATCTGTCAGGTCCACCCTCACAAATGCTTAATATTAATGATGCATGTCTAAATTGTGTTCACAATCATTCCAGTGTTCAAATATATCAGATGGAAATGTAGAACTTTGAGATGTTAATAGAGTTTTTATATGTTATTTCTTGTAGATTCCCTGATGATATGGCTTTAATTGATGTACAGCAGGATTTTTATCGGAAGTGCCATATTATACAGAACAACACTATTTCAACAGATCAGTTAGTGCCTCTGTCAACACCACTTTATTTAAGGACACTAATCTTAGCTGTCATATTTACAGTTTAGACATCTTGAAAACTGATGAAAACTGAGCAACTATCCGGTGATACAAATGCATACTGTTTGGTACTTTTCTTTTATAGACTATTAAGATTTCATTTTGACAAGCGACACAGTTTTAAAAAGTATGAAAGAAATTTAAGGTTTCCACAAATAAAGCAAACAATAGATAGATATTATATATATGTATGCCAAACAAGCAAAATTAGATGTGCATGAAAACACCCTGGTAATTATATGGTATTGAAGCCTGTGTACAAACAAGATTGTCTATCATACTGTGTGTGTTCACTACAGATTTTCAATCTATATCTTGTGCAACAAATCTTCTTTTACTATGAAATCAGAAATGTTGATGCAACAAAACACGAAAATAGATTCTCAGTAAATATAATTTGTTGTATCAGATTGCATAGGGTGTGACAGACAGACTTTGGTGTGAAAATGTAACTGCTTCAATATACATGTACGTCCCACTACACTGTAACAGAAGCTGTAACATTACACAAAGCAATCCGATACAATATATATGTTGATATACATAATACATGAATACCTGTGAGTGTTTTACGTTTATTTATCATATCAGTTGCCCATTTTAGCGACACATACTGAAGAGATTAGTTATATTAGATTTGGAGGATAGTGCAATGATGTCTCCTCTGGTTCTTTTATTTGCATTGTGTAAAGCACCGGCACAAGACCTCTGTTTAAATTCTCATCTGAAAGACTATGATTTTAGTATGGTATAGCGGGGTCTCGAACGGGGTAAAAAGCCCATGTGATCTAGTTTTTTATTGTTTTTTCTGTCTTGTTCCTACGATATAATTATAAGAGATATGTGTTTGTTTCAGTGTATGATCGAATAATATTTCACCAAATGAACATTGAAAGCATTATTACCAAGTGTGAAGCTAGTCACGAGTGGTATTAATAGCTTTCTATGTTTTTTAGTATTGTTCGATCATTCACTTAACAAACAAATTTTCTTTTTATTTTGGCTGAAAAGTGTTTTTATGATAGAAAATGATGCAACTGTGCCAGGGGCTAAATCGTACTTAGACAACAATATGTGACGTAATAAATGACTTTGCTCGAGTCCTTAAACGTACGTGCTGCCAACATTTCAACAAACACATTCTTTGTACCACAAATTCAAAGCATTGTTACTTTTAGCTTCCTACTTAATCCTTTTCATTATGTATATTGTTGTATGTTATATGTGTTTTATGGTTTGCAATACATATTGTTTAAACCAATTCATCTTGGCAATTCTATGATAATTCTATTCCATATATGCGAGGATTAAAAACTGCATTACCCATATTATCAGTAATGTTACAAGTGTCAATATGTATCTCTATATGTATTATAAAATTATATTGGGGTATATTTTCAGTGACATTATAAATAATGAAATTTAGAATAGTTCCGTTGTTTTATTTCTACTTCCTAACATCCATGATTGTGCTGGTTATAATTAGTTTCAATATAACTTACCGACCAAGTTAACTTGACAACAATTTGGTAGTTAAAGCGACCATTTATCATCGTCTTTGATCTATTGTGTTTTTGAGCTTAATTATCGTCGCTACCAGTTGCCCATATGAGCGACGCCTCTTGAAGAGATTAGTCATTTTAGATTTTTGAGGATATTGCAGTGATAGAGACAGAGTATGTGGTCGATTGGTTAATGTTGTTGACTTCGAATCACTTGCCTCTCACAGCTGATGTTTAGACTCTCACCAGGGGTGTCGGATTATTTCGTGCAAGGAAACTATTCGGAATGTTTGTGGTTCTACCCAGGCAGGTGACCTTTCACACTTGACTTACTGTATGGAGGGGCGCCCAGGATCTTCCTCCACCAATAATAGCTGGAAAGTCACCATATTACTTGAGCTGTTGGTGATACATTAAACCCCGAAAACAAACAAGAGACCCATGCCAGAATAGTATCTGGTTTTTTTACGTGAACGGTGTTATTCACGGACATAAAGACTGATGATCGAACCGTGGATCTACAGACCAATGTGTTCACCACTGAACTATTGACCCGTCTGTATTTTATCCATTAATCTCATCACACAGATATATACGACTAATGTATGACCAGTCTATGACAGCTTGTACATTTGTATATTATATATGCTAGAATCGCCGTTATAAAAAGACATTCTGATACAAAAGTGTGTATTAATGAATGGAGTCTATTCAGTATTTACATCACTAGATATTGTGGTAACATGTAAATACCGTAGGCCCTATTCAATTGCCTCAACATTATTTACAGACACAAATCTGGAACATACCCTTGAAAATGAAATAATATTTAACAACATAATCCTATTAGCAAAGACGTTTTGGGGTGGGAGCACTGTTTTGCATTTACGCAAAAACGATGTATAAGTTATTTAAAGTATAATAAAAAGTCTGAAATGTTTAACAATTCAATATATGAAAACAACGTATCAGATTTAAAATATTGTTGCACGATGTAATCATACCAGTTATACTGAAATAGATTATACATTCACAGTAACACGGAAGATTTAGTGGGGCCGTGTTTTCCTTTCCAATACCGGCGTGTTAAAAAATCTCTTCTACGGATTTGACCAACTACGTCATATTGGATTTAATATATATTGCATGTCTGGAGAGGACTGCGCGTAAGGTTTAATTCGATATAAGAAATATTAACATATTCCAAGAAATAAAGAAGTTATGAATAATATATACAGGGGCGCCGTATTTTAAACATGTCCGATGTTGACATTTGCGCGCGAAGATGTGTGCACCGGAAGTTTACATTTCGGACTGTGTCACTGTTTTTAAGGTCGTACGATGAAAGAAAATCTTAGCTGCGACCAAAGACTTACGACCGTGTTGATAAAACGGTCGTACGATTGTCGCAGGAAACATCGCAAGTAGCGGTCTTAAGATAATATCGACTTGCGACCGACGTTGTTGATAAAACGGGGCCCAGATTCTCTGTTTATATAATGAAAGCTGATTCATTGTGTGTAAATTATTATTTAATTGGGCATATCTGTGTACTTCAAATATTTGTTTTGCAAACAGATATGTTATACAAACAGATCTGTGGACTACATATATCCAGATATCTGTTACATATACAGATATGTGTGCTACAGATATCTGTTACATATACAGATCTGTGTATTTGTGGTCATCTTTTTTAAGTAACAACACTTGTTCGATGTTACCTTGACTTTGCTTAAGACGAACGGTTTGACTGCAGGTACGTAGAATGGCGGTTTCCGTAAACACGTGGAATTGTGATCATTAAAAGCACAACTCTTTAGCACATGAAATGATGACGTGCAAGATGTATATAGTTATGCTATGGATGAAAGTGTAATAGAGTGTAATAGATGTCTTATGTTTCAGAAACCTATCATTTATATATAGATTTTCTAGAAGGTTGCATTAGTTATTTTTAGATAATAATATGCAGGTGGTAAGCTTACTGACGAGATGTATAGATTTCTCCAGTTGCAAAAATAAACACATACTTCTCTGGATACATCTCGGTGTAAGAAATGTTTAGGTAACACGTGCATGAGACTAATAAAAACAGTATGTACATATTTTCGAAAATAAAAGATGAATAGTGATCTGTTTTGGCTTATTTTCGTATTTGACAGTTTTACCGTCTACCATATAATCCAAGTACCTGCTACTGACAGCGATGCTCTAATTTTCAAACAAATTCAAAAACTGGTTGTGTCCGGAAATACGGCGAATTATGATAAAATTTCAATTATTTTCAAGCGGATTTATCATAGCTAATCCTGTCTTCGCAACTGATTTCCGTCCTCAGCATTCTTCGTATTGCTATTTTCAAAACACTTGATAATAATTATTACTTTCAAGTTGGAATCGCTAATTTGGAAATGGAATATATTACTTCTAAAAATATTCGTCCACAACGCAGACATTTAAAGAGATGGCAGCAGCTTTGACATATACCACAATTTATAGCCAGAAGAGGAGTTAAAACTTCTGAAAGCATATCATCAAATTAATAGGTTTACTATTTCAGCTGGTTTGTGGTAGGTCGGTGGTATTACCTGTGTACCCGTCCTTGCCTGAAATACTGCTCGGAGTGGCATCCGGGATGTTCCGCCCCAACAAATGCTGGAGAGTTGCAATATGACCTAAGCTGTTGGTGCGACGTTAAATGTATAAATCTCAAAACATAATGGGATGTATTGCAGTAATTATGGAGAAATAGAAAACGTAGTGACAGTGGACGGTTGTGGTAGAAACTTATTGGCAGTGGACGGTTGTGGTTAAAGCTTATTGGAAGTGGACGGTTGTGGTTGAAGCTTATTGGCACTGGACTGTTGTGGTTGAAGCTTAGTGGAAGTGGACGGTTGTGGTTAAAGCTTATTGGAGGTGGACGGTTGTAGTTGAAGCTTATTGGCACTGGACTGTTGTGGTTGAAGCTTAGTGGCAGTGTAATGTTGTGGTTGAAGCTTAGTGGAAGTGGACCGTTGTGGTTGAAGCTTAGTGGAAGTGGACGGTTGTGGTTGAAGCTTAGTGGCAGAGGACGGTTGTTGTTGAAGCGTAGTGGAAGTGGACCGTTGTGGTTGAAGCTTAGTGGAAGTGGACGGTTGTGGCTGAAGCTTAGTGGCAGTGGACGGTTGTGGTTGAAGCTTAATGGAAGTGGACCGTTGTTGTTGAAGCTTAGTGGAAGTGGACTGTTGTGGTTGAGGCTTAGTGGAAGTGGACCGTTATGGTTGAAGCTTAGTGGAAGTGGATGGTTGTTGTTGAAGCTTAGTGTTAGTTGACGGTTGTTGTTGAAGCTTAGTGGAAGTGGACCGTTGTGGTTGAAGCTTAGTGGAAGTTGATTGTTGTTGTTGAAGCTTAGTGGAAGTGGATGGTTGTTGTTGAAGCTTAGTGGAAGTGGATGGTTGTTGTTGAAGCTTAGTGGAAGTGGATCGTTGTTGTTGAAGCTTAGTGGAAGTGGACGGTTGTTGTTGAAGCTTAGTGGAAGTGGACGGTTTTTGTTGAAGCTTAGTGGAAGTGGACCGTTGTGGTTGAAGCTTAGTGGAAGTGGACGGTTGTTGTTGAAGCTTAGTGGCAGTGGACGGTTGTTGTTGAAGTTTAGTGGAAGTGTACCGTTGTGGTTGAAGCTTAGTGGATGTTTGTTGTTGATGCTTAGTGGAAGTGGATGGTTGTTGTTGAAGCTTAGTGGAAGTGGGCGGTTGTGGTTGAAGCCTAGTGGCAGTGGACGGTTGTGGTTGAAGCTTAGTGGAAGTGGACCGTTGTGGTTGAAGCTTAGTGGAAGTGGACGGTTGTTGTTGAAGCTTAGTGGAAGTGGACCGTTGTGGTTGAAGCTTAGTGGAAGTGGACGGTTGTTGTTGAAGCTTAGTGGCAGTGGATGGTTGTTGTTGGAGCTTAGTGCAGTGGATTGTTGTGGTTGAAGCTTAGTGGAAGTGGACCGTTGTGGTTGAAGCTTAGTGGAAGTGGACCGTTGTGGTTGAAGCTTAGTGGAAGTGGATGTTTGTTGTAGAAGCTTAGTGGAAGTGGACGGTTGTTGTTGAAGCTTAGTGGAAGTGGACGTGTTGTTGAAGCTTAGTGGAAGTTGAGGTTGTTGTTGAAGCTTAGTGGAAGTGGACCGTTGTGGTTGACGCTTAGTGGAAGTGGATGGTTGTTGTTGAAGCTTAGTGGAAGTGGATGGTTGTTGTTGAAGCTTAGTGGAAGTGGACCGTTGTGGTTGAAGCTTAGTGGAAGTGGACGGTTGTTGTTGAAGCTTAGTGGAAGTGGACCGTTGTGGTTGAAGCTTAGTGGAAGTGGACGGTTGTTGTTGAAGCTTAGTGGCAGTGGACGGTTGTTGTTGAAGCTTAGTGGAAGTGGACCGTTGTGGTTGAAGCTTAGTGGAAGTGTACCGTTGTGGTTGAAGCTTAGTGGATGTTGTTGTTGAAGCTTAGTGGAAGTGGACGGTTGTTGTTGAAGCTTAGTGGAAGTGGGCGGTTGTGGTTGAAGCCTGGTGGCAGTGGACGGTTGTGGTTGAAGCTTAGTGGAAGTGGACCCTTGTGGTTGAAGCTTAGTGGAAGTGGACGGTTGTTGTTGAAGCTTAGTGGAAGTGGACCGTTGTGGTTGAAGCTTAGTGGAAGTGGACAGTTGTTGTTGAAGCTTAATGGCAGTGGATGGTTGTTGTTGGAGCTTAGTGGCAGTGGACGGTTGTGGTTGAAGCTTAGTAGAAGTGGACGGTTGTGGTTGAAGCTTATTGGAAGTGGACGGTTGTGGTTGAAGCTTATTGGCACTGGACTGTTGTGGTTGAAGCTTAGTGGCAGAGTAATGTTGTGGTTGAAGCTTAGTGGAAGTGGACCGTTGTGGTTGAAGCTTAGTGGAAGTGGACGGTTGTGGTTGAGGCTTAGTGGCAGAGGACGGTTGTTGTTGAAGCTTAGTGGAAGTGGACCGTTGTGGTTGAAGCTTAGTGGCAGTGGACGGTTGTGGTTCAAGCTTAGTGGAAGTGGACGGTTGTGGTTGAAGCCTAGTGGAAGTGGACGGTTGTTATTGAAGCTTAGTGGAAGTGGACCGTTGTTGTTGAAGCTTAGAGGAAGTGGACCGTTATGGTTGAAGCTTAGTGGAAGTGGATGGTTGTTGTTGAAGCTTAGTGGAAGTGGACGGTTGTTGATGAAGCTTAGTGGAAGTGGACCGTTGTGGTTGAAGCTTAGTGGAAGTGGACGGTTGTTGTTGAAGCTTAGTGGCAGTGGACGGTTGTTGTTGAGGCTTAGTGGAAGTGTACCGTTGTGGTTGAAGCTTAGTGGATGTTTGTTGTTGAAGCTTTGTGGAAGTGGACGGTTGTTGTTGAAGCTTAGTGGAAGTGGGCGGTTGTGGTTGAAGCCTAGTGGCAGTGGACGGTTGTGGTTGAAGCTTAGTGGAAGTGGATGGTTGTGGTAGAAGCTTAGTGGCAGTGTAATGTTGTGGTTGAAGCTTAGTGGAAGTGGACCGTTGTGGTTGAAGCTTAGTGGAAGTGGGCGGTTGTGGTTGAGGCTTAGTGGCAGAGGACGGTTGTTGTTGAAGCTTAGTGGAAGTGGACCGTTGTGGTTGAAGCTTAGTGTCAGTGGACGGTTGTGGTTGAAGCTTAGTGGAAGTGGACCGTTGTGGTTGAAGCCTAGTGGAAGTGGACGGTTGTTATTGAAGCTTAGTGGAAGTGGACCGTTGTTGTTGAAGCTTAGTGGAAGTGGACCGTTATGGTTGAAGCTTAGTGGAAGTGGATGGTTGTTGTTGAAGCTTAGTGGAAGTGGACGGTTGTTGTTGAAGCTTAGTGGAAGTGGACCGTTGTGGTTGAAGCTTAGTGGAAGTTGATGGTTGTTGTTGAAGCTTAGTGGAAGTGAACCGTTGTGGTTGACGCTTAGTGGAAGTGGATGGTTGTTGTTGAAGCTTATTGGAAGTGGATGGTTGTTGTTGAAGCTTAGTGGAAGTGGACCGTTGTGGTTGAAGCTTAGTGGAAGTGGACGGTTGTTGTTGAAGCTTAGTGGATGTGGACGGTTGTTGTTGAAGCTAAGTGGAAGTGGACCGTTGTGATTGAAGCTTAGTGGAAGTGGACGGTTGTGGTTAAAGCTTATTGGAAGTGGACGGTTATGGTTGAAGTTTATTGGCACTGGACTGTTGTGGTTGAAGCGTAGTGGAATTGGACGGTTGTGGTTAAAGCTTATTGGAAGTGGACGGTTGTGGTTGAAGCTTATTGGCACTGGACTGTTGTGGTTGAAGCTTAGTGGCAGTGTAATGTTGTGGTTGAAGCTTAGTGGAAGTGGACGGTTGTGGTTGAAGCTTAGTGGCAGAGGACGGTTGTTGTTGAAGCTTAGTGGAAGTGGACCGTTGTGGTTGACGCTTAGTGGAAGTGGATGGTTGTTGTTGAAGCTTAGTGGAAGTGGATGGTTGTTGTTGAAGCTTAGTGGAATTGAACCGTTGTGGTTGACGCTTAGTGGAAGTGGATGGTTGTTGTTGAAGCTTAGTGGAAGTGGATGGTTGTTGTTGAAGCTTAGTGGAAGTGGACCGTTGTGGTTGAAGCTTAGTGGAAGTGGACGGTTGTTGTTGAAGCTTAGTGGATGTGGACGGTTGCTGTTGAAGCTTAGTGGAAGTGGACGGTTGTTGTTGAAGCTTAGTGGAAGATGGCGGTTGTGGTTGAAGCCTAGTGGCAGTGGACGGTTGTGATTGAAGCTTAGTGGAAGTGGACCGTTGTGGTTGAAGCTTAGTGTCAGTGGACGGTTGTGGTTGAAGCTTAGTGGAAGTGGACCGTTGTGGTTGAAGCCTAGTGGAAGTGGACGGTTGTTATTGAAGCTTAGTGGAAGTGGACCGTTGTTGTTGAAGCTTAGTGGAAGTGGACCGTTATGGTTGAAGCTTAGTGGAAGTGGATGGTTGTTGTTGAAGCTTAGTGGAAGTGGACGGTTGTTGTTGAAGCTTAGTGGAAGTGGACCGTTGTGGTTGACGCTTAGTGGAAGTGGATGGTTGTTGTTGAAGCTTAGTGGAAGTGGACCGTTGTGGTTGAAGCTTAGTGGAAGTGGACGGTTGTTGTTGAAGCTTAGTGGATGTGGACGGTTGTTGTTGAAGCTAAGTGGAAGTGGACCGTTGTGATTGAAGCTTAGTGGAAGTGGACGGTTGTGGTTAAAGCTTATTGGAAGTGGACGGTTATGGTTGAAGCTTATTGGCACTGGACTGTTGTGGTTGAAGCGTAGTGGAATTGGACGGTTGTGGTTAAAGCTTATTGGAAGTGGACGGTTGTGGTTGAAGCTTATTGGCACTGGACTGTTGTGGTTGAAGCTTAGTGGCAGTGTAATGTTGTGGTTGAAGCTTAGTGGAAGTGGACCGTTGTGGTTGAAGCTTAGTGGAAGTGGACGGTTGTGGTTGAAGCTTAGTGGCAGAGGACGGTTGTTGTTGAAGCTTAGTGGAAGTGGACCGTTGTGGTTGACGCTTAGTGGAAGTGGATGGTTGTTGTTGAAGCTTAGTGGAAGTGGATGGTTGTTGTTGAAGCTTAGTGGAATTGAACCGTTGTGGTTGACGCTTAGTGGAAGTGGATGGTTGTTGTTGAAGCTTAGTGGAAGTGGATGGTTGTTGTTGAAGCTTAGTGGAAGTGGACCGTTGTGGTTGAAGCTTAGTGGAAGTGGACGGTTGTTGTTGAAGCTTAGTGGATGTGGACGGTTGCTGTTGAAGCTTAGTGGAAGTGGACGGTTGTTGTTGAAGCTTAGTGGAAGATGGCGGTTGTGGTTGAAGCCTAGTGGCAGTGGACGGTTGTGATTGAAGCTTAGTGGAAGTGGACCGTTGTGGTTGAAGCTTAGTGGAAGTGGACAGTTGTTGATGAAGCTAATTGGAAGTGGACCGTTGTGATTGAAGCTTAGTGGAAGTGGACCGTTATGGTTGAAGCTTAGTGGAAGTGGATGGTTGTTGTTGAAGCTTAGTGGAAGTGGACGGTTGTTGTTGAAGCTTAGTGGAAGTGGACAGTTGTGGTTGAAGCTTAGTGGAAGTTGATGGTTGTTGTTGAAGCTTAGTGGAAGTGGACCGTTGTGGTTGACGCTTAGTGGAAGTGGATGGTTGTTGTTGAAGCTTAGTGGAAGTGGATGGTTGTTGTTGAAGCTTAGTGTAAGTGGACCGTTGTGGTTGAAGCTTAGTGGAAGTGGACGGTTGTTGTTGAAGCTTAGTGGAAGTGGACGGTTGTTGTTGAAGCTTAGTGGAAGTGGACCGTTGTGGTTGAAGCTTAGTGGAAGTGGACGGTTGTTGTTGAAGCTTAGTGGCAGTGGACGGTTGTTGTTGAAGCTTAGTGGAAGTGTACCGTTGTGGTTGAAGCTTAGTGGATGTTTGTTGTTGAAGCTTAGTGGAAGTGGACGGTTGTTGTTGAAGCTTAGTGGAAGTGGGCGGTTGTGGTTGAAGCCTAGTGGCAGTGGTGGTTGTGGTTGAAGCTTAGTGGAAGTGGACCGTTGTGGTTGAATCTTAGTGGAAGTGGACGGTTGTTGATAAAGCTAAGTGGAAGTGGACGGTTGTTGATGAAGCTTAGTGGCATTGGATGGTTGTTGTTGGAGCTTAGTGGCAGTGGATGGTTGTTGTTGGAGCTTAGTGGCAGTGGACGGTGTGGTTGAAGCTTAGTAGAAGTGGACGGTTGTGGTTGAAGCTTAGTGGAAGTGGACCGTTGTGGTTAAAGCTTAGTGGAAGTGAACGGTTGTGGTTGAAGCTTAATGGAAGTGGACGGTTGTTGTTGAAGCTTAGTGGCAGTTGACGGTTGTTGTTGAAGCTTAGTGGCAGTGGACGGTTGTTGTTGAAGCCTAGCGTCAGTGGACGTTTGTGGTTGAAGCTTAGTGGCAGTGGACCGTTGCGGTTGAAACTTAATGGCAGTGGACGGTTGTTGTTGAAGCTTAGTGGCAGTGGACGATTGTTGTGGAAGCTTAATGGAAATGTACCGTTGTGGTTGAAGCTTAGTGGATGTTTGCTGTTGAAGCTTAGTGGAAGTGGACGGTTGTTGTTGAAGCTTAGTGGAAGTGGACGGTTGTGGTTAAAGCTTATTGGAAGTGGACGGTTATGGTTGAAGCTTATTGGCACTGGACTGTTGTGGTTGAAGCGTAGTGGAATTGGACGGTTGTGGTTAAAGCTTATTGGAAGTGGACGGTTGTGGTTGAAGCTTATTGGCACTGGACTGTTGTGGTTGAAGCTTAGTGGCAGTGTAATGTTGTGGTTGAAGCTTAGTGGAAGTGGACGGTTGTGGTTGAAGCTTAGTGGCAGTGGACGGTTGTTGTTGAAGCTTAGTGGAAGTGGACCGTTGTGGTTGAAGCTTAGTGGAGTGGATGTTTTGTTGAAGCTTAGTGGAAGTGGACGGTTGTTGTTGAAGCTTAGTGGAATGGACCGTTGTGGTTGAAGCTTAGTGGAAGTGGATGGTTGTTGTTGAAGCTTAGTGGTGGATGGTTGTTGTTGAAGCTTAGTGGAAGTGGACCGTTGTGGTTGAAGCTTAGTGGAAGTGGACGGTTGTTGTTGAAGCTTAGTGGATGTGGACGGTTGTTGTTGAAGCTTAGTGGAAGTGGACGGTTGTTGTTGAAGCTTAGTGGAAGTGGCGGTTGTGGTTGAAGCTTAGTGGCAGTGGACGGTTGTGGTTGAAGCTTAGTGGAAGTGGACCGTTGTGGTTGAAGCTTAGTGGCAGTGGACGGTTGTGGTTGAAGCTTAGTGGAAGTGGACCGTTGTGGTTGAAGCTTAGTGGAAGTGGACGGTTGTTGTTGAAGCTTAGTGGAAGTGGACCGTTGTTGTTGAAGCTTAGTGGAAGTGGACCGTTGTGGTTGAAGCTTAGTGGAAGTGGACGGTTGTTGTTGAAGCTTAGTGGAAGTGGACGGTTGTTGTTGAAGCTTAGTGGAAGTGGACCGTTGTGGTTGAAGCTTAGTGGAAGTGGACGGTTGTGGTTGAAGCTTAGTGGAAGTGGACCGTTGTGGTTGAAGCTTAGTGGAAGTGGATAGTTGTTGTTGAAGCTTAGTGGAAGTGGACGGTTGTTGTGTGTGGGTGGCGTTGTGGTTGAAGCTTAGTGGAAGTGGACGGTTGTTGTTGAAGCTTAGTGGCAGTGGATGGTTGTTGTTGGAGCTTAGTGGAAGTGGACGGTTGTGGTTGAAGCTTAGTGGAAGTGGACGGTTGTTGTTGAAGCTTAGTGGAAGTGGACGGTTGTGGTTGAAGCTTAGTGGAAGTGGACGGTTGTGGTTGAAGCTTAGTGGAAGTGGAATGTTGTGGTTGAAGCTTAGTGGAAGTGGACGGTTGTTGTTGAAGCTTAGTGGAAGTGGACGGTTGTGGTTGAAGCTTAGTGGCGGGGTTGTTGTTGTTGTGGAGTGGACCGTTGTGGTTGAAGCTTAGTGGAAGTGGATGGTTGTTGTTGAAGCTTAGTGGAAGTGGATGGTTGTTGTTGAAGCTTAGTGGAGTGAACCGTTGTGGTTGACGCTTAGTGGAAGTGGACGGTTGTTGTTGAAGCTTAGTGGAAGTGGATGGTTGTTGTTGAAGCTTAGTGGAAGTGGACCGTTGTGGTTGAAGCTTAGTGGAAGTGGACGGTTGTTGTTGAAGCTTAGTGGATGTGGACGGTTGTTGTTGAAGCTTAGTGGAAGTGGACGTTGGTTGAAGCTTAGTGGAAGTGGCGGTTGTGTGTTGAAGCCTAGTGGCAGTGGACGGTTGTGATTGAAGCTTAGTGGAAGTGGACCGTTGTTTGAAGCTTAGTGGAAGTGGACAGTTGTTGTGGTTGGTGGCGGTTGTGGTTGAAGCTTAGTGGCAGTGGACGGTTGTGGTTGAAGCTTAGTGGAAGTGGACGGTTGTTGTTGAAGCTTAGTGGAAGTGGACGGTTGTTGTTGAAGCTTATTGGAAGTGGACCGTTGTGGTTGAAGCTTAGTGGACGTTGATGGTTGTTGTTAAGCTTAGTGGAAGTGGACCGTTGTGGTTGACGCTTAGTGGAAGTGGATGGTTGTTGTTGAAGCTTAGTGGAAGTGGATGGTTGTTGTTGAAGCTTAGTGGAAGTGGACCGTTGTGGTTGAAGCTTAGTGGAAGTGGACGGTTGTTGTTGAAGCTTAGTGGAAGTGGACGGTTGTTGTTGAAGCTTAGTGGAAGTGGACCGTTGTGGTTGAAGCTTAGTGGAAGTGGACGGTTGTTGTTGAAGCTTAGTGGCAGTGGACGGTTGTTGTTGAAGCTTAGTGGAAGTGTACCGTTGTGGTTGAAGATTAGTGGATGTTTGTTGTTGAAGCTTAGTGGAAGTGGACGGTTGTTGTTGAAGCTTAGTGGGTGGGGGTTGTGGTTGTGTGTGGCAGTGGAGGTTATGGTTGAAGCTTAGTGGAAGTGGACCGTTGTGGTTGAAGCTTAGTGGAAGTGGACGGTTGTTGATAAAGCTAAGTGGAAGTGGAACGTTGTGGTTGAAGCTTAGTGGAAGTGGACGGTTGTTGTTGAAGTTTAGTGGCAGTGGATGGTTGTTGTTGGAGCTTAGTGGCAGTGGACGGTGTGGTTGAAGCTTAGTAGAAGTGGACGGTTGTGGTTGAAGCTTAGTGGAAGTGGACGGTTGTGTTTAAAGCTTAGTGGAAGTGAACGGTTGTGGTTGAAGCTTAGTGGAAGTGGACGGTTGTTGTTGAAGCTTAGTGGCAGTTGACGGTTGTTGTTGAAGCTTAGTGGCAGTGGACGGTTGTTGTTGAAGCCTAGCGTCAGTGGACGGTTGTGGTTGAAGCTTAGTGGCAGTGGACCGTTGTGGTTGAAGCTTAGTGGCAGTGGACGGTTGTGGTTGAAGCTTAGTGGCAGTGGACGGTTGTTGTTGAAGCTTAGTGGCAGTGGAATGTTGTGGTTGAAGCTTAGTGGCAGTGGACGGTTGTGGTTGAAGCTTAGTGGCAGTGGACGGTTGTGGTTGAAGCTTAGTGTCAGTGGACGGTTGTGGTTGAAGCTTAGTGGCAGTGGACGGTTGTGGTTGAAGCTTAGTGGCAGTGGACGGTTGTTGTTGAAGCTTAGTGGCAGTGGACGGTTGTGGTTGAAGCTTATTGGCAGTGGACGGTTGTGGTTGAAGCTTAGTGGCAGTGGACGGTTGTGGTTGAATTTTAGCGTCAGTGGACGTTTGTGGTTGAAGCTTAGTGGAAGTGGACGGTTGTTGTTGAAGCTTAGTGGAAGTGGACGGTTGTTGTTGAAGCTTAGTGGAAGTGGACGGTTGTGGTTGAAGCTTAGTGGCAGTGGACTGTTGTGGTTGAAGCTTAGTGGCAGTTGACGGTTGTGGTTGAAGCTTAGTGGAAGTGGACGGTTGTGGTTGAAGCTTAGTGTCAGTGGACGGTTGTTGTTGAAGCTTAGTGGAAGTGGACGGTTGTGGTTGAAGCTTAGTGGCAGTGGACGGTTGTTGTTGAAGCTTAGTGAAGTGGACCGTTGTGGTTGGCTTAGTGGAAGTGGATGGTTGTTGTTGAAGCTTAGTGGAAGTGGATGGTTGTTGTTGAAGCTTAGTGGAAGTGGACCGTTGTGGTTGAAGCTTAGTGGAAGTGGACGGTTGTTGTTGAGGCTTAGTGGATGTGGACGGTTGTTGTTGAAGCTTAGTGGAAGTGGACGGTTGTTGTTGAAGCTTAGTGGAAGTGGGCGGTTGTTGTTGAAGCTTAGTGGCAGTGGACGGTTGTGGTTGAAGCTTAGTGGAAGTGGACGGTTGTGGTTGAAGCTTAGTGGAAGTGGACGGTTGTTGTTGAAGCTTATTGGAAGTGGACCGTTGTGGTTGAAGCTTAGTGGAAGTGGACCGTTATGGTTGAAGCTTAGTGGAAGTGGATGGTTGTTGTTGAAGCTTAGTGGAAGTGGACGGTTGTTGTTGAAGCTTAGTGGAAGTGGACCGTTGTGGTTGAAGCTTAGTGGAAGTTGATGGTTGTTGTTGAAGCTTAGTGGAAGTGGACCGTTGTGGTTGACGCTTAGTGGAAGTGGATGGTTGTTGTTGAAGCTTAGTGGAAGTGGATGGTTGTTGTTGAAGCTTAGTGGAAGTGGACCGTTGTGGTTGAAGCTTAGTGGAAGTGGACGGTTGTTGTTGAAGCTTAGTGGAAGTGGACGGTTGTTGTTGAAGCTTAGTGGAAGTGGACCGTTGTGGTTGAAGCTTAGTGGACGTGGACGGTTGTTGTTGAAGCTTAGTGGCAGTGGACTGTTGTTGTTGAAGCTTAGTGGAAGTGTACCGTTGTGGTTGAAGCTTAGTGGATGTTTGTTGTTGAAGCTTAGTGGAGGTGGACGGTTGTTGTTGAAGCTTAGTGGAAGTGGGCTGTTGTGGTTGAAGCCTAGTGGCAGTGGAGGTTGTGGTTGAAGCTTAGTGGAAGTGGACCGTTGTGGTTGAATCTTAGTGGAAGTGGACGGTTGTTGATAAGGCTAAGTGGAAGTGGACCGTTGTGGTTGAAGCTTAGTGGAGGTGGACGGTTGTTGTTGAAGCTTAGTGGCATTGGATGGTTGTTGTTGGAGCTTAGTGGCAGTGGATGGTTGTTGTTGGAGCTTAGTGGCAGTGGACGGTGTGGTTGAAGCTTAGTAGAAGTGGACGGTTGAGGTTGAAGCTTAGTGGAAGTGGACCGTTGTGGTTAAAGCTTAGTGGAAGTGAACGGTTGTGGTTGAAGCTTAATGGAAGTGGACGGTTGTTGTTGAAGCTTAGTGGCAGTGGACGGTTGTTGTTGAAGCCTAGCGTCAGAGGACGTTTGTGGTTGAAGCTTAGTGGCAGTGGACCGTTGCCGTTGAAACTTAGTGGCAGTGGACGGTTGTTGTTGAAGCTTAGTGGCAATGGACGGTTGTTGTGGAAGCTTAATGGAAGTGTACCATTGTGGTTGAAGCTTAGTGGATGTTTGTTGTTGAAGCTTAATGGAAGTGGACGGTTGTTGTTGAAGCTTAGTGGAAGTGGGCGGTTGTGGTTGAAGCCTAGTGGCAGTGGAGGTTGTGGTTGAAGCTTAGTGGAAGTGGACCGTTGTGGTTGAATCTTAGTGGAAGTGGACGGTTGTTGATAAAGCTAAGTGGAAGTGGACCGTTGTGGTTGAAGCTTAGTGGAAGTGGACGGTTGTTGTTGAAGCTTAGTGGCAGTGGATGGTTGTTGTTGGAGCTTAGTGGCAGTGGATGATTGTTGTTAGAGCTTAGTGGCAGTGGACGGTGTGGTTGAAGCTTAGTAGAAGTGGACGGTTGTGGTTGAAGCTTAGTGGAAGTGGACCGTTGTGGTTAAAGCTTAGTGGAAGTGAACGGTTGTGGTTGAAGCTTAGTGGAAGTGGACGGTTGTTGTTGAAGCTTAGTGGCAGTGGACGGTTGTGGTTGAAGATTGGTGGCAGTGTAATGTTGTGGTTGAAGCTTAGTGGAAGTGGATGGTTGTTGTAGAAGCTTAGTGGAAGTGGACGGTTGTTGTTGAAGCTTAGTGGAAGTGGACCGTTGTGGTTGAAGCTTAGTGGAAGTTGATGGTTGTTGTTGAAGCTTAGTGGAAGTGGACCGTTGTGCTTGACGCTTAGTGGAAGTGGATGGTTGTTGTTGAAGCTTAGTGGAAGTGGATGGTTGTTGTTGAAGCTTAGTGGAATTGGACCGTTGTGGTTGAAGCTTAGTGGAAGTGGACGGTTGTTGTTGAAGCTTAGTGGAAGTGGACGATTGTTGTTGAAGCTTAGTGGAGGTGGACCGTTGTGGTTGAGCTTAGTGGAAGTGGACGGTTTTGTTGAAGCTTAGTGGCTGTGGACGGTTGTTGTTGAAGCTTAGTGGATGGACGGTTTTTGTTGAATCTTAGTGGAGTTTACCGTTGTGGTTGAAGCTTAGTGTGGTTTTTTGATGTTGAATGTTGGTGGAAGTGGACGGTTGTTTTTGAAGCTTAGTGGCAGTGGAATGTTGTGGTTGAAACTTAGTGGCAGTGGACTGTTGTTGTTGAAGCTTAGTGGAAGTGGACGGTTGTTGTTGAAGCTTAGTGGAAGTGGACGGTTGTTGTTGAAGCATATTGGCAGTGGACGGTTGTTGTTGAAGCTTAGTGGAAGTGGACGGTTGTGGTTGAAGCTTAGTGGCAGTGGACGGTTGTTGTTGAAGCTTAGTGGCAGTGGACGGTTGTTGTTGAAGCTTAGTGGCAGTGGACGGTTGTTGAAGCTTAGTGGAATTCGACTGTTGTTGTTGAAGCTTAGTGGCAGTGGACGGTTGTGGTTGAAGCTTATTGGCAGTGGACGGTTGTTGTTGAAGCTTAGTGGCAGTGGACGGTTGTTGTTGAAGCTTAGTGGAAGTGGACGGTTGTTGTTGAAGCTTAGTGGAAGTAAGGCGTTTGTGGTTGAAGCTTCTGTTGCAGGCAGTGTGTGCGCGGTGGGGTTCAAGGCTTAGTGGAATTGTACGGTTTTTGTTGAAGGCCTATGGAAGTGAGATCGTTTGTTATTGAACTTATTGGAATGGACTCGTGGTTGTTGAAGCTTAGAGGAGTGGACGTTTGTTGAAGCTTAGTGGAAGTGGATTGTTGTTTGTTGAGCTTAGTGGATGGACGGTTGTTTGTTGAAGCATTAGTGGAAGTGGACCGTTTTGGTTGAAGCCTTAGTGGAAGTGGAACGGTTTTTGTTGAGCTTAGTGGCAGTGGACGTTTTGTTGTTGAAGCTTAGGAAGTGTACCGTTGGGGTTTTGAAGCTTAGTGGATTTTTGTTGTTGGTAGCTTGTGGAATGGAATAACAGGTTTGTTGTGAAGCTTAGTGAGAATTTGGTGCGGTTGTATGTTGAAGCCTAGTGGCAGTGGGACTGTTTGTGGTGTTGAAGCTTAGTGGAAGTGGACCGTTGTGGTTGAAGCTTAGTGGAAGTGGACGGTTGTTGTTGAAGCTTAGTGGAAGTGGACCGTTGTGGTTGAAGCTTAGTGGAAGTGGACGTTTGTTGTTGAAGCTTAGTGGCAGTTGATGGTTGTTGTTGGAGCTTAGTGGCAGTGGACGGTTGTGGTTGAAGCTTATTGGAAGTGGACGGTTGTTGTAGAAGCTTAGTGGCAGTGTAATGTTGTGTTTGAAGCTTAGTGGAAGTGGACCGTTGTGGTTGAAGCTTAGTGGAAGTGGACGGTTGTGGTTGAGGCTTAGTGGCAGAGGACGGTTGTTGTTGAAGCTTAGTGGAAGTGGACCGTTGTGGTTGAAGCTTAGTGTCAGTGGACGGTTGTGGTTGAAGCTTAGTGGAAGTGGACCGTTGTGGTTGGAGCCTAGTGGAAGTGGACGGTTGTTATTGAAGCTTAGTGGAAGTGGACCGTTGTTGTTGAAGCTTAGTGGAAGTGGACCGTTATGGTTGAAGCTTAGTGGAAGTGGATGGTTGTTGTTGAAGCTTAGTGGAAGTGGACGGTTGTTGTTGAAGCTTAGTGGAAGTGGACCGTTGTGGTTGAAGCTTAGTGGAAGTTGATGGTTGTTGTTGAAGCTTATTGGAAGTGAATCGTTGTGGTTGACGCTTAGTGGAAGTGGACGGTTGTTGTTGAAGCTTAGTGGATGTGGACGGTTGTTTTTGAAGCTAAGTGGAAGTGGACCGTTGTGATTGAAGCTTAGTGGAAGTGGACGGTTGTGGTTAAAGCTTATTGGAAGTGGACGGTTATGGTTGAAGCCTATTGGCACTGGACTGTTGTGGTTGAAGCGTAGTGGACTTGGACGGTTGTGGTTAAAGCTTATTGGAAGTGGACGGTTGTGTTTGAAGCTTATTGGCACTGGACTGTTGTGGTTGAAGCTTAGTGGCAGTGGACTGTTGTGGTTGAAGCTTAGTGGAAGAGGAACGTTGTGGTTGAAGCTTAGTGGAAGTGGACGGTTGTGGTTGAAGCTTAGTGGCAGAGGACGGTTGTTGTTGAAGCTTAGTGGAAGTGGACCGTTGTGGTTGACGCTTAGTGGAAGTGGATGGTTGTTGTTGAAGCTTAGTGGAAGTGAACCGTTGTGGTTTGACTAAACTCTTAGTGTAATGGATATTAGTTTGGTTGAATCTTAGTGGAAGTGGGTGATGGTTGTTTTGAAGCTGTGTGTGAAGTGGACCGTTGTGGTTGAGCTTATGGCAGTGACGGTGTGTTGAAGCTTAGTGGATGTGTTACGGTTGTTGTTTAAGCTTAGTGGAAGTGGACGGTTGTTGTTGAAGCTTAGTGGAAGTGGGCGGTTGTGGTTGAAGCCTAGTGGCAGTGGACGGTTGTGATTGAAGCTTAGTGGAAGTGGACCGTTGTGGTTGAAGATTAGTGGAAGTGGACAGTTGTTGATGAAGCTAATTGGAAGTGGACCGTTCTGATTGAAGCTTAGTGGAAGTGGACGGTTGTGGTTAAAGCTTATTGGAAGTGGACGGTTGTTGTTGAAGCTTAGTGGAAGTGGACGGTTGTTGTTGAAGCTTAGTGGAAGTGGACCGTTGTGGTTGAAGCTTAGTGGAAGTGGACGGTTGTTGTTGAAGCTTAGTGGCAGTGGACGGTTGTTGTTGAAGCTTAGTGGAAGTGTACCGTTGTGGTTGAAGATTAGTGGATGTTTGTTGTTGAAGCTTAGTGGAAGTGGACGGTTGTGGTTGAAGCTTAGTGGAATTGGATGTTGTTGTTGAAGCTTAGTGGAAGTGGACGGTTGTTGTTGAATCTTAGTGGAAGTGGACGGTTGTTGTTGAAGCTTAGTGGAAGTGGAATGTTGTGGTTGAAGCTTAGTGTTAGTGGAAGGTGTTGTTGAAGCTTATTGGCAGTGGACTGTTGTGGTTGAAGCTTTGTGTAATTGGACGGTTGTGGTTGAAGCTTATTGTAAGTGGACGGTTGTTGTTGAAGTTTATTGGCAGTGGACTGTTGTTGTTGAAGCTTAGTGGCAGTGTAATGTTGTTGAAGCTTAGTGGAATTGGACTGTTGTTGTTGAAGCTTAGTGGAAGTGGACGGTTGTTGTTGAAGCTTAGTGGAAGTGGACGGTTGTTGTTGAAGCTTAGTGGAAGTGGACGGTTGTGGTTGAAGCTTAGTGGAAGTGGATGGTTGTTGTTGAAGCTTAGTGGTAGTGGACGGTTGTTGTTGAAGCTTAGTGGAAGTGGATGGTTGTTGAAGCTTAGTGGAATTCGAATGTTGTTGTTGAAGCTTAGTGGCCTTGGACGGTTGCTGTTGAAGCTTAGT
>CM026402.1:59692094-59879594 GCA_014843695.1 Archivesica marissinica
TTGGGGCATAACTCTCTGCACACCATTGAAGTCATGTGGTTAAACTGTAGACCAATGCACACTTGGGGCATAACTATCTGCACACCATTGAAGTCAGGTGGCTAACTGTCGTCCAATGCACACTTGGGGCATAACTATCTGCACACCATTGAAGTCAGGTGGCTAAACTGTCGTCCAATGCACACTTGGGGCATAACTATCTGCACACCATTGAAGTCAGGTGGCTAAACTGTCGTCCAATGCACACTTGGGGCATAACTATCTGCACACCATTGAAGTCAGGTGGCTAAACTGTCGTCCAATGCACACTTGGGGCATAACTATCTGCACACCATTGAAGTCAGGTGGCTAAACTGTCGTCCAATGCACACTTGGGGCATAACTATCTGCACACCATTGAAGTCAGGTGGCTAAACTGTCGTCCAATGCACACTTGGGGCATAACTATCTGCACACCATTGAAGTCAGGTGGCTAAACTGTCGTCCAATGCACACTTGGGGCATAACTATCTGCACACCATTGAAGTCAGGTGGCTAAACTGTCGTCCAATGCACACTTGGGGCATAACTATCTGCACACCATTGAAGTCAGGTGGCTAAACTGTCGTCCAATGCACACTTGGGGCATAACTATCTGCACACCATTGAAGTCAGGTGGCTAAACTGTCGTCCAATGCACACTTGGGGCATAACTATCTGCACACCATTGAAGTCAGGTGGCTAAACTGTCGTCCAATGCACACTTGGGGCATAACTATCTGCACACCATTGAAGTCAGGTGGCTAAACTGTCGTCCAATGCACACTTGGGGCATAACTATCTGCACACCATTGAAGTCAGGTGGCTAAACTGTCGTCCAATGCACACTTGGGGCATAACTATCTGCACACCATTGAAGTCAGGTGGCTAAACTGTCGTCCAATGCACACTTGGGGCATAACTATCTGCACACCATTGAAGTCAGGTGGCTAAACTGTCGTCCAATGCACACTTGGGGCATAACTATCTGCACACCATTGAAGTCAGGTGGCTAAACTGTCGTCCAATGCACACTTGGGGCATAACTATCTGCACACCATTGAAGTCAGGTGGCTAAACTGTCGTCCAATGCACACTTGGGGCATAACTATCTGCACACCATTGAAGTCAGGTGGCTAAACTGTCGTCCAATGCACACTTGGGGCATAACTATCTGCACACCATTGAAGTCAGGTGGCTAAACTGTCGTCCAATGCACACTTGGGGCATAACTATCTGCACACCATTGAAGTCAGGTGGCTAAACTGTCGTCCAATGCACACTTGGGGCATAACTATCTGCACACCATTGAAGTCAGGTGGCTAAACTGTCGTCCAATGCACACTTGGGGCATAACTATCTGCACACCATTGAAGTCAGGTGGCTAAACTGTCGTCCAATGCACACTTGGGGCATAACTATCTGCACACCATTGAAGTCAGGTGGCTAAACTGTCGTCCAATGCACACTTGGGGCATAACTATCTGCACACCATTGAAGTCAGGTGGCTAAACTGTCGTCCAATGCACACTTGGGGCATAACTATCTGCACACCATTGAAGTCAGGTGGCTAAACTGTCGTCCAATGCACACTTGGGGCATAACTATCTGCACACCATTGAAGTCAGGTGGCTAAACTGTCGTCCAATGCACACTTGGGGCATAACTATCTGCACACCATTGAAGTCAGGTGGCTAAACTGTCGTCCAATGCACACTTGGGGCATAACTATCTGCACACCATTGAAGTCAGGTGGCTAAACTGTCGTCCAATGCACACTTGGGGCATAACTATCTGCACACCATTGAAGTCAGGTGGCTAAACTGTCGTCCAATGCACACTTGGGGCATAACTATCTGCACACCATTGAAGTCAGGTGGCTAAACTGTCGTCCAATGCACACTTGGGGCATAACTATCTGCACACCATTGAAGTCAGGTGGCTAAACTGTCGTCCAATGCACACTTGGGGCATAACTATCTGCACACCATTGAAGTCAGGTGGCTAAACTGTCGTCCAATGCACACTTGGGGCATAACTATCTGCACACCATTGAAGTCAGGTGGCTAAACTGTCGTCCAATGCACACTTGGGGCATAACTATCTGCACACCATTGAAGTCAGGTGGCTAAACTGTCGTCCAATGCACACTTGGGGCATAACTATCTGCACACCATTGAAGTCAGGTGGCTAAACTGTCGTCCAATGCACACTTGGGGCATAACTATCTGCACACCATTGAAGTCAGGTGGCTAAACTGTCGTCCAATGCACACTTGGGGCATAACTATCTGCACACCATTGAAGTCAGGTGGCTAAACTGTCGTCCAATGCACACTTGGGGCATAACTATCTGCACACCATTGAAGTCAGGTGGCTAAACTGTCGTCCAATGCACACTTGGGGCATAACTATCTGCACACCATTGAAGTCAGGTGGCTAAACTGTCGTCCAATGCACACTTGGGGCATAACTATCTGCACACCATTGAAGTCAGGTGGCTAAACTGTCGTCCAATGCACACTTGGGGCATAACTATCTGCACACCATTGAAGTCAGGTGGCTAAACTGTCGTCCAATGCACACTTGGGGCATAACTATCTGCACACCATTGAAGTCAGGTGGCTAAACTGTCGTCCAATGCACACTTGGGGCATAACTATCTGCACACCATTGAAGTCAGGTGGCTAAACTGTCGTCCAATGCACACTTGGGGCATAACTATCTGCACACCATTGAAGTCAGGTGGCTAAACTGTCGTCCAATGCACACTTGGGGCATAACTATCTGCACACCATTGAAGTCAGGTGGCTAAACTGTCGTCCAATGCACACTTGGGGCATAACTATCTGCACACCATTGAAGTCAGGTGGCTAAACTGTCGTCCAATGCACACTTGGGGCATAACTATCTGCACACCATTGAAGTCAGGTGGCTAAACTGTCGTCCAATGCACACTTGGGGCATAACTATCTGCACACCATTGAAGTCAGGTGGCTAAACTGTCGTCCAATGCACACTTGGGGCATAACTATCTGCACACCATTGAAGTCAGGTGGCTAAACTGTCGTCCAATGCACACTTGGGGCATAACTATCTGCACACCATTGAAGTCAGGTGGCTAAACTGTCGTCCAATGCACACTTGGGGCATAACTATCTGCACACCATTGAAGTCAGGTGGCTAAACTGTCGTCCAATGCACACTTGGGGCATAACTATCTGCACACCATTGAAGTCAGGTGGCTAAACTGTCGTCCAATGCACACTTGGGGCATAACTATCTGCACACCATTGAAGTCAGGTGGCTAAACTGTCGTCCAATGCACACTTGGGGCATAACTATCTGCACACCATTGAAGTCAGGTGGCTAAACTGTCGTCCAATGCACACTTGGGGCATAACTATCTGCACACCATTGAAGTCAGGTGGCTAAACTGTCGTCCAATGCACACTTGGGGCATAACTATCTGCACACCATTGAAGTCAGGTGGCTAAACTGTCGTCCAATGCACACTTGGGGCATAACTATCTGCACACCATTGAAGTCAGGTGGCTAAACTGTCGTCCAATGCACACTTGGGGCATAACTATCTGCACACCATTGAAGTCAGGTGGCTAAACTGTCGTCCAATGCACACTTGGGGCATAACTATCTGCACACCATTGAAGTCAGGTGGCTAAACTGTCGTCCAATGCACACTTGGGGCATAACTATCTGCACACCATTGAAGTCAGGTGGCTAAACTGTCGTCCAATGCACACTTGGGGCATAACTATCTGCACACCATTGAAGTCAGGTGGCTAAACTGTCGTCCAATGCACACTTGGGGCATAACTATCTGCACACCATTGAAGTCAGGTGGCTAAACTGTCGTCCAATGCACACTTGGGGCATAACTATCTGCACACCATTGAAGTCAGGTGGCTAAACTGTCGTCCAATGCACACTTGGGGCATAACTATCTGCACACCATTGAAGTCAGGTGGCTAAACTGTCGTCCAATGCACACTTGGGGCATAACTATCTGCACACCATTGAAGTCAGGTGGCTAAACTGTCGTCCAATGCACACTTGGGGCATAACTATCTGCACACCATTGAAGTCAGGTGGCTAAACTGTCGTCCAATGCACACTTGGGGCATAACTATCTGCACACCATTGAAGTCAGGTGGCTAAACTGTCGTCCAATGCACACTTGGGGCATAACTATCTGCACACCATTGAAGTCAGGTGGCTAAACTGTCGTCCAATGCACACTTGGGGCATAACTATCTGCACACCATTGAAGTCAGGTGGCTAAACTGTCGTCCAATGCACACTTGGGGCATAACTATCTGCACACCATTGAAGTCAGGTGGCTAAACTGTCGTCCAATGCACACTTGGGGCATAACTATCTGCACACCATTGAAGTCAGGTGGCTAAACTGTCGTCCAATGCACACTTGGGGCATAACTATCTGCACACCATTGAAGTCAGGTGGCTAAACTGTCGTCCAATGCACACTTGGGGCATAACTATCTGCACACCATTGAAGTCAGGTGGCTAAACTGTCGTCCAATGCACACTTGGGGCATAACTATCTGCACACCATTGAAGTCAGGTGGCTAAACTGTCGTCCAATGCACACTTGGGGCATAACTATCTGCACACCATTGAAGTCAGGTGGCTAAACTGTCGTCCAATGCACACTTGGGGCATAACTATCTGCACACCATTGAAGTCAGGTGGCTAAACTGTCGTCCAATGCACACTTGGGGCATAACTATCTGCACACCATTGAAGTCAGGTGGCTAAACTGTCGTCCAATGCACACTTGGGGCATAACTATCTGCACACCATTGAAGTCAGGTGGCTAAACTGTCGTCCAATGCACACTTGGGGCATAACTATCTGCACACAAATGGTGTACAGCAAGATAAGCCCACAATTGTGCTCTAGATGACAGTTTAGCCACCTTCTTTCATTGGTGTGCCGAGAGTTAAGCCCACAATAGTGCTCTAGATGACAGCTTAGCCACCTGACTTTAATGGAGTGCAGCAAGATAAGCCCACAATAGTGCTCTAGATGACAGTGTAGTCACCTGTTTCATTGGTGTTCAGAGAGTTAAACACACAATAGTGCTCTAGATGACAGTTTAGCCACCTGTTTCAATGGTGTGCAGAGTGTTAAGCCCACAATAGTGCTCTAGATGACAGTTTAGCCATCTGACTTCAATGGTGTGCAGATAGATACGCCCACAATATTGTTCTATATGACAGTTTAGCCACCTGATTTCAATGGTTTGCAGCCACCTTAGCCCACAATGGAGCTCTAGATGACAATTTAACCACCTGTTTCAATGGCGTGCAGAGTGTTAAGCCCACAATAGTGCTCTAGATGACAGTCTAGCCACCTGGTTCAATGGTTTACAGAGAGTTAAGCCCACACTAGTATTCTAGGTGACAGCCTAGCAAACAGACTTCAATGGTGTGCAGAGAGTTAATCCCACATTACTGTTCTAGATGACAGTTTAGCCACCTGTTTCATTGGTGTGCAGAGTGATAAGCCCACAATAGTGCTCTAGATGACAGTTTAACCCCCTGACTTCAATGGTGTGCAGACAAGTAAGCCCACAATGGAGCTCTAGGTGACAATTTAACCACATCTTTCAAGTGTGTGCCGAGTGTTAATATGGTACTCATAGCAATATGGTCTTCATAGTAATAGTGACAATGCTATATGGTCATCATAGTAATATGGTCGTCATAGTAATAAGAATGTCATAGTCATAAGGTCGTCATAGTAATAGTGTCAATGCTATATGGTCGTCATAGCAATATGGTCGTCATAGTAATATGAATGTCATGGTCATAAGGTAGTCATAGTAATAGTGTCAATGATATATGGTCGTCATAGTAATATGGTCGTCATAGTAATATGAATGTCATGGTCACAAGGTCGTCATAGTAATAGTTTCAATGCTATGTGGTCGTCATAGTAATAAGGTCGTGTCGTCATAGTAATATGGTCGTCATAGTAATAGTGTCAATGCTATATGGTCGTAATAGTAATATGGTCGTAATAGTAATAATGTCAATATGATATATGGTCGTCATAGTAATGTGGTCGTCATAGTAATATGAATGTCATGGTCATAAGGTCGTCATAGTAGTATTGTCATCATGAAAATACGGTCGTCATAGTAATATGGTCGTCATAGTAATAGTGTCAATGCTATATGGTCGTCATATTAATGTGGTCGTCATAGTAATATGAATGTCATGGTCATAAGGTCGTCATAGTAATATTGTCGTCATGGAAATACGATCGTCATAGTAATATGGTCGTAATAGTAATAATGTCAATGCTATATGGTCTTCATAGTAATATGGTCGTCATAGTAATAGTGTCAATGCTATATGGTCGTCATAATAATATGATCGTCATAGTAATTGTGTCAATGCTATATGGACGTCATAGTAATATGGTCGTCATAATAATATGAATGTCATGGTCATAAGGTCGTCATAGTAATATTGTCGTCATGGAAATACGGTCATCATTGTAGTATTGTCGTCATGGTATTACGGTCAGCATGGTCTCGTGTCACCAACTACCTTATTGGAGATATCATCAGCGTCTCGTAAAGCTGCGGATATTACTACGTGTACCATTGAAGATAGCCCAACCTTTTATTACTGATGCTACCGGACAACAACCTTGCCATCTACAACATGCACCTATATGTCAAGGGGTTTGGTGACCAACTCGAGGGTAATTTTGATTTGATAATATGTTATTGCTCTATATACATGTTTATAACAATAACAATCGTATAACCGATAAATAATTAGCAAATGGGTTGGGCCACAAGTTCTGACAACATTCGTGATTGGCCCTCCTCATAAAGGTAATGCTCATTGAACAATCTGAGACACGTGTACATCCATCAATCATGTTCATTAAACAGTTTTTTTACAGTGAAATATCAATTGTAGATACCTGTAGGACATCTGCCGGGATAAGAGTTATTTAATAATTATAAGGTGAGAACATGGATGGAAAATGATAGCATGCTGTGCAAAGGAAACAACGAAGAAAACAGAGGAAACAAATGAAGAGGACCTATCTCCTTTTAGGAGAGTAATCAAGGGAAGTAATTGACCAATGTTTCAGTTATACGCACGCTCCAAACTAGGAGAAGTTTCAATGTAATAGTAATTGATTTCATTATTTATTTACACGTGAACATAACAATAACGATTATAACAAATAAGAGACAAGCAAATGGCTCTGACCACAACGCTCTCGACCACGACGATATATATATTGTTCTACCATATTAATTTCTTCTGGTCAGCCAATAGCGATTTCCTACATGTTGATCAACCCTTTCAACACCATATACCTCTACAAAAAGTGTAGATATAGCTGTCTCATCAGGATCTCCACTTTTACCAGTAATATTACTATTTTAGACAAAATGACCCATTTTGATAAATGAACTGGTCCAAATGTAATGTTCTTATTAATTGATTCGTCTAAAAAATATCATGGACCAGTACATGGCAGTTACTTGGTGTTGAATGGGTTAACGTCTCAATACAATGTATTAGCTATCGGGAATTTTCAACGATTCAAAGACATCTCTAATTTCAGTGGAATAATGTTTATATACACCAGTGTAGTATTCCGATAAACTGTCGAAGTATGCCGACGCATCTGTTCGCGCATTGTCTGACGTCATTCTTAATATAGTCTTTCCTCTTAAGAATATCTCACTTAGACGGGCATATGTTCTTTCAAATTTATGCTTAACGTAAACTCGAACATTCAACAACGGTTTCACTATATAGTGATCTATCCCCGTTTTACAATAATTCCATAATGCTTCGACCCTATATAGTGCAAGTTCCATGAGCTCGCGTGACCTTTTGTATGTCGTTACGACAACAGTTGTTGCAATATTCCTGACCTTTTGGTATGTCTGCAATACGACGCGCTTTCCTTCTTCATATGTCCTGATTACTGTGACCTTTATTTTCTTAAATGTTAACTTGGCCTTACCTCTGATGATAGTTCTGTTCCTTATGTATTCAAATGTTTCTTTCTTTGGAATTGGATACGTATTATTCGATACCAGGTCAACTGAGTGCCGAACTAACGACATACTCTGTGTTGTCAAAAGTGCTGGTGAAATCACAGAAGCTTCTGTCGTATTTGGCCGATATTCAAATTGTACCAATTTCGCTTCTCCTTTTGAAACATGGGTCATTATAGTTGCATGTTTTATATAAGGCTTTACTGAGGTATTCCTCGATTCCATCTTTGTCTTGGATGTAGGAATTGGTGATGGTTCTGTCGTTGAAGACATGTTCTTTTCTGTTAATGTCTTAGGTGTATATACTTTCAATTTCACACTGAATGATCGTTCCGTATCAATTGGTGCATTTATTATTGCATCCATATCTGTCGTCTTTTTCACCTTTGTCAATGACTCAGTTGATGAGTCCGTGTCTGCTACCTGCTGTGTCATTGTAATTGATTCAGTTTCTGTTTCCGAGCCTGTTACCTGCCGTGTCATTGTAAATGATTCAACTTCGGGTTCAATTTGTGTCACTTGCTGCTTCGCTATATCTAATTTAGTTACTAGTTCCGCGTCTGTCATCTGTTGTGGTATAATTGACCCAGTTGATGGTTCTGCATATGTCATTTGCTGCGTCACTATAAATGATTCACTCGATGCATCCGCGTCTGTCTTATGCTGTTTCTTTTTAAATAGCTGAGTTGATGTTACTGCGTCTGTCTCAGTTGCTGCTTCCGCACCTGTCAGTTGTTGTGTCTTTGTAAATGCTTCACTTGCCGCTTCCGCACCTGTCAGCTGCTGTGTCTTTGTAAATGCTTGAGTTGCTGTTTCCGCACTTGTCAGTTGTTGTGTCATTGTAAATGCTTGAGTTGCCGTTTCCGCACCTGTCAGTGTTGTGTTTGTTGTTGGTTGGTTTGTGTGTGTGTGTTTTGTTGTTGGTTGTTTGTGTTTGTTGTGTCATTGTAAATGCTTGAGTTGCCGTTTCCGCATCATCTGTCAGCTGTTGTGTCTTTGTAAATGCTTGAGTTGCTGTTTCCGCACCTGTCAGCTGCTGTGTCTTTGTAAATGCTTGAGTTGCTTCTTCCGCACTTGTCAATTGTTGTGTCATTGTAAATGCTTGAGTTGCCGTTTCCGCATCATCTGTCAGCTGTTGTGTCTTTGTAAATGCTTGAGTTGCTGTTTCCGCACCTGTCAGCTGCTGTGTCTTTGTAAATGCTTGAGTTGCTTCTTCCGCACTTGTCAATTGTTGTGTCATTGTAAATGCTTGAGTTGCCGTTTCCGCATCATCTGTCAGCTGCTGTGTCTTTGTAAATGCTTGAGTTGCCGTTTCCGCACCTGTCAGTTGTTGTGTCTTTGTATATTCTTGAGTTGCTTCTTCCGCACCTGTCAGTTGTTGTGTCATTGTAAATGCTTGAGTTGCCGTTTCCGCACCTGTCAGTTGTTGTGTCTTTGTAAATGCTTGAGTTTCCGCTTCCGCCATAGTCACTTGTTGGGTATTTCTAAATAATTCGGTTGCTGGGCTCGAGTCTGTCACCTCCATCTTTGTGAATGGTGCAGGTGATGTTTTTGTACTTGCTTCCACAGGTGAAATGGATGTATCATTTAGTAATATGTCTTTCACGCTAGCTGTTGACGAAACATGTTTAGAAATTATTGGAATATCAGGAGATAAATTCGTGACTTTTAATTTATTCCCTTTAGTGAAATCTGTAACTATTGCCGGTGTGGCTGCATCTATGTCTTCTATTATAGAATCGGTATGGTATGTGATTACCGATATACTAGTCACCGTCGTTGCAGCTGATGATTGAGTTTCAGAAGTCGTCGTTTCGTCCGTATATGCCGTCAAACTATAGATGCCAATGTCATCCCACCAATTTAAGTCATCTTCCTTGAACATTTCTTCAATTGGTGCTATCGTAAATATGTGTTCGTCGTCGTCCAAATGATCATATATGATATTACTGGGGTCGGACTGAGTAAGCATCTCAGATGAAATTAATTTCGACGGTGGAACTGATGTAGTTTGCACTGTTGTTTCTTTAAGCTCACTAGTTTCTTCTACTGTTTGCTTACCAATATGTGTAAATGTATTAAACACAGTCGCGATGCTTGTATCCGTAACTTCATATCCCAGTGTTGATCTGTCGTAGACATTTGTAGAATATAACGGCAACTGTGTAGCAATAACTGGGAGAGATTCATCTAAGTCTTGTTGAGTTGTAGACATTTCAGGTTGTTCTGTTGTAAGTATATAACTTGATTTTGAGGAAACCGACTTAGTCGGAACGTATATTACTTCGCTTCTATCAACTGAAGAATCTGTGTGTGATGGCTTTGTTGTAGCAGTAGTACCAGGATTAGATTGTGATACCATTCCTAGTGATAATGTTGCTGCCTTTGTCAAGTCCGTCTCGTTTCCAGTTCCTATGTGTGTTGCTGCCATTCGATCGTCGTGTCCTTCAGTAACTAGATCCGCTAATGCATTGGTCAGATTGACGGATCGATCTGCAGTTGTTCCTGCATCAGTCATATAGACGGATATATTTGCAGATGTTGGTTCTTCAGTCATATGGATGGATTGCTCTGTAATTACAGCAGCTTCTATTGACGACAAAATGGTTGTTTTAGATAATATCAAGTTTTGATCTGTTTCATGTGTACTTTCTTGTTCAGTAAATGAATGTGTTATTAGGTTCGATAATGTAGATATTTTTGTTGCCACCGAAGATGGTTTTGCATTTTGTAACGTTTTCAGACCAATTGATTCCTGATGTGTAGGAAGTTGTACTGTTGACGTAGATACATATGTGGTATCGGTCAATGGCTTTGTGTCAGCTGTTCCGAATTGACCATGTGTTGCTGTAGATTCGGAAGTAGCAGGTCGTGTTGCTGCTGGCGAAGGTGCAATGTCTACTACATATATCGTTGTCGGCGATGTGGGTATTAAAGTAGTTCCAATGGTAGATTGTGTTGGTGTCATTTTCATTTCTGTTAATGTAGATGTGCCAGATTGTACCGACGATGTTCCGGTTGATTCGTTAGCTGTAGTAGTAGTATATAAATAGTCTTCTGTTAATCTTAATCCAGTAGTACCGTTCGTTGCAGATGTGTGTGCTCCCAAGACTAGTGTGGTATTCTCGTCGGCTTCATCAGTAGTTTCTCCCGTTACAAACGTTGCAGCACGTGTAGCTGGTGGAGAGGAGAGTCGATTGGTTGGAAGAGAGGACTGAGAGGTCGTACATATACCAGTCACGCATTCCGGTGGTTCACTTGTTTGTTCAGGTAACTTCCTTGTCGTTATCAGTCTTAATTTGTAAGCATCTGTTAGTGGTGGAATAGTTGGAATAGGTCCACATCGTTTCGCCACGTGACAAGGTATTTCCCTTGGTATTTCTGTTGTTTCAAGATAATCACTTGCGTTATATTCTTGAGGGTTTGTTTCTATGT
Organism: Archivesica marissinica; assembly: GCA_014843695.1. Lineage (NCBI taxonomy): Eukaryota > Metazoa > Mollusca > Bivalvia > Venerida > Vesicomyidae > Archivesica > Archivesica marissinica. The sequence continues at coordinate 59,703,632 of CM026402.1, forward strand.
TCGATGTATTCAAAGCCGTTGCATATTCTGTGCTTGGTATTTCAATAGTTGTGTGTGCTTCAGTCGCTTTCGATGTAACATACATGTAGTCTGCAATGGGTGTTTCCGCAGATTTAGATGGAACATAGTTGGTAGTGGATGTTTCCGTAGATTTAGATTGTACATTGTCTGTCGTGGCCGTTTCCGAAGATATTGATCTAAGGTAGTCGGTGACTAGAGCTTCCGTAGACTTTAACGGAATGTAGTGCACGATAGGTGTTGCATTAAATTGCGCATTGTCGCTCGTTGTTGTTTCCTTAAATGGTACGTAGTCGATGATGGGTGTTTCTGTAGCTTTAGAAGGAACATAGTCTGTAGTAGACGTTTCCGCAACTTTAGATACTGCATTGTCTGTAATGGTCGTTTTCGTAGCTTTGGGTGAAGCATAGTCTGTTTCGGTCATTGCGGTAGCTTTAGATGGAACATAGTCTGTATTGGGCGTTTCAGTAACTTTAGCTAGAACATAGTCTGTATTGGGCGTTTCAGTAACTTTAGCTGGAACATAGTCTGTAGTGGGCGTTTCAGTAGCTTTAGCTTGATCATAGTCTGTAGTGGGCGTTTCAGTAGCTTTAGCTGGAACATAGTCTGTAGTGGGCGTTTCAGTAACTTTAGCTGGATCATAGTCTGTAGTGGGCGTTTCAGTAGCTTTAGCTGGATCATAGTCTGTAGTGGGCGTTTCAGTAGCTTTAGCTGGAACATAGTCTGTAGCGGGCGTTTCAGTAGCTTTAGCTGGATCATAATATGTAGTGGTCGTTTCAGTAGCTTTAGCTGGAACATAGTCTGTAGTGGGCGTTTCAGTAGATTTAGCTGGAACATAGTCTGTAGTGGGCGTTTCAGTAGCTTTAGCTGGAACATAGTCTGTAGTGGGCGTTTCAGTAGCTTTAGCTGGGTCATATTCTGTAGTGGGCGTTTCAGTAGCTTTAGCTGGATCATAGTCTGTAGTAGGCGTTTCAGTAGCTTTAGCTGGGTCATATTCTGTAGTGGGTGGTTCAGTAGCTTTAGATGGAACATAGTCGGTAACAGGCATTTCCGTAGTTTGTGATGGAACATGGTCTGTGGTGTGTAATGCCGTAGTATTAGATGGGACATGGTATGTAGTGGGCGTTTCTGTGGCTCTATATGAAACATAGTCTGTAGTGAGCGTTTCCGAAACTTTAGACGGCATATAGTATGTAATGGGAGGTTCCGTGGCTATAGATGAACCATTGTCTGTGATGGGCGTTGGTATATGATATGTGTTGGGCGTTGCCGCAGCTGTTGATGGAACATAGACGGTAGAGGATGTATCCGCAGCTTTAGATGGAGCATAGTATGTAGTTGGCGTTTCCGTAGATTTTGATGGAACATGGTCCGTTGTGGTCAGTTCCTTAGCTATAGATGACACATAGTTTGTAGTTGGGGTTTCGGAAGCCTTGAATGGAACATAGTCTGTAGTGTGCGTTTCAGTAGCTTTGGATGTAACATGGTCTGTAGTGGGCGTTTCCGTAGCTTTGGATGGAACATGGTCTGTTGTGGATGTTTTCGTAGCTATGGATGGAACGTAATCTGTAGTGGTCGTTTCAGCAGCTTTAGCTTGATCATAGTCTGTAGTGGGCGTTTCAGTAGCTTTAGCTGGAACATAGTCTGTAGTGGGCGTTTCAGTAACTTTAGCTGGATCATAGTCTGTAGTGGGCGTTTCAGTAGCTTTAGCTGGATCATAGTCTGTAGTGGGCGTTTCAGTAGCTTTAGCTGGAACATAGTCTGTAGCGGGCGTTTCAGTAGCTTTAGCTGGATCATAATCTGTAGTGGTCGTTTCAGTAGCTTTAGCTGGAACATAGTCTGTAGTGGGCGTTTCAGTAGATTTAGCTGGAACATAGTCTGTAGTGGGCGTTTCAGTAGCTTTAGCTGGAACATAGTCTGTAGTGGGCGTTTCAGTAGCTTTAGCTGGGTCATATTCTGTAGTGGGCGTTTCAGTAGCTTTAGCTGGATCATAGTCTGTAGTAGGCGTTTCAGTAGCTTTAGCTGGGTCATATTCTGTAGTGGGTGGTTCAGTAGCTTTAGATGGAACATAGTCGGTAACAGGCATTTCCGTAGTTTGTGATGGAACATGGTCTGTGGTGTGTAATGCCGTAGTATTAGATGGGACATGGTATGTAGTGGGCGTTTCTGTGGCTCTATATGAAACATAGTCTGTAGTGAGCGTTTCCGAAACTTTAGACGGCATATAGTATGTAATGGGAGGTTCCGTGGCTATAGATGAACCATTGTCTGTGATGGGCGTTGGTATATGATATGTGTTGGGCGTTGCCGCAGCTGTTGATGGAACATAGACGGTAGAGGATGTATCCGCAGCTTTAGATGGAGCATAGTATGTAGTTGGCGTTTCCGTAGATTTTGATGGAACATGGTCCGTTGTGGTCAGTTCCTTAGCTATAGATGACACATAGTTTGTAGTTGGGGTTTCGGAAGCCTTGAATGGAACATAGTCTGTAGTGTGCGTTTCAGTAGCTTTGGATGTAACATGGTCTGTAGTGGGCGTTTCCGTAGCTTTGGATGGAACATGGTCTGTTGTGGATGTTTTCGTAGCTATGGATGGAACGTAATCTGTAGTGGTCGTTTCAGCAGCTTTGGGTGGAACATGATCAGTAGTGAGCGTTTCGGTAGCTTTAGATTGAACAGATTGGTCTGTAGTGGACGTTGCCTCAGTTGTTAATGGAACATAGCCGGTAGAGGATGTTTTCGAAGCTTTAGATGAAAAATAGTATGTAGTGCGAGTTTCCGTGGCTTTAGATGGAGCATGGATTGTGGTGGGCGTTACCGTAGCTTTGTATGGCGCATGGTCTGTAGTGGGTAATTCCGTAGCTTTAAATGAACCAAAGTATGTGATGGGTATTTCCGCAGATTTAGTTGGTATGTAATATTTATTGGGCGGTGTTGCCGTTGCTGTTGTTCGAACATAACCGGTAGAGGATATTTCCGCAGCTTTAGATGGAACATAGTCTGTAGTGAGCGTTTCCGCAGCTTTAGATGGAACATAGTCTGTAGTGAGCGTTTCCGCAGCTTTAGATGGAACATAGTCTGTAGTGAGCGTTTCCGACGCTTTAGATGGAACATAGTCTGTAGTGAGCGTTTCCGCAGCTTTAGATGGAACATAGTCTGTAGTGAGCGTTTCCGCAGCTTTAGATGGAACATAGTCTGTAGTGAGTGTTTCCGACGCTTTAGATGGAACATAGTCTGTAGTAAGCGTTTCCGACGCTTTAGATGGCGCATGGTCTACAGTGGGTAATTCCGTAGCTTTAGATGAACCAAAGTCTGTGATAGGTGTTTCCGTAGCATTATATGGAACATAGTTTGTAGTGGGCGTTTCCGCAGATTTAGATGGACTATATTCTGTGGAAGTCGTTTCCGTAAATTTAGATGGGACATATTCTGTAGAGGATGTTTCCGTAGATTTAGATGGAAATTTCTTTTTTGGAGAGGACGTTTCCGTTGATTTAGATGAAACATGTTCTGTATAGGGCGTTTCAGTAGCAGTAGCATTAGATGAAATGTATTCTATAGCAGGCGCTTCCGAAACAGTAGAAGGAACATAATATGTAGAAGGTGTTTCCGTAGCTTCAGATGGAACATGGTCTGTAGTGAGTGTTTCCGTAGCGTTAGCAGAAACATAATATTTCATGGGCATTTCCGTACCCTCAGATGGAACATGCTCTATGTTGGGCGTTTCTGTAGTCTTAGAGGGAACATAGTCTGTAGTGGGCGTTTCTGACACTTCAGATGGAACATAGACGGTAGTGTGCATCTCCTTAGCACTAGATAGAACATAGTCTGTAGTGGGCGTTTCCGTAGCTTCCGATGGAACATAGCCAGCGGTACGTATTTCCGTAGCTTTAGGCTGGTCATTGTCTAAAGTGGGCATTTCCGAAGCTCTAGATGAAACATAATCCACAGAAAGTGTTTCCGTAGCTTTAGATGGAGCATGACGTATAGTGGGCGTTTCCGTAACTGTATATGGTATGGTGAATGCTTTAAACAATTTACCAATTGCTGATATTTCATATCCTGTGTCAGATATATCTTGTATTTGTGTTGTTTGATCGACGATTGTATCATTCTGTGTGGCTATTTCATCGAGGGTGACCGTTTGCGTGTTGGATTCTTCAGCATGCGAGGATGTAAACTGAGATATGATAGTTTCACCAGCTGAATCTGGAAATTTCGATGGCACTGGCATAGGAATTGTTACGATCTTAGCTGGTTTTGTTTTGCCCTTTGGTTTTAGTCGTTGAAGATGCATTCTGGCAGCAAGCCAAGGATTATGCGGATGAGCATATTTATTATTTCGTTCAATAACTGTAGTTGTAGTAGGGGTATGTAAATGATTTCTGGCTGCCAACCACGGGTTAATCGCATGTCTATTTGACTTCTCTGTTCTTATTACAACAAGCGTTGTAGCTTCTGTAGTCAATTTATCAGTACCTGCATGGGTATCAGTGGCTGTATTTGTCACAGCAGCGACTGCTGTTGTCTTTTCAATTCCAGCAGTTGATTGCTCAGACACAATTGAAGTGCGAGCTAGTGATAGTGGTGCACTGATATATTGATAAGTACTACGTGGTTGCGAATATGTTGTGTGCTCAAATAACTGCTCACTATCATCACTATGCGATATATCGCTAGTTTGTCCCAATTCGGTGTATGGTATTCTTGACGTCATATTTACAAGAGAGACTTTGGTAACATTATATTTGTCAGTTTCTGTTTGCATAGACATCTCTGTTGATTCAATAATAGGAGACGATTTAGCCAAAGCTTTAGCAGTTATATATTGCAATAATTTATTTTTAAGTGAACTTTCACTTAGTGTAGTAATATCTTCTGCCATCATTTCCATTCCAATTATCTCCTCCGTGGGCAAGTTTATTGCACCTGTAGGACCAACTGTATTTGTCACAGCTGGTGTTGTTAAGTTTGCTTGCTCAGCTAATACAACTGTTGATACTGGTGCATTTTGAACATCTTCTAAGCCACTTCCATCTTCTATTAGAGCTCCAGAGGCCTGGTATTCATCTATATCCGTTCTATTGCTGTTATCCAGATTGATCGATGATTCGGGTTTACTAGAATCTTCCTCCAATCCAGCAAATAGTGTAGGGATATGTGTTGGTGGTATGTAAGTTTCAGTCACGTATGCTGTGGTATGTTCTGGATAAGATATTTCTAATTTGGACATCTTAGTTTTTCCTGATGTGGTTCCTACCGACGAACCATCTCCAAGCAGATCACCGTAATATGTAGTTGCAGAAGGTGTATTAATCCTGTCTTCTATGATCCCTATAAATTGACCATCTCCAGAGCTAATTATGTTATGCTCAGTGTATTCAATAACAGCTTTGCCACTGTCACCATTTGCATAGTCGTCCACTGAATGCCATAGTATTGTTTTCCTTTCATTGACTGGTTGCTTTGTCATTTCGAAAGTGTATGGAATTGTGTCAGTTGTAATTCTTTGCCCAGATTCAAAATCCTTATCAATATCAACATTGTTGTTGCCTGAAGCAACAAGTGACTCATGTGTCGCTTCAAACTCTGGTGATGATACAATAGTTGTAGATAGTTCCATACTTCCAGTAACACTACCGGGTGTTTCAAATTCAGGCGCTGTTGAATGTGAAACATCTGGCAAAACACCCATGTCTCCTGAACCAAAAGGTTCCACATTTCCTTCACGTTCTTCACTCATTAGTGTTAGATTCTCATTAGGCATAATGGTGGCTAGTGATAAATCGCTAGTTGAAAATTTGTCATAATCAGATGAAGTATATCCACCTGTGCCATGGAGAGTCGATGTTATATAGTTATATGTTTCTTCATCTGTGTCCGATGCGGTATACTTGCCTGTGGTATGTTCAGTAGTAGCCTCACTAGGTGCGATGTATTGCTCTGTTTCAATAATCTCGTCCAGTGGCACTTCAGTAGCAATTTCACCAGATGATGAATAGTCTTCCCGTAGTATTTCCGTTTCAGCATCGCCGGACGAACTATACATTTCACCAGATGATGCATATTCGACCAATGACATTTTAGTAGGAATCATAGTAGATGTGGTATATTCTGTTACATCAATATCATCAAATGAAATGTATTTGTCAAAGTCAATAATTTTATCAGATGTTGTACGGTCTTCCAATGCCATTTCAGTAAAACTATCACCTGGTGCTGTATATTCTACTATTTCTATAATAGTATTAGGTGACGTAGATGTTGTTAATGTCATTTCTGTTGTGACTTCAGAGGAGTATCTTCCCATTTCATTAAATTCATCAGATGATATATATTCTTCAAATGGCCTTGTAGTAGTAATTTTACCTGATGTGCTATGTTTCTCCTTTATAATAATTTCACGAGATAAATCATATTCGTCTGCTTCAACATCACCAGATGATGTATATTCTTTCGTTTCAATAATTGCACCAGACGATTCAATGATTTCACTAGATGATATAGATGCTTCCGATTCAATCATTTCGCCAGATAATGTATATACTTCCGTTTCAATAGTTTCACCAGATGATTCAATAAATTCACTAGATTGTGTATATTCTTCGGATTCAATCATTTCACCAGACGGTTCGCCAATTTCACCAGACGATTCCATAATGTCACCAGATGATTCAATATCTTCACTAGATTGTGTATATTGTTCGTATTCAATAATTTCACCAGATGGTTCGACAATTTCACCAGATGATTCAATAAATTCACCATATGATTCAGTCATTTCACCAGATGATTGATTACTTTCAACAGATGATTCAATAATTTCACCAGATTGTGAATAGTCTTCCGTTTCAATAATTCCACCAGATGATTCAATAACTTCACCAGATTGTGTATATTCTTCGGATTCAATAATGTCACCAGATGATTCAATATATTCACCATAGTGTGCATGTTCTTCGGTTTCAATAATTTCACCTGATGATTCAACAATGTCACCAGATGATTCAATAATCTCACCATATTGTGAATATTCGTCCGTTTCAATAATGTCACCAGATGATTCAATATATTCACCAGCGTGTGAATATTCTTCCGTTTCAATAATATCTCCAGATTGATCAATAAATTCACCAGATTGTGCAAATTCTTCGGTTTCAATAATTCCACCAGATGGTTCAATAACTTCACCAGATGATTCAATAAATTCACCAGATGATTCAATAATATCACCAGATGATTCAACAATATTACCAGATGATTCAACAATATTACCAGCTGATTCAATAATATCACCAGATGATTCAATAATATCACCAGATGATTCAACAATATCACCAGATGATTCAATAATATCACCAGATGATTCAATAATCTCACCATATTGTGAATATTCTTCCATTTCAATAAGGGCACCAGCTGATTCAATAAATTCACCAGATTGTGCATGTTCGTTGGATTCAATAATTCCCCCAGATGATTCAACAATTTCACCAGGTGATTCAATATTCTCACCAGATAATTCAATAATATCACCATATTGTGAATAATCTTCCGTTTCAATAATACCACCAGATGAATCAATAACCTCACCGGATTGTGAATATTCTTCCGTTTCAATAATGTCACCAGATGATTCAATAAATTCACCAGATGATTCAACAATTTCACCAGATGTTTCAATATTCTCACCAGATAATTCAATAATATCACCAGATTGTGAATAATCTTCCGTTTCAATAATACCACCAGATGAATCAATAACCTCACCGGATTGTGCAAATTCTTCGGTTTCAATAATTTCACCAGATGATTCAACAATTTTACCAGATGCTTCAATATTCTCACCAGATGATTCAATACTGTCACCAGATTGTGAATATACTTCCGTTACAATAGTATCACCAGATGATTCAATAATATCACCAGATGATTCAACAATATTACCAGATAATTCAATAATATCACCAGATTGTGAATAATCTTCCGTTTCAATAATGTCACCAGATGATTCAATAAATTTACCAGATTGTGCAAATTCTTCGGTTTCAATAATTTCACCAGATGATTCAACAATTTTACCAGATGCTATAATATTCTCACCAGATGATTCAATACTGTCACCAGATTGTGAATATTCTTCCGTTACAATAGTATCACCAGATGATTCAATAATATCACCAGATTGTGAATATTCTTCCGTTTCAATAATATCACCAGATTGATCAATAAATTCCCCAGATTGTGCAAATTCTTCGGTTTCATTAATTTCACCAGATGGTTCAATAATCTCAACGGATTGTGAATATTCTTCCGTTTCAATAATATCCCCAGATTGATCAATAAATTCACCAGATTGTGCAAATTCTTCGGATTCAATAATTTCACCAGATGATTCAATAATCTCACCGGATTGTGAATATTCATCCGTTTCAATAATATCCCCAGATTGATCAATAAATTCCCCAGATTGTGCAAATTCTTCGGATTCAATAAGTCCATCAGATGGTTCAATAATTTCACCAGATGATTCAATAAATTCAACAGATGATTCATCAATGTCACCAGATGATTCAACAATCTCACCAGATGATTCAATAATCTCACCAGATGATTCAATATATTCGCCAGATTCTGAATAATCTTCCGTTACAATAATATCACCAGATTGATCAATAAATTCACCAGATGGTTCAATATGTTCACCAGATGATTCAATAATCTCCCCGGATTGTGAATATTCTTCCGTTTCAATAATGTCGCGAGATGATTCAATAAATTCACCAGATTGTGCAAATTCTTCGGATTCAATCATTTCACCAGATGATTCAATAAATTCAACAGATGATTCAACAATTTCACCAGATGATTCAATATTCTCACCAGATAATTCAATAATATCACCAGATTGTGAATATTCTTCCGATTCAATAATGTCACCCGATGTTTCAAACATTTCACGAGATTGTGCAAATTCTTCGGTTTCAATAATTTCACCAGATGATTGAACAAGTTTACCAGATGCTTCAATATTCTCACCAGATGATTCAATACTATCACCAGATTGTGAATATCCTTCCGTTTCAATAATATCTCCAGATTGATCAATAAATTCCCCAGATTGTGCAAATTCTTCGGTTTCATTAATTTCACCAGATGGTTCAATAATCTCACCGGATTGTGAATATTCTTCTGTTTCAATAATATCCCCAGATTGATCAATAAATTCCCCAGATTGTGCAAATTCTTCGGATTCAATAATTCCAACAGATGGTTCAATAAATTCACCAGATGATTCAATAAATTCAACAGATGATTCATCAATGTCACCAGATGATTCAACAATCTCACCAGATGATTCAATAATCTCACCAGATGATTCAATATATTCGCCAGATTCTGAATAATCTTCCGTTACAATAATATCCCCAGATTGATCAATAAATTCACCAGATGGTTCAATATGTTCACCAGATGATTCAATAACCTCAACGGATTGTGAATATTCTTCCGTTTCAATAATATCCCCAGATTGATCAATAAATTCCCCAGATTGTGCAAATTCTTCGGATTCAATAATTCCAACAGATGGTTCAATAAAGTCACCAGATGATTCAATAAATTCACCAGATGATTCAACAATGTCACCAGATGATTCAATAATCTCACCAGATGATTCAGTAATCTCACCAGATGATTCAATATATTCGCCAGATTCTGAATAATCTTCCGTTTCAATAATATCACCAGATTGATCAATAAATTCACCAGATGGTTCAATAATTTCCCCAAATGATTCAATAATCTCCCCGGATTGTGAATATTCTTCCGTTTCAATAATGTCGCGAGATGATTCAATAAATTCACTAGATTGTGTAAATTCTTCGGATTCAATAGTTTCACCATATGATTCAATAATCTCACCGGATTGTGAATATTCTTCCGTTTCAATAATGTCACCAGATGATTCAATAAATTCACCAGATTGTGCATGTTCGTTGGACTCAATAATTCCCCCAGATGATTCAATAAATTCAACAGATGATTCAACAATTTCACCAGATGATTCAATATTCTCACCAGATAATTCAATAATATCACCAGATTGTGAATATTCTTCCGTTTCAATAATGTCACCCGATGTTTCAAACATTTCACGAGATTGTGCAAATTCTTCGGTTTCAATAATTTCACCAGATGATTGAACAAGTTTACCAGATGCTTCAATATTCTCACCAGATGATTCAATACTATCACCAGATTGTGAATATCCTTCCGTTTTAATAATATCTCCAGATTGATCAATAAATTCCACAGATTGTGCAAATTCTTCGGTTTCATTAATTTCACCAGATGGTTCAATAATCTCACCGGATTGTGAATATTCTTCCGTTTCAATAATATCACCAGATTGATCAATAAATTCCCCAGATTGTGCAAATTCTTCGGATTCAATAAGTCCATCAGATGATTCAATAAATTCACCAGATTGTGCAAATTCTTCGGATTCAATAAGTCCATCAGATGGTTCAATAATTTCACCAGATGATTCAATAAATTCAACAGATAATTCATCAATGTCACCAGATGATTCAACAATCTCACCAGATGATTCAATAATCTCACCAGATGATTCAATATATTCGCCAGATTCTGAATAATATTCCGTTTCAATAATATCACCAGATTGATCAATAAATTCACCAGATGGTTCAATAATTTCACCAGATGATTCAATAATCTCACCGGATTGTGAATATTCTTCCGTTTCAATAATGTCGCGAGATGATTCAATAAATTCACCAGATTGTGCAATTTCTTCGGATTCAATAATTTCACCAGATGATTCAATAAATTCACCAGATGATTCAACAATTTCACCAGATGATTCAATATTCTCACCAGATAATTCAATAATATCACCAGATTGTGAATAATCTTCCGTTTCAATAATGTCACCCAATGTTTCAAACATTTCACCAGATTGTGCAAATTCTTCGGTTTCAATAATTTCACCAGATGATTCAACAATTTTACCAGATGCTTCAATATTCTCACCAGATGATTCAATACTGTCACCAGATTGTGAATATCCTTCCGTTTCAATAATATCCCCAGATTGATCAATAAATTCCCCAGATTGTCCAAATGCTTCGGTTTCATTAATTTCACCAGATTGTTCAATAATCTCACCGGATTGTGAATATTCTTCTGTTTCAATAATATCCCCAGATTGATCAATAAATTCCCCAGATTGTGCAAATTCTTCGGATTCAATAATTCCAACAGATGGTTCAATAAATTCACCAGATGATTCAATAAATTCACCAGATGATTCAACAATGTCACCAGATGATTCAATAATCTCACCAGATGATTCAATAATCTCACCAGATGATTCAATAATCTCACCAGATGATTCAATATATTCGCCAGATTCTGAGTAATCTTCCGTTTCAACAATATCACCAGATTGATCAATAAATTCACCAGATGGTTCAATAATTTCCCCAGATGATTCAATAATCTCACCGGATTGTGAATATTCTTCCGTTTCAATAATGTCGCGAGATGATTCAATAAATTCACTAGATTGTGTAAATTCTTCGGATTCAATAATTTCATCAGATGATTCAATAATCTCACCGGATTGTGAATATTCTTCCGTTTCAATAATGTCACCAGATGATTCAATAAATTCACCAGATTGTGCATGTTCGTTGGACTCAATAATTCCCCCAGATGATTCAATAAATTCACCAGATGATTCAACAATTTCACCAGATGATTCAATATTCTCACCAGATAATTCAATAATATCACCAGATTGTGAATATTCTTCCGTTTCAATAATGTCACCCGATGTTTCAAACATTTCACCAGATTGTCTATATTCTTCGGTTTCAATCACTACCCCAGGTGATTCAATAATCTCACCAGAGTGTGTGTATTCTTCCGTTTCAATGTCACCAGATGATTCAATAAATTCACCTGATGATTCAACAATGTCACCAGATGATTCAATAATCTCACCAGATTGTGAATAATCTTCAGTTTCAATAATTTTACCAGATGATACAAATATTTCACCAACTGATGTATAGTCTCCCAAAGCCATTTCAGTTGTGGTCTCATCAGAGGTAGTGTATTCCTCTAATACACCAGCTGTCGTTTTTATAATGTCAACAGATGATGCATATTCTTCCAATGACATTGCTGTAGTATCCACATCAGATTTGATATATTGTTCAAGTTCACCACTTTCAACATATGGTGATGTTGTTAATGCTGTATATGATGAACGGTTAACATCTTCTAAACTAATTCCAGCCATTGTTACATTAATTTCAGTCGATGTATCAGCTATGGTCTGGTTTAGGTCCACTGTTTTATTAGTAATGGCTTTAGTCCATATTTCAGTTTGCGTTTCATCATAATTCCTTGATACTGTTATTGAACTTGATTCATGTGACATGCTTGTGGTAATATTTGCATTGGCTGGTGGATTAGTGAGCATATTGGTGGGCACGCTTGTGGTAATAGTTTCATTTGTTGATGCATTGGTGGACACACTTGTGGTAATAGTTTCATTAGTTGGTGCATTGGTGGGCACACTTGTGGTAATAGTTTCATTTGTTGATGCATTGGTGAGCACACTTGTGGTAATAGTTTCATTTGTTGATGCATTGGTGAGCACACTTGTGGTAATAGTTTCATTTGTTGATGCATTGGTATGCACACTTGTGATACTATTGTCACTGGTTGGTGCATTGGTGGGCATACTTGTGGTAATAGTTTCATTTGTTGATGCATTGGTGGGCACACTTGTGATACTATTGTCACTGGTTGGTGCATTGGTGGGCATACTTGTGGTAATAGTTTCATTTGTTGATGCATTGGTGGGCATACTTGTGGTAATATTGTCACTGGTTGATGCATTGGTGGGCACATTTGTGCTATTGCTGCCATTGGTTGGTGCATTGGTTGATACACTTGTGGTAATAGTTTCATTTGTTGATGCATTGGTGGGCACACTTGTGGTAATATTGTCACTGGTTGATGCATTGGTGGGCACACTTGTGGTAATGCTGTCATTGGTTGGTGCATTGGTTGGTACACTTGTGCTAATACTTTCAATGGTCGGAGCAGAAGTATATATGCCACTGATCATATCCGGTGTTGTTGTATTTTCCATTTCGATAATTGGTGTAGTTTCAATAACTGGAATGTTTTGAACGTCGGTAACTGGTGAAGGGTATAGATGCGCATATGAACTAGTATATGTTGACGTGTCTGAATGTTGTGTTACTACTGATGTTGATGGAGTAAATGAATGGATGGTAGTGGTAGGTATTGTTGCCGAGTTGGTTGATGTAGTCGACACTGTCGTGCTTGTTGTTTGTGGTGTTGTCCTGGTAGATTGCGTCGTTGTGGTCAATTCAATCTCACATATTTCTCCCGCAAAGTCCACGGAACAGTTACATACAAATCCATTCCACATATCAATGCAAACACCTCCATTTTGACAAGGAGCACTTTCACACTCGTTAATTTCCTCTTCACATCTGATTCCAGCGAATCCAGTTCCGTCACATTCGCAGCGGTAGTGCCCAATCATATCGATGCATAGCCCATCGTTCAAACACGGTGTTTCAGAAACTGAACACTCATCTACTTCCTGTTCACAATTCGTACCCTCAAATCCCTTATTACATATGCAATAATAGGCTCCAAATGTATTGGCACATTTCCCATTTCGACTACATAGCTCTGTATTGGTTACACACTCATTGATATCGGATTCACACCACATACCGGTGAACTGTTCTGGACAATGACACTCATAACTTGTTTCTAGACTTGTACAGGAAGCACCGTTCATGCAGAAGTTTGGTTCGCAGTGATTAACACGATCATTACATGTGGGGCCGGTGAACCCGTATTGGCAATTACAACGAAACGAGTCTACTTCATCAACACACCAGCCGTTGTTTTCGCACGGTCTGCTGGAACATTCATCAATGTTATATTCACAGTTTTTCCCTGAAATATTATAAGTAGAAAATATAAATTAAATGAACACAACATATTAGGTATGAAAAAGGGTAGGGTGTGTGATCCCTTGGCAACAGGGCGGACACAAAGAGCTAAAGGAAGGGGCTAACGGACAGGGCCAGGATGCCCTACCGTGCAAACGCCTGCTGCAATTCAAAATACGTCATTATTGGCAGATAAGCGTTTACTCTTTGCAAATTTTATTTGTATTACACATAATGTGTGCCAATATATATAGGATGTATGTAGTGATTTCATACCATATTTTATTAAACTAGTTTTGGAATTATGCTATTAAACGAGCCTAATGGTATGAAATCACCACGAGTGTAAGATCATTTTATCACATTACGATAGCAACGTAACAACCACAAATCAGAAGAAAACATACATTTCTGTTTGCCAGTACATGTATATTTTTGAGCCTTAGTACATTAAGCTATCTATCTATCTTCCGTTAATATCTCTCCCTCGTGGCTATGGATTCCATCAGGAATGAGGTCTCGAGGGTGATTAAATATCAGTTGTAAGAACTTGTTTCGCAATTCGAACTCCGGACCTTTCGCACCTGAAGCGAACGGGCATCCACTGCGCTATCGCGACTTCCACAAATAATGTTTAATCTAAAGCAACACGAGAACTCCTGTGATACTGAACATTTCTCAATGCCGTGTATAAGTTACCTGTGGATCCAGAGTAGCATTGGCACATGTAGTCCCCAGCTAGATCTATACAACTCTCAGCCATAATACATGGGTTTGATCTACACTCATCCAAGTCAATTTCACAACGGTCTCCGTTGAAACCTGATGGACATTCGCATGCGTACGCAGCTATTAAATCAACACAGACGCCCTAAAAGTACATGATGTGTATACATATGTGTGTGTTTTACGTTTATTTATCGTCGCTACCGGTTTCCCATTTGAGCGACGCCTCCTGAAGAGATTAATCGTTTTAGATGTTGGAGGATAGTGCATGATACAGAGAGAGACCCATTCCAGAGTCTCCTTTGGTTCTTTTACGTGCACGGTGTAAAGCACGGACACGAGACCTTGGTTTAACGTCCCATCTGAAAGTCTGTTAATTTTATTAGGGTCAGACGGGGGATCGAACCTGCGATCCCTGGATTACCAGTACAACGTGTTACCACTGGACTACAGATCCGTCTGACTTTCGCATACTATTCATTTATATCCTTTTATAGCACTGACAAAATATCAACAGCATCGGTCATGTTGGAAGGAATATATTGTTACCATGGTAACGTCAATGAAGCGGTGTCTGCTCACTTTGATGCTACCTTACAGACATTTACTTCAAGAAAAATTGTGTAGGCCATGAACATGTCCTCAAAGAAAATGTTCGTCTATCAAGATTTTTATCAAAGTCTTTAAGCAGCATTACATCGTAAAAAAGGATTGTTTGGGTAAAATATAAATACTAATGTGTGTGTGTTAACAAAAATCAAAATAGTCGCTCAGAAACGATAAAATTCCAATAAATTTAAACCGTCGTATACGCGAATTTGTTTATCAACACACGAAATGTAAACACGCACAGCGCGCATGCGTGAAACAACAGAGGATGTAGAAAACAACGTATATATTTTGAACATGAAATACTATCTATCTTCCTCTAATGTCGAACCCCTCGCGAGGATGTAGAAATGTCCCTAAAAGACTTAGCTAACAAAGGTATGAATCAACATATCAAGTAATTTAATTTAAAAAGACAACGTGGGACAAATGGGGACGATGCATTCCGAATGTAAACAAGTGCGGACGATGCGTTCCGGTTGTAAACAAGTGCGTGACCGATCGACTCGGAAAGTCCTACTTTCGGTTTCGAGTTTGTTTTATCGCAAAAAAACACTGTTTACCAAATGAACATAAGCATACAATGTATAATGTTAGAATGTGTAGCAGCATTGCTACCCATACGTAAAAATTGAATTTTTCAAATATCTTATACTTCATACGATGTAATGCGGCTTTAAGTATGACTTTTTTCGTTTATGCTTTCCAATGAATGATTTGGTTTTTTCAGTAAAAAGAAATATTCATCTTCCACTGTTTTCAAACAATGAACTATGGCATTTTCTCTGTCACTGCTTGAGTTTCGTATTACTCCGCGGTTGTGTGTACTTTTAGAATTTAACTACTTTCTGACAATCATGAACATAAAGTAATATAATTATTTTTGTCTTTAGCATGTGCTATCATGTTTGCACTCGGGCTCTCTCTCTCTCTCTTTCCCTCTCTCCCTCTCTCTCTCCCTCTCTCTCGCTCTCTCTCTCTCTCTCTCTCTCCCTATCTCTCTCTCTCTCTCTCTGACTTAAATTTGTTGGTGTGTATTTACACTATAACTGCTGGAATATACAGGTATATTCTACTCACCTACCCAATTCCATATATCATCATAGTACATAACATATTATATAACTTCTAGTCCTATCGTTTGATTGGATTGAATTTGTATATAATTATGTTGAGGGCCTCATGGTACGATTTTGCTAAATGAGTTCTCTTGTAAAATAAAGTCTTTATTATTATTATTATTATTATTATTATATTATTATTATTATTATTATTATTATTATTATTATTATTATTATTATTATTATTATTATTATTATTATTATTATTATTATTATTATTATTATTATTATTATTATTATGCACTGACTGAATATATGGTAGCAATATAAACAGCAACCTCAAACTAATCGCTTTATTCAAGTTTTTTGTTTTAAGTTAGTCGAAATAAATACTCTTACGCCATTTATGCATGGACCCGTGCGGCACTCGTTTATTTCTACTTCACAAAGTCGTCCCGTAAATCCCGGGGAACATTCACAGATAAATGTGTTAGATGCATCCATGCAGTTCCCGCCGTTTAGACAAGGTGTGCTTGCGCATTCATTGATTTCCGCATCACACGTGAATCCTGTAATATAATATAATAAATTATCACAGGGTATATATCGCTTTCCAAAAAAGCTACTCTGTACTCGGTAAGTTTTCAATTTTGAGGCCTCTGATATATTGAGGCCTCTGATATATTGAGGTCCCTGATAGATAAACCCGTTTATTTCCAAAGCATACATACATTGCATTATGCAAAATACATATTTCATTTTCATACAAATCAAACATATTAATGTGGCATTATATGGAGAGAGAGAGAGAAGGGGAGATGAGAGGAGGGGTGAGGAGAGGGGAGGGGTGGCGAGGAGAGGTGAGGGGGGTGAGAGGAGAGGTGAGGAGGGGTGGAGAGGACAGGGAGAGGAGAGGGGGGTGGAGGAGGTAAGAGAGGAGAGGAAAGGATAGGAGAGGAGGTAATGAGAGGAACGAAAGGAAGGAGGAGAGGAGAGAAGAGAAGAGAAGAGAGAAGAGGGAGGGAAGGGAAGGGAAGAGAAGGGAAGAGAAGGGAGGGAAGGGAAGGAAGGGAAGGGAAGGGAAGGGAGGGAAGGGAAGGGAAGGGAAGGGAAGGGAAGAGCTGAAAAATGAAAAGAAAGATAATTGATTTGGGGAGGGGGGGGAACAGGTTACTAAGTTCCAATTTCAGTAGCATCTCTGGTTAGCTTAAACACATTTATTTAGACTTGATTTCGACCTATTCCTGTGCTCGGCGTATACCTATGCTCGGCGTATTTTCCCATTACATCCGTATTTAAAATATTTATATAGTTCTAGACTAATTTCGCTGCCAGAGCTGAAGCATGGTTCAATAGCATTCCGTTACGTGTATCGGTAGCCTGATGCAACTCTCACGTTGCTGGTCCGGCATACTAATATAACCAAACCAAGCATTGGCGAAACTAATACGGTGTATGAGCAATCAGGTAGCTATCCGAATGTAAAAAATATACAACTAACCCGAAAAATAGTTTCTCTACCATTTCTGATTAATAACAATAAGCGTTTTTATTCAATTATGTTACTATATCAAAATAAGATATTCAACAAGTTCTGGCGCATAAATAAAAAATAACAAGTACGCCGTGCATAGGTGCCCTGAAGTCTTCAGTTCACCATATAAACGGGTGCCGACCTACATAGGTGCCCTGAAGTCTTCAGTTCACCATATAAACGGGTGCCGACCTACATAGGTGCCCTGAAGTCTTGAGTTGAGTGGAAGTCGTGATAGGTAGAAGTCGTGATAACGCAGTGGATGCGCGTTCGCTTCAGGTGCGAAAGGTCCGGAGTTCGAGCCCCGCTGGAGCCGTTACGATTGTGCCCTTAGGCAAGGCATTTAAATTCCACATTGCCTCTTCTCTCTCCTTCATGGCGATGGATTCCATCAGGAATGAGGTCTCGAGAGTGATTAACATAAGTTGAAAGAACTTGTTTCGCAATCGAGCTAAAATAAATTTGTATAAACTAAGTATTGAGTTCCTCATATATACGGGTGCCGTTGTGATAACTGAATTGAGCAGCAAGGTCACGTGATAAGCTAAAACTGTCAACAATTGTTTTTTGAAAGATGTTTTCACGAGTTAAGAAAATAATAATATACAGTAAGTGCAATTAACAATATTTAATGGCCATTATATGTGGGTTTATGGCGAGCATATGTTCCACTACTCTAATATTATTAATATAAATAACATAAAGACTGTCGGTGCTTTACATCGTGCAGGTAAAAGAACCAGAGGAGACTGGAATGGGTCTCTCTCTGTGTATCATTACATTATCCTCCAAAATCTAAAATGACTAATATCTTCAGGAGGCGTCGCTCATATGGGCAACCGGTAGCGACGATAAATAAACGTAACAAAAAAAAAAGAAGACAAAAAGAGAAAAGTTTAACGCGGAAGCTCATTTGACAACGTCAATATTCCTTTCCACAAAGCTCTCAAATTAATAAAACAAAAAACAATTATACGCAACGCACGCACGGACGCACGCCATGCACTCCACACACATACGCACGCACGCATACCAGATAATAGCACCCGAGAAAAATAAATTACGATCTGAACAATTCAATTTAAAAAATAGATGTTTTAAGTATCTGAACTGAAAATGAATGTGTTTCTATGGTAACATGGTCATACATTATTTAGACAAGACAGGTTGTTGCAGCTTTTGAGCAAACCATATACGTACCTGTTTGTCCTGGGGGACACACACAGCTATAGTAGTTAACTCCATCAACGCACGTGGCACCATAGTAACACCGGTTACCAACACAATCGTCAACATTCGTCAGGCACTCTGACCCTGTCCATCCTGCTCAAATACACACAAGTACACATAGGTACAATAATCCCAATACAAGCTTCATTTCATTCACAAAGATTATGAAACAAGCTTTAACAACTAGGCTGTCCGATTAGCGCAGTGGTTAGCGCGCTCGCTTCTCACCAATGCAACCCGGGGTTCGATCCTCGGACCGGGAAGTATTTGAGATGGTACGGTGTTCGCCAGATCGGACAGGTGGGTTTTCTCCGGGTACTCTGGTTTCCTCCCACACGAATGACCACATATACGTTTTCATCCGCGCCAACGAGAGTGATTAATATAAGTTGTTAGAACTTGCTTCGCAATCGTTGTTAAATAAATAAAGTTTTAAACAACTTGTATTAATCAATTTCGTTGGCGGGAATGAAAGCGTATATGTGGTCATTGGTGTAGAAGGAAACCGGAGTACCCGGGGACATTTTACTTATTTTTTATTTCCTTTATTTTATTTAAGTTTATTTAACGTCGCTACTGGTTGCCCATTTGAGCGACGGGCAGTACCTAACAACACCTTTCCTGGACAGGCTCAAGCTGTTAACCAGTACTTGTTGCACCAACCTCCGTAAGAAACTGCCAACATTTTCATATAAAGAGACACGGTCTGAGTGGGGCTCGAATCCGTGTCCATAAATGATAGGTTACAGTGATATACAAGTCAGCGACCTTAACCACTCGACCTAGGAGACGGTAGATATTTTATAACCCCACCTAACCTGTCCGATTTGGCGATCATCCTACCATCTAGCTATGTGTGAATACATTGCGTGCATGATTATTTCTACTGTATCGTCGTATCCACAGGACTCAATACATGTAGTAGAAATATCTAAGCATTTGTTCAGAATATCAGTTCATCCGACTCACCCGAGTTGCATAATATGGCTCCGCTGGAGGGATCGCACCTGTAGTGACCTGTATCGTCGTCGGTTTCGGTGCAGTACGTGTCACAGCCTGGTCCGTAGTAGGACAGGTCGCAGTATACTTTCAGTTCCATGTCAAACCTAGTATCAAATAGAAACAATCAATAATCTACATACATTTATATATATATGTATACAGACAGAGACCAAGTCCAGAGTCTCCTCTGGTTCTTTTACGTGCACGGTGTACAGCATAGTATATAGTGTGTCCTCCCATAGCTCTTAAGACGTCCACGCACCTCTGTGTGTGTTTACTTTTATTTATCGTCGCTACCGGTTTCCCATTTGAGCGACGCCTCCTGAAGAGATTAATCGTTTTAGATGTTGGAGGATAGTGCATGATACAGACAGAGACCCATTCCAGAATCTCCTCTGGTTCTTTTACGTGCACGGTGTAAAGCACCGACACGAGACCTCGGTTTAACGTCCCATCTGAAAGACTGTTAATTTTATTAGGGTCAGACGGGTGATCGAACCTGCGATTCCTGGATTACCAGTCCAGCGTGTTACCACTGGACTACATATCCGTCTATGCGCACCTCTGTCTCACAGGTGTATGATTTTATCATTGTTGTACCGCTAATGTAGCCGAATAACATATTCTATAAACTCAATCATTTTGTATTGCTGGATTCGTTTTACATATGCATGTGAATACAAAACATGACAAATTAAATAAAGACAAACGTGTCGGGCCAAAAGTTCTAGCAACATTAGTTACGGCCCTTATCGAGAAGAAAGACATTAATATCTCCAGAAAATCCAATTTGAAAAGTTTCTTGCGTTGTGTTGGTTTTGTGAATTTTGAATTTACAGTGTTGTTTGTTATTTGTTAAGTTTTATAACATTTTGTTTATCAATTGAAAATAAATGTCTTGTATGTACTTATCATGTGTTTATTTATACATAGTCGAAATTAGAACGAAATCTGTTCACAAATAATCCAATTATACCGAATTATATAAGTGTCGGGTTAGAAGTTGACCTTAGTGTAGTTATATTGTGCAATTTGAGCAAATAATCACAAAAACATAACAATCAATTGAATTCGTACCTAGTACGTGTACCTGTCAGTACGAGGGATTTGAGCGGGGCATCAATTTCTCGTCGTAGATCTCGCGTATTGTATTGGTACTCGTAGTGGTCAACAAAGTCAAATTCTGTGTCACCATCTCGATCATGAACGTCGATCTTCAACTTTACCACACCCTAAAACACACATACAAGTACGTAACACATGTACATTATACATAATTGTACACCAATTGAGCAGCCGGAAACCAGTAGAAGCTAAACCGAGTCTTAAATACTGTTTTTTGCTGGAGGCCAAATGGGTACATTTACCCCTCAGAGTAGAGTTTTAGCCAAAGAAAATAAATTTTAAGTCAAGAGCGGATTGCTGCAACGATGGCCAATGAGACCATGAACGTCCAGCAGCCCTATGTGATGCTTGAACATATCAGGGAAGGTAGCGTGGCTACAATAAGGCTCTAGACCCGGCCTGCAGATTGTACCAGAAAATGAATAATCTAAAATGCAATAAAAAGGTGGGTTATCAACGGCTGTTCGATTGGGCAGTGGTTAGCGCGCTCGCTTCTCACCAATGCGACCCGGGTTCGATCATCGGACAGGGAAGTATGTGAGATGGTACGATGGTCGCCAAATCGGACAGGTGGGTTTTTTCCGGGTACTCTGGTTTCCTCCCACATAAATGACCACATATACGCTTTCATCCGAGCCAACGATTAATATAAGTTGTTCAAACTTGCTTCGCAGTCGTTGTAAAATAAATAAAGTATAAAAAAACGTTGATGTCTGTAGCGAAAATGAATTGTGGGTGTGTGTGTTTTACGTTTATTTATCGTCACTATCGGTTGCCCATATGAAGAGATTAGTTATTTTAGATGTTTGGAGGATAATGCAATGATATAGACAGAGACCCATGCCAGAGTCTCCTCTGGTTTTTCGTGCATGATGTACAGCACCGACACGAGACCTCGATTTAAAGTCCCATTGGAAAGACTGTTAATTTTATTAGGGTCAGACGGGGAATCGAACCTGCAATCCCTGGATTATCAGTACAGTGTGTTACCACTGGACTACATTCTGCAGCGAAAATGACCGTGTTGTCTATCCCATCCCAGCCACACCACAAATCACTCGTCATGACAGTGCTTATAAATCAATTATTTTGCAATTTTTGAGTAATTCACACCTACCGGCCATGTACCAAACGAAAATTTGATTGGGTTGTCTACTTTTCCTACGTGACTGTTGAATGTTATTTTGTTTCCTCCCACATCGTCCAGTTCCTGCTTGCCGAATTCACACGCGGACATGCTACTTGATCTATGGAGATAACAATAACATTACATTGAAACACCATACTTCATGCCGTATATATAGATCACATTTGATTGTCGAGTTGACAGACGGATCTGTAGTGCAGTGGTAACACATTGGAATGGTAATTCAGGGATCGCAGGTTCGATCCCCCGCCTAACCCTATTCAGTAACCATACACTAGTATTGAGGTTCACTTACACAGTAACCATACACTAGTATTGACGTTCACTTACACAGTAACCATACACCAGTATAGACGTTCACTTACACAGTAACCATACACTAGTATTGGCGTCCACTTACACAGTAACCATACACTAGTATTGACGTTCATTTACACAGTAACCATACACTAGTATTGACGTTCACTTACACAGTAACCATACACTAGTATTGACGTCCACTTACACAGTAACCATACACTAGTATTGACGTCCACTTACACAGTAACCATACACTAGTATTGACGTTCATTAACACAGTAACCATACACTAGTATTGACGTCCATTTACACAGTAACCATACACTAGTATTGATGTTCATTTACACAGTAACCATACACTAGTATTGACGTTCATTTACACAGTAACCATACACTAGTATTGACGTCCACTTACACAGTAACCATACACTAGTATTGACGTCCACTTACACAGTAACCATACACTAGAATTGACGTTCACTTACACAGTAACCATACACTAGTATTGACGTTCACTTACTCAGTAACCATACACAAGCATTGACGTACACTTACACACTACCCATACACCAGTATAGCCTTCCACCTACACAGTAACCATACACCAGTATAGACGTCCACCTACACAGTAACCATACACTAGTATTGACGTCCACTTGCACAGTAACCATACACCAGTATAGACGTCCACTTACACCGTAACCATACACTAGTATTGACTTCCACTTACACAGTAACCATACACCAGTATAGACGTCCACTTACACACTAACCATACACCAGTATTGACTTCCACTTACACAGTAACCATACACCAGTATAGACTTCCACTTACACAGTAACCATACACCAGTATAGACGTCCACTTACACACTAACCATACACCAGTATAGACTTCCACTTACACAGTAACCATACACCAGTATAGACGTTCACTTACACACTAACCATACACCAGTATAGACTTCCACTTACACACTAACCATACACCAGCATAGACTTCCACTTACACAGTAACCATACACCAGTATAGACTTCCACTTACACAGTAACCATACACCAGTATTGACGTACACCTACACAGTAACCATACACCAGTATAGACTTCCACTTACACAGTAACCATACACTAGTATTGAAGTTCACTTACACAGTAACCATACACTAGTATTGACGTTCACTTACACACTAACCAAACACCAGTATATACGTCCACTTACACAGTAACCATACACCAGTATAGACGTCCACTTACACAGTAACCATACACCAGTATAGACTTCCACTTACACATTAACCATACACCAGTATAGACTTCCACTTACACACTAACCATACACCAGTATAGACGTCCACTTACACCGTAACCATACACTAGTATTGACGTTCACTTACACAGTAACCATACACCAGTATAGACTTCCACTTACACAGTAACCATACACCAGTATAGACGTCCACCTACACAGTAACCATACACCAGTATAGACTTCCACTTACACAGTAACCATACACTAGTATTGACTTCCACTTACACACTAACCATACACTAGTATTGACTTCCACTTACACACTAACCATACACCAGTATAGACATCCACTTACACACTAACCATACACCAGTATAGACTTCCACTTACACACTAACATACACCAGTATAGACTTCCACTTACACAGTAACCATACACCAGTATAGACTTCCACCTACACAGTAACCATACACCAGTATAGACGTCCACTTACACAGTAACCATACACCAGTATAGACGTCCACTTACACAGTAACCATACACCAGTATAGACGTCCACTTACACAGTAACCATACACCAGTATAGACGTCCACTTACACAGTAACCATACACCAGTATAGACTTCCACTTACACAGTAACCATACACCAGTATAGACTTCCACTTACACACTAACCATACACCAGTATAGACGTCCACTTACACCGTAACCATACACTAGTATTGACGTTCACTTACACAGTAACCATACACCAGTATAGACTCCACTAACAGTAACATACACCAGATAGACTTCCACTTACACACTACCATACACCAGTATAGACTTCCACTTACACACTAACCATACACCAGTATAGACTTCCACTTACACAGTAACCATACACCAGTATAGACTTCCACTTACACACTAACCATACACCAGTATAGACGTCCACTTACACACTAACCATACACCAGTATAGACTTCCACTTACACAGTAACCATACACCAGTATAGACGTCCACTTACACAGTAACCATACACCAGTATAGACTTCCACTTACACACTAACCATACACCAGTATAGACTTCCACTTACACACTAACCATACACCAGTATAGACGTCCACTTACACCGTAACCATACACTAGTATTGACGTTCACTTACACAGTAACCATACACCAGTATAGACTTCCACTTACACAGTAACCATACACCAGTATAGACGTCCACCTACACAGTAACCATACACCAGTATAGACTTCCACTTACACAGTAACCATACACTAGTATTGACTTCCACTTACACACTAACCATACACTAGTATTGACTTCCACTTACACACTAACCATACACCAGTATAGACATCCACTTACACACTAACCATACACCAGTATAGACTTCCACTTACACAGTAACATACACCAGTATAGACTTCCACTTACACAGTAACCATACACCAGTATAGACTTCCACCTACACAGTAACCATACACCAGTATAGACGTCCACTTACACAGTAACCATACACCAGTATAGACGTCCACTTACACAGTAACCATACACCAGTATAGACGTCCACTTACACAGTAACCATACACCAGTATAGACGTCCACTTACACAGTAACCATACACCAGTATAGACTTCCACTTACACACTAACCATACACCAGTATAGACTTCCACTTACACACTAACCATACACCAGTATAGACGTCCACTTACACCGTAACCATACACTAGTATTGACGTTCACTTACACAGTAACCATACACCAGTATAGACTCACTAACATAACATACACAGATAGACTTCCACTTACACACTACCATACACCAGTATAGACTTCCACTTACACACTAACCATACACCAGTATAGACTTCCACTTACACAGTAAACATACACCAGTATAGACTCCACTTACACACTAACCATACACCAGTATAGACGTCCACTTACACACTAACCATACACCAGTATAGACGTCCACTTACACAGTAACCATACACCAGTATAGACGTCCACTTACACAGTAACCATACACCAGTATAGACTTCCACTTACACACTAACCATACACCAGTATAGACTTCCACTTACACAGTAACCATACACCAGTATAGACGTCCACTTACACAGTAACCATACACCAGTATTGACTTCCACTTACACACTAACCATACACCAGTATAGACGTCCACTTACACACTAACCATACACCAGTATAGACGTCCACTTACACACTAACCATACACCAGTATAGACGTCCACTTACACACTAACCATACACCAGTATAGACGTCCACTTACACACTAACCATACACCAGTATAGACGTCCACTTACACACTAACCATACACCAGTATAGACGTCCACTTACACACTAACCATACACCAGTATAGACTTCCACTTACACACTAACCATACACCAGTATAGACTTCCACTTACACAGTAACCATACACCAGTATAGACTTCCACTTACACAGTAACCATACACCAGTATTGACGTACACCTACACAGTAACCATACACCAGTATAAACTTCCACTTACACAGTAACCATACACTAGTATAGACTTCCACTTACACAGTAACCATACACCAGTATAGACGTCCACTTACACAGTAACCATACACCAGTATAGACTTCCACTTACACAGTAACCATACACCAGTATAGACGTCCACTTACACAGTAACCATACACCAGTATAGACTTCCACTTACACAGTAACCATACACCAGTATAGACTTCCACTTACACACTAACCATACACCAGTATAGACGTCCACTTACACAGTAACCATACACCAGTATAGACTTCCACTTACACAGTAACCATACACCAGTATAGACGTCCACTTACACACTAACCATACACCAGTATAGACTTCCACTTACACAGTAACCATACACCAGTATTGACTTCCACTTACACACTAACCATACACTAGTATTGACTTCCACTTACCATAACCATACACCAGTATAGACTTCCACTTACACAGTAACCATACACCAGTATAGACGTCCACTTACACAGTAACCATACACCAGTATAGACGTCCACTTACACACTAACCATACACCAGTATAGACTTCCACTTACACACTAACCATACACCAGTATAGACGTCCACTTACACAGTAACCATACACCAGTATGACTTCCACTACACAAACCATACACCAGATAGACGTCCACTTACACACTAACCATACACCAGTATAGACGTCCACTTACACAGTAACCATACACCAGTATAGACGTCCACTTACACACTAACCATACACCAGTATAGACTTCCACTTACACACTAACCATACACCAGTATAGACTTCCACTTACACAGTAACCATACACCAGTATAGACTTCCACTTACACAGTAACCATACACCAGTATAGACGTCCACCTACACAGTAACCATACACCAGTATAGACTTCCACTTACACAGTAACCATACACTAGTATAGACTTCCACTTACACAGTAACCATACACCAGTATAGACGTCCACTTACACAGTAACCATACACCAGTATAGACTTCCACTTACACAGTAACCATACACCAGTATAGACGTCCACTTACACAGTAACCATACACCAGTATAGACTTCCACTTACACAGTAACCATACACCAGTATAGACTTCCACTTACACACTAACCATACACCAGTATAGACGTCCACTTACACAGTAACCATACACCAGTATAGACTTCCACTTACACACTAACCATACACCAGTATAGACGTCCACTTACACAGTAACCATACACCAGTATAGACGTCCACTTACACACTAACCATACACCAGTATAGACTTCCACTTACACAGTAACCATACACCAGTATAGACGTCCACTTACACACTAACCATACACCAGTATAGACTTCCACTTACACAGTAACCATACACTAGTATTGACTTCCACTTACACACTAACCATACACTAGTATTGACTTCCACTTACGCACTAACCATACACCAGTATAGACTTCCACTTACACAGTAACCATACACCAGTATAGACGTCCACTTACACACTAAACATACACCAGTATAGACTTCCACTTACACACTAAACATACACCAGTATAGACTTCCACTTACACATTAACCATACACCAGTATAGACGTCCACTTACACAGTAACCATACACCAGTATAGACTTCCACTTACACACTAACCATACACCAGTATAGACTTCCACTTACACACTAACCATACACCAGTATAGACTTCCACCTACACAGTAACCATACACCAGTATAGACGTCCACCTACACAGTAACCATACACTAGTATTGACGTCCACTTACACAGTAACCATACACCAGTATAGACGTCCACTTACACAGTAACCATACACTAGTATAGACTTCCACTTACACACTAACCATACACCAGTATAGACGTCCACTTACACACTAACCATACACCAGTATAGACGTCCACTTACACACTAACCATACACCAGTATAGACGTCCACTTACACAGTAACCATACACCAGTATAGACTTCCACTTACACAGTAACCATACACCAGTATAGACTTCCACTTACACACTAACCATACACCAGTATAGACTTCCACTTACACACTAACCATACACCAGTATAGACGTCCACTTACACAGTAACCATACACCAGTATAGACTTCCACTTACACAGTAACCATACACCAGTATAGACGTCCACTTACACAGTAACCATACACCAGTATAGACGTCCACTTACACAGTAACCATACACCAGTATAGACGTCCACTTACACAGTAACCATACACCAGTATAGACTTCCACTTACACACTAACCATACACCAGTATAGACGTCCACTTACACACTAACCATACACCAGTATAGACGTCCACTTACACACTAACATACACCAGTATGACGTCCACTTACACACTAACCATACACCAGTATAGACGTCCACTTACACAGTAACCATACACCAGTATAGACGTCCACTTACACACTAACCATACACCAGTATAGACGTCCACTTACACACTAACCATACACCAGTATAGACTTCCACTTACACAGTAACCATACACCAGTATAGACGTCCACTTACACACTAACCATACACCAGTATAGACTTCCACTTACACAGTAACCATACACCAGTATAGACGTCCACTTACACACTAACCATACACCAGTATAGACTTCCACTTACACAGTAACCATACACCAGTATAGACGTCCACTTACACAGTAACCATACACCAGTATAGACTTCCACTTACACAGTAACCATACACCAGTATAGACTTCCACTTACACAGTAACCATACACTAGTATTGACGTTCACATACACAGTAACCATACACCAGTATAGACTTCCACTTACACAGTAACCATACACCAGTATAGACGTCCACCTACACAGTAACCATACACCAGTATAGACTTCCACTTACACAGTAACCATACACTAGTATTGACTTCCACTTACACACTAACCATACACTAGTATTGACTTCCACTTACGCACTAACCATACACCAGTATAGACTTCCACTTACACAGTAACCATACACCAGTATAGACGTCCACTTACACACTAAACATACACCAGTATAGACTTCCACTTACACACTAAACATACACCAGTATAGACTTCCACTTACACATTAACCATACACCAGTATAGACGTCCACCTACACAGTAACCATACACCAGTATAGACGTCCACTTACACAGTAACCATACACCAGTATAGACTTCCACTTACACACTAACCATACACCAGTATAGACTTCCACTTACACACTAACCATACACCAGTATAGCCTTCCACCTACACAGTAACCATACACCAGTATCGACGTCCACCTACACAGTAACCATACACTAGTATTGACGTCCACTTACACAGTAACCATACACCAGTATAGACGTCCACTTACACCGTAACCATACACTAGTATTGACTTCCACTTACACACTAACCATACACCAGTATAGACTTCCACTTACACAGTAACCATACACCAGTATAGACGTCCACTTACACACTAACCATACACCAGTATGACTTCCACTTACACACTAACCATACACCAGTATAGACTTCCACTTACACAGTAACCATACACCAGTATAGACTTCCACTTACACAGTAACCATACACCAGTATAGACGTCCACTTACACAGTAACCATACACCAGTATAGACTTCCACTTACACAGTAACCATACACCAGTATAGACTTCCACTTACACAGTAACCATACACCAGTATAGACGTCCACTTACACAGTAACCATACACCAGTATAGACTTCCACTTACACAGTAACCATACACCAGTATAGACGTCCACTTACACAGTAACCATACACCAGTATAGACTTCCACTTACACAGTAACCATACACCAGTATAGACGTCCACTTACACACTAACCATACACCAGTATAGACTTCCACTTACACACTAACCATACACCAGTATAGACGTCCACTTACACAGTAACCATACACCAGTATAGACGTCCACTTACACAGTAACCATACACCAGTATAGACTTCCACTTACACAGTAACCATACACCAGTATAGACGTCCACTTACACACTAACCATACACCAGTATAGACTTCCACTTACACAGTAACCATACACCAGTATAGACTTCCACTTACACACTAACCATACACCAGTATAGACTTCCACTTACACAGTAACCATACACCAGTATAGACGTCCACTTACACACTAACCATACACCAGTATAGACTTCCACTTACACAGTAACCATACACCAGTATAGACTTCCACTTACACAGTAACCATACACCAGTATAGACGTCCACTTACACAGTAACCATACACCAGTATAGACTTCCACTTACACAGTAACCATACACCAGTATAGACGTCCACTTACACAGTAACCATACACCAGTATAGACTTCCACTTACACAGTAACCATACACCAGTATAGACGTCCACTTACACACTAACCATACACCAGTATAGACGTCCACTTACACACTAACCATACACCAGTATAGACTTCCACTTACACAGTAACCATACACCAGTATAGACTTCCACTTACACACTAACCATACACCAGTATAGACTTCCACTTACACACTAACCATACACCAGTATAGACGTCCACTTACACAGTAACCATACACCAGTATAGACGTCCACCTACACAGTAACCATACACCAGTATAGACTTCCACTTACACAGTAACCATACACCAGTATAGACTTCCACTTACACAGTAACCATACACCAGTATAGACGTCCACTTACACACTAACCATACACCAGTATAGACTTCCACTTACACACTAACCATACACCAGTATAGACGTCCACTTACACAGTAACCATACACCAGTATAGACGTCCACTTACACACTAACCATACACCAGTATAGACTTCCACTTACACACTAACCATACACCAGTATAGACGTCCACTTACACACTAACCATACACCAGTATAGACGTCCACTTACACACTAACCATACACCAGTATAGACGTCCACTTACACACTAACCATACACCAGTATAGACGTCCACTTACACACTAACCATACACCAGTATAGACGTCCACTTACACTAACCATACACCAGTATAGACGTCCACTAACACTAACCATACACCAGTATAGACGTCCACTTACACACTAACCATACACCAGTATAGACGTCCACTTACACACTAACCATACACCAGTATAGACTTCCACTTACACACTAACCATACACCAGTATAGACTTCCACTTACACAGTAACCATACACCAGTATAGACTTCCACTTACACACTAACCATACACCAGTATAGACTTCCACTTACACAGTAACCATACACCAGTATAGACTTCCACTTACACAGTAACCATACACCAGTATAGACTTCCACTTACACACTAACCATACACCAGTATAGACGTCCACTTACACACTAACCATACACCAGTATAGACTTCCACTTACACAGTAACCATACACCAGTATAGACTTCCACCTACACAGTAACCATACACCAGTATAGACGTCCACTTACACAGTAACCATACACCAGTATAGACGTCCACTTACACAGTAACCATACACCAGTATGACGTCCACTTACACACTAACCATACACCATATAGATCCACTACACACTAACCATACACCAGTATAGACGTCCACTTACACACTAACCATACACCAGTATAGACGTCCACTTACACAGTAACCATACACCAGTATAGACTTCCACTTACACACTAACCATACACCAGTATAGACTTCCACTTACACAGTAACCATACACCAGTATAGACTTCCACTTACACAGTAACCATACACCAGTATAGACGTCCACTTACACACTAACCATACACCAGTATAGACTTCCACTTACACACTAACCATACACCAGTATAGACTTCCACTTACACACTAACCATACACCAGTATAGACGTCCACTTACACACTAACCATACACCAGTATAGACTTCCACTTACACACTAACCATACACCAGTATAGACGTCCACTTACACAGTAACCATACACCAGTATAGACGTCCACTTACACAGTAACCATACACCAGTATAGACTTCCACTTACACACTAACCATACACCAGTATAGACGTCCACTTACACACTAACCATACCCAGTATAGACTTCCACTTACACACTAACCATACACCAGTATAGACGTCCACTTACACACTAACCATACACCAGTATAGACTCCATTACACAGTAACCATACACCAGTATAGACGTCCACTTACACACTAACCATACACCAGTATAGACTTCCACTTACACAGTAACCATACACCAGTATAGACTTCCACTACACAGTAACCATACACCAGATGATCACTTACACACTAACCATACACCAGTATAGACTTCCACTTACACATAACCATACACCAGTATAGACTTCCACTACACACTAACCATACACCAGTATAGATTCCACTTACACATAACCATACACCAGTATAGACTCCACTTACACATAACTTACACACTAACCATACACCAGTATAGACTTCCACTTACACAGTAACCATACACCAGTATAGACTTCCACTTACACACTAACCATACACCAGTATAGACGTCCACTTACACAGTAACCATACACCAGTATAGACGTCCACTTACACAGTAACCATACACCAGTATAGACGTCCACTTACACACTAACCATACACCAGTATAGACTTCCACTTACACAGTAACCATACACCAGTATAGACGTCCACTTACACACTAACCATACACCAGTATAGACTTCCACTTACACAGTAACCATACACCAGTATAGACTTCCACTTACACACTAACCATACACCAGTATAGACTTCCACTTACACACTAACCATACACCAGTATAGACGTCCACTTACACAGTAACCATACACCAGTATAGACGTCCACCTACACAGTAACCATACACCAGTATAGACTTCCACTTACACAGTACCATACACCAGTATAGACTTCCACTTACACACTAACCATACACCAGTATAGACTTCCACTTACACAGTAACCATACACCAGTATAGACGTCCACTTACACACTAACCATACACCAGTATAGACGTCCACTTACACACTAACCATACACCAGTATAGACTTCCACTTACACAGTAACCATACACCAGTATAGACGTCCACTTACACACTAACCATACACCAGTATAGACTTCCACTTACACAGTAACCATACACCAGTATAGACTTCCACTTACACACTAACCATACACCAGTATAGACTTCCACTTACACACTAACCATACACCAGTATAGACGTCCACTTACACAGTAACCATACACCAGTATAGACGTCCACTTACACACTAACCATACACCAGTATAGACGTCCACTTACACACTAACCATACACCAGTATAGACGTCCACTTACACACTAACCATACACCAGTATAGACGTCCACTTACACACTAACCATACACCAGTATAGACGTCCACTTACACAGTAACCATACACCAGTATAGACGTCCACTTACACTAACCATACACCAGTATAGACGTCCACTAACACTAACCATACACCAGTATAGACGTCCACTTACACACTAACCATACACCAGTATAGACGTCCACTTACACACTAACCATACACCAGTATAGACTTCCACTTACACACTAACCATACACCAGTATAGACTTCCACTTACACAGTAACCATACACCAGTATAGACTTCCACTTACACACTAACCATACACCAGTATAGACTTCCACTTACACAGTAACCATACACCAGTATAGACTTCCACTTACACAGTAACCATACACCAGTATAGACTTCCACTTACACACTAACCATACACCAGTATAGACGTCCACTTACACACTAACCATACACCAGTATAGACTTCCACTTACACAGTAACCATACACCAGTATAGACTTCCACTTACACAGTAACCATACACCAGTATAGACGTCCACTTACACAGTAACCATACACCAGTATAGACGTCCACTTACACAGTAACCATACACCAGTATAGACGTCCACTTACACACTAACCATACACCATATAGATCCACTACACATAACCATACCCAGTATAGACGTCCACTTACACACTAACCATACACCAGTATAGACGTCCACTTACACACTAACCATACACCAGTATAGACGTCCACTTACACACTAACCATACACCAGTATAGACGTCCACTTACACACTAACCATACACCAGTATAGACGTCCACTTACACAGTAACCATACACCAGTATAGACTTCCACTTACACACTAACCATACACCAGTATAGACGTCCACTTACACAGTAACCATACACCAGTATAGACTTCCACTTACACAGTAACCATACACCAGTATAGACGTCCACTTACACACTAACCATACACCAGTATAGACTTCCACTTACACACTAACCATACACCAGTATAGACTTCCACTTACACACTAACCATACACCAGTATAGACGTCCACTTACACACTAACCATACACCAGTATAGACTTCCACTTACACACTAACCATACACCAGTATAGACGTCCACCTACACAGTAACCATACACCAGTATAGACGTCCACCTACACAGTAACCATACACCAGTATAGACGTCCACTTACACAGTAACCATACACCAGTATAGACTTCCACTTACACACTAACCATACACCAGTATAGACTTCCACTTACACACTAACCATACACCAGTATAGACTTCCACTTACACAGTAACCATACACCAGTATAGACGTCCACCTACACAGTAACCATACACCAGTATAGACGTCCACTTACACAGTAACCATACACCAGTATAGACGTCCACTTACACACTAACCATACACCAGTATAGACGTCCACTTACACACTAACCATACACCAGTATAGACGTCCACTTACACAGTAACCATACACCAGTATAGACGTCCACTTACACACTAACCATACACCAGTATAGACTTCCACTTACACAGTAACCATACACCAGTATAGACTTCCACTTA
Organism: Archivesica marissinica; assembly: GCA_014843695.1. Classification (NCBI taxonomy): domain Eukaryota; kingdom Metazoa; phylum Mollusca; class Bivalvia; order Venerida; family Vesicomyidae; genus Archivesica; species Archivesica marissinica. The sequence continues at coordinate 59,739,211 of CM026402.1, forward strand.
CACACTAACCATACACCAGTATAGACTTCCACTTACACACTAACCATACACCAGTATAGACTTCCACTTACACACTAACCATACACCAGTATAGACTTCCACTTACACACTAACCATACACCAGTATAGACTTCCACTTACACACTAACCATACACCAGTATAGACTTCCACTTACACAGTAACCATACACCAGTATAGACTTCCACTTACACACTAACCATACACCAGTATAGACTTCCACTTACACACTAACCATACACCAGTATAGACTTCCACTTACACAGTAACCATACACCAGTATAGACTTCCACTTACACACTAACCATACACCAGTATAGACTTCCACTTACACAGTAACCATACACCAGTATAGACTTCCACTTACACAGTAACCATACACCAGTATAGACTTCCACTTACACACTAACCATACACCAGTATAGACTTCCACTTACACAGTAACCATACACCAGTATAGACGTCCACTTACACAGTAACCATACACCAGTATAGACGTCCACTTACACAGTAACCATACACCAGTATAGACGTCCACTTACACACTAACCATACACCAGTATAGACGTCCACTTACACACTAACCATACACCAGTATAGACGTCCACTTACACACTAACCATACACCAGTATAGACGTCCACTTACACACTAACCATACACCAGTATAGACGTCCACTTACACAGTAACCATACACCAGTATAGACTTCCACTTACACACTAACCATACACCAGTATAGACGTCCACTTACACAGTAACCATACACCAGTATAGACTTCCACTTACACAGTAACCATACACCAGTATAGACGTCCACTTACACACTAACCATACACCAGTATAGACTTCCACTTACACACTAACCATACACCAGTATAGACTTCCACTTACACACTAACCATACACCAGTATAGACGTCCACTTACACACTAACCATACACCAGTATAGACTTCCACTTACACACTAACCATACACCAGTATAGACGTCCACTTACACAGTAACCATACACCAGTATAGACGTCCACTTACACACTAACCATACACCAGTATAGACGTCCACTTACACACTAACCATACACCAGTATAGACTTCCACTTACACACTAACCATACACCAGTATAGACGTCCACTTACACAGTAACCATACACCAGTATAGACGTCCACTTACACAGTAACCATACACCAGTATAGACGTCCACTTACACACTAACCATACACCAGTATAGACTTCCACTTACACAGTAACCATACACCAGTATAGACTTCCACTTACACACTAACCATACACCAGTATAGACTTCCACTTACACACTAACCATACACCAGTATAGACTTCCACTTACACACTAACCATACACCAGTATAGACTTCCACTTACACACTAACCATACACCAGTATAGACTTCCACTTACACACTAACCATACACCAGTATAGACTTCCACTTACACACTAACCATACACCAGTATAGACTTCCACTTACACACTAACCATACACCAGTATAGACTTCCACTTACACACTAACCATACACCAGTATAGACTTCCACTTACACACTAACCATACACCAGTATAGACTTCCACTTACACACTAACCATACACCAGTATAGACTTCCACTTACACACTAACCATACACCAGTATAGACTTCCACTTACACACTAACCATACACCAGTATAGACTTCCACTTACACAGTAACCATACACCAGTATAGACTTCCACTTACACAGTAACCATACACCAGTATAGACTTCCACTTACACACTAACCATACACCAGTATAGACTTCCACTTACACACTAACCATACACCAGTATAGACTTCCACTTACACAGTAACCATACACCAGTATAGACTTCCACTTACACACTAACCATACACCAGTATAGACTTCCACTTACACAGTAACCATACACCAGTATAGACTTCCACTTACACAGTAACCATACACCAGTATAGACTTCCACTTACACACTAACCATACACCAGTATAGACGTCCACTTACACACTAACCATACACCAGTATAGACGTCCACTTACACAGTAACCATACACCAGTATAGACTTCCACTTACACACTAACCATACACCAGTATAGACTTCCACTTACACACTAACCATACACCAGTATAGACTTCCACTTACACACTAACCATACACCAGTATAGACTTCCACTTACACAGTAACCATACACCAGTATAGACTTCCACTTACACACTAACCATACACCAGTATAGACTTCCACTTACACACTAACCATACACCAGTATAGACTTCCACTTACACACTAACCATACACCAGTATAGACGTCCACTTACACACTAACCATACACCAGTATAGACTTCCACTTACACACTAACCATACACCAGTATAGACGTCCACCTACACAGTAACCATACACCAGTATAGACGTCCACCTACACAGTAACCATACACCAGTATAGACGTCCACTTACACACTAACCATACACCAGTATAGACGTCCACTTACACACTAACCATACACCAGTATAGACTTCCACTTACACACTAACCATACACCAGTATAGACGTCCACTTACACAGTAACCATACACCAGTATAGACGTCTATCTACAAAGTAACCATACACCAGTATAGACGTCCACTTACACACTAACCATACACCAGTATAGACTTCCACTTACACAGTAACCATACACCAGTATAGACTTCCACTTACACACTAACCATACACCAGTATAGACTTCCACTTACACACTAACCATACACCAGTATAGACTTCCACTTACACACTAACCATACACCAGTATAGACTTCCACTTACACACTAACCATACACCAGTATAGACTTCCACTTACACACTAACCATACACCAGTATAGACTTCCACTTACACACTAACCATACACCAGTATAGACTTCCACTTACACACTAACCATACACCAGTATAGACTTCCACTTACACACTAACCATACACCAGTATAGACTTCCACTTACACACTAACCATACACCAGTATAGACTTCCACTTACACACTAACCATACACCAGTATAGACTTCCACTTACACACTAACCATACACCAGTATAGACTTCCACTTACACACTAACCATACACCAGTATAGACTTCCACTTACACACTAACCATACACCAGTATAGACTTCCACTTACACAGTAACCATACACCAGTATAGACTTCCACTTACACACTAACCATACACCAGTATAGACTTCCACTTACACACTAACCATACACCAGTATAGACTTCCACTTACACATTAACCATACACCAGTATAGACTTCCACTTACACACTAACCATACACCAGTATAGACTTCCACCTACACAGTAACCATACACCAGTATAGACTTCCACTTACACAGTAACCATACACCAGTATAGACTTCCACTTACACACTAACCATACACCAGTATAGACGTCCACTTACACACTAACCATACACCAGTATAGACGTCCACTTACACAGTAACCATACACCAGTATAGACTTCCACTTACACACTAACCATACACCAGTATAGACTTCCACTTACACACTAACCATACACCAGTATAGACTTCCACTTACACACTAACCATACACCAGTATAGACTTCCACTTACACAGTAACCATACACCAGTATAGACTTCCACTTACACACTAACCATACACCAGTATAGACTTCCACTTACACAGTAACCATACACCAGTATAGACTTCCATCTACACAGTAACCATACACCAGTATAGACATCCACTTACACACTAACCATACACCAGTATAGACTTCCACCTACACAGTAACCATACACCAGTATAGACTTCCACCTACACAGTAACCATACACCAGTATAGACTTCCACCTACACAGTAACCATACACCAGTATAGACGTCCACTTACACAGTAACCATACACCAGTATAGACGTCCACTTACACAGTAACCATACACCAGTATCTATAGACGTCCACTTACACACTAACCATACACCAGTATAGACTTCCACTTACTGTGTCATATTATCCATACATATAATAAAGCTGTGATCACATTCATCAGTACATTTATCATTCGAGCTTCCCCAGAGCCAACCCGACTTGTCGCAACAGTTGCCATCAAATTGTTTCCCTTCAAAGTTTACAAAATATTTGAAGTTTGTCTCTATATAACCTTTAGATTCCACATAGCCAATTGCCTGAAATGGATCAATGTAATGTTCAGAGTTGCTGTGCGAAAATCATAGCATATCTATATACGGAGGTTTATACATGTCGTTATTTACCAGGCAGATATTTCGAGTTTGAATCCCTCTTCCAGCCATAATAGTTTTAACAGTCATTTGGATTGGAAAATTAATCGATGTTATAGTATCGGTATTATGCACGGTAGTTATATAGGATCTTGCACAAGATGTGATTTCATACCATATTTTATGAAACAAGTTTTGGAATGTTGCTATTAAAGTATTAAGCGAGGCTTTTGGCGAGCTTAATAACAAACTTCCAAAAGGAGCTTCATAAAATATTGTAAGAAACTATCACGAGTGTAAGATCCTTTTTCTAACATTACCATAGCGAAATTATCAGCGTAAATTATCATGATGTCACTAAATTATCATGACGTCATCATGACGTCACTAAATTATCATGACGTCAAGTGCTACGCAAAGCAGCGTTATATTTATGTTTTAAACAACATCGAGAAGTCGTCATTTATCTTATCGTTAACGTTATGCACAAATTCACCTAGAAATATGAATAATCTACAGTTTAATTTACAAGTTAGAGTGATTATTCTCTCGACAAATCAGAATCATTCCATGTGAACTATTACACGTGTGTATACATAAGAAAATATGTGATGGTTGTATGAAACTGAATACAAGCAAAGTTATGTGATTAAAACCAAACAGGTCTTAAGTTGATACAATAACCATTACAGACAACATGGAAATTAAATTGTGTCTGGTTCTTGTTTACTTTTAAGGGCGATGGCGTCGACATTCAGAAGTGGCCGTCCGAGAACCCGACCATGCGTCATAGCCGGAACCGGACCCGTCACTGCATCTCACTGATCGCGTACAATGAGTAATGTCTATTTTAGGTTTACACTTATATCTTTCAAGTAATTAGAGTTGAAGAATGTTATGGACTTTATACAGTGCTTAGTGTTATGTACCAAAACGTACTATTTAAATATGCGATGCAAGCCGGTGTAACGAAAATTGTTGACTCCTCAGAAATCGACCCCCGATAATTATTTGATGTCAGAAAATGACACACATCTTTAAAATAAATGAGCCCCCGTATAAGACGTTTGAATCCCCATTTTGACTCACGGCAGATATTGACCCTCAGTCATTATTTGTTGACAAACAATGATACATGTTGTACTCCAGGTTCTTTATTCGATAACCCCCCACCCCCACCCCCCCCCCACCCCTATGGCCCGTTCCCACTGTCGATCAGATCAAACCGACCGTCCCTATCGCCCAAATTCCCCGACCAAGTTCGACCAACTGCTTGATGGGGTTTTGTACACGACTTCTTCCCGACCGCTACTCGATGGTATATACACGATCCACACACGATCATTCACGACTCCTCCACCGCATTCACCCGACAACCACTCCGATCTCTACTCGATTATCCCGACCCATGGCTGCACGATCTATACTCGCTCGACCAGCTCGACCTCTACTCGATCTCTACCCGAGTTCGACCCGATCAGATCGACCTGAAGCGATCGGGTATTACTCGAGTACTGATCCTTAATTATTATATCTCCGATCGCTTGCTCGGGCTTGATATGATCGGCAGTGGGAGCCCACCATTACACATGTATTCCTGCTATATTGTCATATATAATGTACACATGTATTCCTGCTATATTGTCATATATAATGTACACATGTATTCCTGCTATATTGTCATATATAATGTACACATGTATTCCTGCTATATTGTCATATATAATGTACACATGTATTCCTGCTATATTGTCATATATAATGTACACATGTATTCCTGCTATATTGTCATATATAATGTACACATGTATTCCTGCTATATTGTCATATATAATGTACACATGTATTCCTGCTATATTGTCATATATAATGTACACGTGAGTTCCTGCTATATTGTCATATATAATGTACACGTGAGTTCCTGCTATATTGTCATATATAATGTACACGTGAGTTCCTGCTATATTGTCATATATAATGTACACGTGAGTTCCTGCTATATTGTCATATATAATATACACGTGAGTTCCTGCTATATTGTCATATATATAATGTACACGTGAGTTCCTGCTATATTGTCATATATAATATACACGTGAGTTCCTGCTATATTAACGTAATATTCCTAACTTGCCCCTCGTCGCTGTACGTTAGAATCTCACAAGGGATGTCGAATTATTTTATATGAGGAAGCGATCCAGCTGGATTGTGGAAGGTCGGTGGTTCTATCAGACTGTCCTTCCGTGTCTGAGATACTGCTCGGCGGGGCATACGGGATCTTCCTCCATCAATAATAGCTGAATAGTTGCCATATAACCTAAGCTCTTGGCGCGACTTTAAACCCCCAAAGCATAGCATGTAGGCACTACGATACTAACGAAACAGCTGGTACTTACAACACAAAGCGTAATACTATAACACACAAAGTTATTCCAAGTCATTTTTATTTTGAAAATTTTAAATTTCTTTCAAGTTGAAGTTTTTCGAGTTGACATTTCATACTGGAGTCCCTGAGTATGAGCGAAATCACTTGCTATGAGCCGTGTATTGTGTGGTGTTAAGGCAGTAGGCAACCGCTTGGCGTGATGTGATATATTACAGGATGTTATGATCGTGAAGAATGATCAGTTTTCTTTAAAGTGATAGTCCTGTCCATGTATGCTAGTGTCTCGTATACTGTATGTTTGTGTCTAGAACACTGTATGCTAGTATCCCGTACACTGTATGTTTGTGTCCCGTACACTGTACGAGTTTGTCTCGTACACTGTATGTTTGTGTCCCGTACACTGTACGAGTGTGTCTCGTACACTGTATGTTTGTGTCTCGTACACTGTATGTTTGTGTCCCGTACACTGTATGCTAGTGTCTCGTATATTGTATGTTAGTGTCCCGTACACTGTATGCTAGTGTCTTATACACTGTATGTTAGTGTCCCGTACACTGTATGTTAGTGTATAGTACACTGTATGTAAGTGTCTCGTACACTGTATGTTAGTGTCCCGTACACTGTATGTTAGTTTCCCGTACACTGTATGTTAGTTTCCCGTACACTGTATGTTAGTGTCCCGTACACTATATGTGATTGTCCCGTACAATGTATATTAGTGTCCCGTACACTTTATGTTTGTGTCCCGTACAATGCATGCAAGTGTCCCGTACCCTATATGCTAGTATACGGAACACTGTATGTGTTCTACGTCATGTGTACGTCCCCGCGAGGGGTTTGACATAAAAGGAAGATAGATAGATAGATAGTATGTTAGTGTCCCGTACACTGTGCCCTAGTGTCCCGTACCATGTATGTTAGTGTCCCGTAAGCTGTGTGTGAGTGTCCCGTTGTACACCGTACGCTAGAATCCCATACACTGTATGTGAGTGACCCGTACACTGTATGTGAGTGTCCCGTTGTACACCGTACGCTAGAATCCCATACACTGTATGTGAGTGACCCGTACACTGTATGTGAGTGCCCCGTACATTGTATGCTAGTGGCCCGTACAGTATATGCTAGTGTCCCATACACTGTATGTTTGTGTCTTGTACACTGTATGCTAGTGCCCCGTACAGTGTATGCTAGTGTCCCGTACAGTGTATGCTAGTGCCTCGTACAGTGTATGCTAGTGCCCCGTACAGTGTATGCTAGTGTCCCGTACACTGTATGCTAGTGCCCCGTACAGTGTATGCTAGTGTCCCGTACACTGTATGCTAGTGTCCCTTACAGTGTATGCTAGTGCCCCGTACAGTGTATGATAGTGCCCCGTACAGTGTATGCTAGTGTCTCGTACACTGTATGCTAGTGCCCCGTACAGTGTATGCTAGTGTCCCGTACAGTGTATGCTAGTGCCCCATACAGTGTATGCTAGTGTCCCTTACAGTGTATGCTAGTGCCCCGTACAGTGTATGATAGTGCCCCGTACAGTGTATGCTAGTGTCCCGTACACTGTATGCTAGTGCCCCGTACAGTGTATGCTAGTGTCCCGTACACTGTATGCTAGTGCCCCGTACAGTGTATGCTAGTGTCCCGTATACTGTATGCTAGTGTCCCTTACAGTTTATGATAGTGCCCCGTACAGTTTATGCTAGTGTCCCGTACACTGTATGCTAGTGTCCCTTACAGTTTATGCTAGTGCCCCGTACAGTGTATGATAGTGCCCCGTACAGTGTATGCTAGTGTCCCGTACACTGTATGCTAGTGCCCCGTACAGTGTATGCTAGTGTCCCGTACAGTGTATGCTAGCGCCCCATACAGTGTATGCTAGTGTCCCGTACAGTGTATGCTAGTGTCCCGAACACTATATGCTATCCGTGGTCCGGTGGTAGAGCGTCGGATTTGGAATCGATCGGTCCCGGGTTCGATACTCGCACAAGCCACTATGCACCTCGCACACATTGCGTAGCACTGGTTAACCATTTAGGTCGGCTATGCTTGCCCAGGAAAACATGTCTACGTCTCCGCAATGGGTTTGACATTAAGGGAACATGCATACATGCTAGTGTCCCGTACACTGTATGCGAGTGCCCCGTACACTGCATACTAGTGACCCATGCACTGTATGTTTGTGTCCCTGCACACGGTACGCTAGTGTCCAGAATTAACGCCATAATGTGTACACATGATTTAGCATAAATATATGCCTTGCAAAACGTAATGATATTGTGTAAAATTACAAAGATAAACGAAATGTTTGTATGTGAAATCGACAGTTTGTGCTCCTTGGTTGATTTGTATAAAGGCGTTGAGTGAAATAAAATTTGTATTGTAAATTTGTATTGTACTTGTTGTATTGTACGTATTGTCCCAAGCTTTGAGTATATTGTGACTGTAAACTAATACCTTAAGTTAATATAATATATATATATATGAATGTCAATTTAACTTTTAAGAATGGAACAGCCTCTCGAGACAAAACCTCGTATCAGTTTCTCTTGACATTAATATACGAAAATTAGCTTCTAGCGGAAGTCTTCTAAAGCACTTAAGCCTTAATTGTGATGTTTGGTTTCAATATCAACAGTGTAGCCTATCGTGTATTAGTAAATAGCTTGTAAGTTGGTTATGTTTTATCTTCTCACTGTCTCGCTCACACAACACACTCTATGCAACACTATGCAACAACTAGGCTTTACTGTTAGTTTAGTTTATACAAATTTATTTGAGCTCGATTGCGAAACAAGTTCTTCCAACTTATATTAATCACTCTCGAGACGTCATTCCTGATGGAATCCATCTCCACAAGGAACAGAGAATAGACAACGTGGAATTAATTTAAATGCCATGCCTAAGGGCACAATCGTAACGGCTCCAGTGGGGCTCGAACTCCGGACCTGTCGCACCTGAAGCGAACGCGCATCCACTGTGCTATCACTACTTCCACACTTCAATGCTTTGCTTAAGGGCACACTCGTAACGGCTTCAGTGGGGCTCGATCTCAGGGCATTTCCCTCCTGAAGCGAACGCGCTATCACTGCGCTATCACGACTTCCACTGTTAGCAATTGATATGCCCAAACACGAAGACCAACTATTACAGTTCGCCCTATCAGTTATCTTAATCGATGTTCGTGTTTCATGTACCACTGTATAGGTCAAGCTAGTGTCGTGAGAAGAGGACAGCCCATCGTTCGTCAACAATTTCGTTTCATTTGCTGTCCGATTAGCGCAGTGTGCTCGCTTATCACCAATGCAACCCGGGTTCGATCCTCGGACCGAGAAGTATGTGAGATGGTTCGGTGATCGCCAGATCTGACAGGTGGGTTTTCTCCGGATACTCCGGGTTTCCTTCCAAATGAATGGCCACAGTTACGCTTTCATCCGCGCCAACGAGAGTGATTAATATAAGTTGTAAAATAAATAAAGTTAGAGAAAAAAAATTTAATTAACAATTTCATTCAAATGCATTCATTCTTCTCATTAACCAATACTTGGAGAGTTTCCATAAGTTGTTAGTAGCAGCCTTACTGTTTTACTGGGGTCAATAACTAGATCGCTGGGTCAGCTTATTGGTAACATTTTAAACGACTTATGCATATTAACACATGTATCTTTTAGGCCTCTGTTGTTCTGGTTTTCAGTGACACACATAACTGGCTTAGAGATATTTGGCCGAAATGCATAGTCTTTTGTAATCTTCGTTGTAAGATAGAACATGTCGAATTATGTTATCAGAGTTACAATTTATTATACACTGCATAACCATTTGAATGGACAGTGAGAGAGACAGTCCTCCGATTTATTAAGTTTGAACAAGAGTGCAGCCTGAGAAAACAAGGACCATAATAATGTACATAAATATATGCAAGAGGGAGATAATTCCGTAATATCTTGAACAATCTTCATTATATAATCGACGTTTATCTGTAATTTCTTAGTCGCTCATTCTCACTGCTAGGCTTCATTAAATTGTCTGGACATATTTCGCTGTTTATGGGAATTAAATCAATCTCGGTAGCCGATTTCCGAGAATATGGTTACTTACATCCTAACATAAATATGTTTGTAAAACATGCATACCACTTAAGCTAGACAGGCAATGGTATTAAAACATGGGCCGTTGTTCATTGGCATTTATGAAACAAATCAACTTGATCTTACACCACGTGGATCCCAAATAAAAAAGACAATTCATGGATTATAATAGCCCCGATTTCCAAGTTTGATGACCATAGGTCAAATATTACTTACTATATAAAGTGGGCCTTTGATATACTCACCTGGATCAGACGGATCTGTAGTCCAGTGGTAACACGCTGGACTGGTAATCCAGGGATCATTGGTACGATCCCCCGTCTGACCCTAATAAAATTAACAATCTGAACTTTTAACTGAGGTCTCGTGTCGGTGCTGTATACCGTGCACGTAAAAGAACCAAAAGGAGACTCTGGAATGTGTATATGTCTGTATCATTGCACTATCCTCCACAAATCTAAAATGACTAATCTCTTCAAGAGGCGCCGCTCATATGGGCCACCGGTAGTGACGATAAATAAACGTAAAAACACTTTGTGGGGAGAGCAGTTTGCTAAGGTTGCCATAACTTGTTGCCCAATAACGTTTGCTTTGTCTATGCTTTGTCATGTATGTAAATGTCAAATAGCAAATAAAATAATTATGATTAAACTAATTATTTATACTACAAACACACAACCATTATCTCCTAAACAGTAAAGTATGACCATGAACTCCTATTAGTGACTGTCGGATAAAACGGGAACAAATGTGATAAAGGAAATGAGAATTATAAATATAGTGCTTTTGAAAACATATCATCAATTGAATGCTCGTTAAAGTGGTTTTTATTGGTGTGTTATATTATCACACATCTATTTTAAAATCGTACAAATGAATGTTTCCTGAAAAAGAAGGTTAACTGTGTTGCCATAGCAACAAGTAATATGTCAACTGTTACAGCCTAATTGAAAATTCTGACACCGTTTTCCTGAGGGAATAGTAACTATCGTATGCATGTACTTGGATGCAATTGTATCTAAAACAATAGAAACAGTTTCAAAGAGTGTAGTCGAACTTTATATTACATACTTTCTGACGTAGGGCAACCGGTAGCGACGATAAATAAACGTAAAACACACACACAATTTTCTCAGTTACGGTAACATATTATAGCATTTTACGAAAGGGTAGAGCTCTGCTTCAATTACACACATAGTAACGCATATTCCAATAAGGTTTCAAACATAATTCAAACATAGGCCGGTAATATTTAAATATTCTGTTAACAGAAACTACACACAAACACTCATATTTATATAAGATCTACTTCATGTGGAGAAACAGTATTATACATGCATACATGCATACATGTATATTATAACTGTTCTCTGTTATAACTGTCACTTGTACAGAGCATAGTTAAATTAGCAACGATAAGTCACTGACGGTGTAGATGCATTATACATAATTGAATATTTACATTTATAAGCCCCATGCTAATACTCATAGAATACGGTTAGACGAGTCATACGTGAGCCTACATATACACATAGGCTACAGTACAGTTTTTAATGTCTCGTTTCTATACAGTACGGGACGGAACAATATTTAGCCACTGTATATGTGACCTTGGCCCTTTTCATTTAGCGTCGTGCGATAATGGCAGACGGTGTAGTCAGAGGGTTTCTTGGGTGTTTCACCGAGTATTTTGCCGTTGCTGGAGCTGTTGCGCTCTCGTACTTTGCTCTGAAGCTATGTTTATCACTATGTAAGGCTTTCCAGACCTTTGTGATTGCAAAGTTTACTGGAATTGGACCGTCTTTACGAAAGAAAGGAGAGTGGGCAGGTAGGTACTTGCATGTCACCATGACATGTGTCGGTGTGTGGGTTAAAGTTCAAATATAAGGTAATACGCTCACGCTATACTAGCCTCACACACAGAGTTCCCTCTGTCTGTCTAAAAACACTGGAGCCAATTAAAAACAGTTGGAACCAACTAAGAGCCATATAATATAGTTCAGAAATGAATATTTGACAAAACGTGTGACAAAAAAAAAGTTTGGCCAAATATTAAAAATATTATTTTCAACAATTCACAAAATTTAGTGCCAATATTTTTTTGTTGCAATTGGCGACAGACAGTGGGAAACTGGACATATCGCGTTCATTGAGCATTATTTAAATGTGCTTATTACATGAGGCAATGGTTCAATGACTTTACAGGGCAGGACTCGCAGATTGAAGTGAATTGTTTTGTGTATGTTCGTTCCATGAATGTCGAACCTTTTGCTTGGACCTAGACACGTTTTCCTGAGCAAGCTTAGCAGACCCAAGCTGTTGACCAGTACTAGTTTCAGTTTGACACACGCACAACATGAACATATCTACATCCCCTCTTTTTGACATTAGGGAAAGATCTTCAATTCCAATACCGACACTCTAAGCCTCTATCTCTGGTCCATGGATGTCACATGTCTTTGTGTACCGGGGTAGTTTCCAATTAAGCATTCCCCACTGACTATTCAAAATATCCTGGGACTACTGAATAACTCATTTCGTACCCAAAATTTTGAGACAATTCTTACCTGGGCAGTTCGTACCCTAGGATTTAGGGTTGTATGTATGTTCCTTTAATGTCAAACCCCTCGCGGGGACTTAGACATGTTTTCCTCCGGCTTAGCCGACCTAAGCGCTTAACCAGTACTAAGCAATGTGTGTGAGGTGCCTTGCTCAATGGCACTACATACGTGGCCTGACCGAGTATCGAACCCGGGACCGTTCGATTCCAAATCCGACGCTCTACCACTGGACCACGGACGCCTTTCCTTTAAAGGCGTTTGGTACCCACATCTGGACAGTTTGTCCAGAACCCATAATTCTATCGTATGAAATGTCCAGGCTTGGGTACAATCCATCTCCCAACACTAAACCTTATTCCTAAGGTACGTCTCGAACATTGGCTACGAAACGACTGGGACATTGAGTACTAAACGTCCAACCTGGGTATGATACTTTGCCGTCCTAACGAATTACTAGTACTAAGCAGACGCACATATTCAATGTCAAGAATGTGCAAATTTTACATTTGAGTGTAGGCCATTTCACAGTATATGTGAAGTGACATAAAAAATATTAAAGTCTGAATTTGAGCAAAGTACCAAATGTATATGTTAGATAGGTATCTGAAGACCGGAAATTGGCATTTGGGTCAAAATTGCACATTTTTAATATATGCAAATTAGCTATTTAACACGAACAAATGGATTTCAGCGTTGCGGACAGGACAAATGTTTTTTTAAGTTTTCTCGTGGTGTATTTAACTTTAGGTCAATTTCTGTTGTTGACAGCATTAGTGTTATGTCTAAGTATAACATGATGCAGTTTTAATTTTTTTTATAAATGTGAAGCCATACAAAATCCACTTCACAGACCCAAGGTGTCCTGTCCGCAACGTTTTCGGTCGAAAAGTTTTAATTTCACCCAAAAATAGTTGGATTTGAAAACCCAAACTTTATATTCTCTTAGCTGGGGTATATCTGAATAATATCAACCAAAAGTAAAGACAAACATATAACACACTTCATGGGAACCCACAACTCATTTCTGTTGCGGACAGGACAAAAACGTTGCGGACAGGACATAAAATTACTCAAAAGTGATTTTTGAAAAGAAAACTGTTATTAATCATGATTTTCCTATGTAGGTTGGTCACTTAAAATTTAGTCTAGTGGCTTAATCCTTGATGATTGGAATGTCTTCTTCTTTTGTTTGGCTTCCATGGAAGAAACAATGAAATCATGAAGACCAGGAAGGGCTTCTTAACAGGTTTGTGCTAGGATGGCTTTATCAAAAGAGGTGTTAAAACACCTTTTAGGACTCAACAGGCTTGATTACTATAACAACAGAACTGGGACTTATAAGATAGAGCCCAAGTTCATGTTTCACCAGATCAACTCAGCACCTCAGAAGTCATGCCAGCATTAACTGCTACAGAAAGATCCCATCGTTTTAGAGCGAAGGTCTGGAATGATGACGAGAAACACGAGGCTGCTAAAGTAAAAGATCGAGACAGGAAAAAGCAACAACGAGCTTTGAAAAAGGTCACTATGACTGAATGGGAGAAGAACGAAAAAAAGCGAAAGGAACGGGAGGCCAAACAACGGCAACGAAGAGAAAAGGCGAATGCTCGAAGACCGGAGGCAGAGCCAGAGGAAATAGGACCATACAAGTCCAAGAACACGCTTGGAAAGGCTGTGGCCAAGGTAATACGTGCTCTACCTGGAACGCCAACGAGGGAAACACATGTACTTGGTGCTGTGTTATCATCGATGCCTCGAGATAAACGGGATAAACTTTGTAAAACGGTCAGAGACACTAGAGTTCGACGAAGTCTTATCGATGATGAACGAAAGAAACGTTCTGATGCCATTCCCAATCAGACATTAGAGCTTGTGCATCAGTTTTACTTGCGTGATGACATAAGTAGGATGTGTCCAGGAAAAAGAGACTGCATATCTGTAAAAGACTCTGTCACTGGTAAACGAGAACACAAGCAAAAACGTTTGCTATATTTGTCACTGTCCGAATCGCACCAGGTTTTCTGTCGTGAGCATGGGGACATTATTGGCTTCACCAAGTTCACCGAGCTACGCCCACCTTATGTGAAACCGATGACAAATCAGGACCAAGAAGTGTGTATGTGCAAGTACCATCAGAACATTGCATTGCTTGCGACTGGTCTTCACAAAATCGTACCCGCCATTCCGTGTGATCCAGTCCAAGTTGTGGAACTTACTGTTTGTGACCTTGCAAACATTGACTGTGTCGATCGAAAGTGTCCTATGTGTGGAGTTGACGATATCAATGGTAACATCGCTGAAATCGACGCCACATCACCCGTGTCCTACTACCAATGGACAACTCAGGACGGCAAAACTGTAAAAACTCTGATCAACTCGGATCTTGAAAGCACCAGTACCGAACTGAAAAGTCAGCTCAATCGATTTTCTCGACATGTGTACGATGAGCGTCGCCAGCATGCGGAATTGCGGTGTTTGAAAGGGACAATCAAACCTGGTGAAGTCATCATTCAAGAAGACTTCTCCGAGAATTTCTCTATCAAACATCAGTCAGAGATCATGTCAGCTCACTGGGCATCTGGCGGTGTGACGATTTTTACCGTTGTGGTCTACTTTCGTCGAACTGAAACATCTGACCTGGAACACTTGTCATTCTCGATTATCTCGGATGAACCTGTACATGACGAGAAGGCTGTTTATGCCAACAACAGCTTGGTTTTGCGTGAACTGAAAATGGTCTTGCCGTGGGACATTACAACTGTCCACTACTGGTCGGACGGTGCCGCAAGCCAATTCAAAAATCGGTACAACTTCGCCAACCTCGCTTTCCATGAACGGGACTTCGAGTGTACGGCAGATTGGAGCTTCTTCTGTACAGCTCATGGGAAAGGTCCAGTCGACGGAATTGGTGGCGAAACAAAACGAGTCGTTTGGAGAGCAATTCTGCAAGAACGTGAAACCGTGACAAATCCTCGTGAGTTCTACGACGTTGCCAAAAGGCGCACGGGCAAAATCAATGTACTTTGGCTCTCCAGTGACGACATCAAGGAATGTACCGCTCATTTGGACAATCGTTTCGCGAAGTGTCTTGCAGTCAGTGGAACACATTCGCTGCACTATCTCCGACACAATGACGACTTTAGTCTCGCAGTAGCGCTGAACTCGCCATTCACACGCCACGAGCCTATGACCATCGCACGTGTCATACAGACGGTGAAAAACAATCAAACCGAGGAACCTATGCCTATTGAGAAGGACTTTGCTATATCTAGTCGTGACTGCAAAATTGGTGACTTGCTTGGTAAGATTCACCGCTAGCAAATTGGAGAAGGTGTTCCTTGGACAGTGCACTGACATTGATCATATGGAGAACATTATCAAATTCTCATTCCTTCGATCGAAAGACAATGACAAGAAAGTGTTCACCTTCAAAACAAATGATGATTCCTGGGTTGATCGACACGATGTGATTGGAGTCTTAGATGCACCTGTGATGGACAATCGTGGACGTTATACATTTTCGCTTGCCGTCCCAGTAAAGGAATAGACTCAAAAACTCAATGTTAATATGGGGGGGGGGGCAGGGATCAGGAGCTTGATAAAATCTATTATATGCAGAATATTGAGGTTGTACATATTTAAAAAAAAAGTAAATGACAGTGTTAGTGCAGATTTAGATGTGAAAACCATGACATTTGGAAAAAAGTTGGTGGGGGGGGGGCAAGCTCCGATCCATACCCCTGATGAAATCCATCATGGGGAACACTGTATATACATGTCACACTAGATAATAAAGTTATTTTATTCTTATTAAAATGCATTTTAATTCATTTATATGCAAAGTGAAAACGTGTCCTGTCCGCAACGCTCTGTCCATGTCCTGTCCGCAACGCACAGTTAATTACCCCCTCGGTCATTCTTGAACATTTTGGAATCAAATTTTCTCCAAAATATACCTATGGCATTTAGATATAAATATGCAGGGTTTAATATCTTAGAAAACAAGTGGATGGACAGAACTTTGGGTTTTTCTAACATACAGTAAAACCCACTTCACTTTCTGTCCTGTCCGCAACCCGTTTTATTTCACATTTTCCCCCCCAAAATTGAAATTCCAAAGATTTGATTTTGTTATCATATGAAGTGGTACCAAAGTACTTCACTTTCATGCATTCAAACTTTTAAAATATACCCAAGAATAATTTCTGTGAAAGAAACAAGTCTCTGAATGTCCTGTCCGCAACAAAACGAATACCGTGAAATGGCCCTTGTAGTGAATATTTACGTGGGTAGAACATCGGTCCGGCTAGCCGATATGAAATACTGGTCATGGACACCCAGGACCGTACTCCACTAATAGCAGCTGGACAATCGCTATGCGACCATTGTCGTCGATGGGACTTTAAATCCAAAAACAAAACGCATTTCTTTTTAGTGTCGGCACCAGGCACACCCCGGACAGCGAGTGGTGAGTACAGGGAATATTATGTCTAGAACTCTACTACTTACTAGTACAGCACTTCGGTTGACATATCCAAGTAATTAAGCATATTTATTGCAGTTGTGACCGGTGCTACAGATGGTATTGGAAAGGAGTATGCCATTCAATTGGCGTCGTATGGCATCAACATAGTGCTGATTAGTCGCACCGAGTCCAAACTCGAAGACGTAGCTACTGAAATAGGTATGTAATCATTGGAATATAGCGTGGCCCGTCCGAGTCCGGTGTCGTATACAATATTGGCCTCCCCTCAAAATAATGACCCGCTGGTCATTATTCGGCCATAGAATATTGACCACCCCTCAAAATAATGACCCACTGGTCATTAGCTCTCACTTACAATGCTTACTGGAGGCCCTTAATATACTGGATTAGATGAACAGGGGAGCTCTCATTTACAATGCTTGCTGAAGGTCCTAAATATACTGGAATAGATGAACACGGCATTATTCGGCCATCGAATATTGACCCCCCTTGCGGAAAAATGACCCCCCTTGAGAATAGCAATATTAAATATATTTAAGTTCCTGCATGTCCAGGGTTACATTGCAGCAACTAAGAGATTTGACGCATAGGTCTGTGACGATGGTTGGTCCCCCGGGTAATCGTTCTCCGGTCATGTGTGTGTTATCAGGACATATGTGTTTTCGTTCTTTTTTTTATGCTTGTAACTATAACCTATATTTACCAGTTCAATAAAATATCGTAAGAACGCAAATCAATGTACTCCCTTTAGTATGCATAAAAGGTTCGAACTATTAAACAACACGAATATTATTATATTTTCAAGCTGATAACGTAGCAACAAATTTATTAATTTACAACAAACACAACTGCTCTCGCCATGTCTACTTACCGCACTGCGTAAATACATAGTGTGCAAACTCCACCATGGAAAGGAATTCATATAAGCATTTTATTGCTTGTTTTCCAATCCATTTTCTTTTGTCTGGTGTATTTGAATGTATGTGTTTAACAATGTTATGAACTGAATAAAATATGTTTAAACTAAATATATTATAATTAAATGTTATTTAACACTGTTTAAGGCCTAACAACATAAGTTACATATATTTTGAATTAATGGTGTACAGAATAACATAACTATATTGAATCTGAAAAACAGAATAATGTATGCAGATTAATTGTTTCTATTAATTTCTAAAGATGGTGGGTGCCATAGAATATTGATAACATTTTTTACTGTAGAATAATTACCCGCTGGTCATTATTTGGTGGGTCAAAATTCTATACGACACCGACTGTTTTGTGTTTACTCACCTCCCAAAAAGTGTATTCACCCTTTGTGTATCTATAGACTCGATATTCCTCTTTTCCAAATTAACTTTGCATACTGGGTAAATTAATGACTATAAATAGATTATAATGCAACTTATTGTGATTATCAAGTATATATATTATTTAAAATGTAACCTTTTAACATAGATCACGTTTTTTAAACAATTTTTATTTTTACAAATGTTTTCGACGCCACATGACCTTATTAGGTTGAGGCGTCGGTAAATAAGATATCGTCAAGATATCCATTAAATAAATAAATAAATAAATATAATAATTGTAGCTTGGCAATTCATTAATGTAATTTTCTTATTTGTAACTGAAAACTCTGGAAAAATATATGAATACAAAGCAGAAGCAATAAATGTGATTCGAACTCCCAAGATATTGGTTACCAGTACTAGGCTAATTGTTACCTCTGTGCCACAGAGACAACTACTTACAACCAACTCATTTTACACATGTACCACTGGACTACGGACGCCAAAAAGTAACATGAAACTTAAATACTCGTACGGTTCTAAACCCAGATGCAAAGCTCAGCAAACTAGTCAATGTTTTCTCTAATTATGATAGCAAAATTACTGGTTGCAACCAAGACGCACATTGGTCCAGAGGTTATTACATTGTTGGGGAAAATTATCTGTACAGCAAAATGAGCAAATACCAATATGCATATTGACACTTGAAAAATCCCAATTTGACTTGAGATTTTTACCTCAAGGGTCATCAACTCTTGACTTTCAAAGTCTAGTGAACGCCCTGCTCGTTTTGTTATAATTTTTTTGAAAGAATTGAGAAAGCGTTATGCGTTATTTAATAAATTTCAACAGAATAGGGTTAACATACACACTATGACTATTAACTACAACATTTGAATAGAAGCATTGCTTTATAATGGGCCCCCGCCTCTGGTCGAGTGGTTATAGTCGCTGACTTGTATACCACTGTAACCTACATGTATCATCACAGATTTGGTTGGCAGTTTCTTACGGAGGTTGGTGCACCAAGTACTGGTTAGCCGCCCGAGCCTGCCCAGGAATGGTGTTGGGTAAACTGCCCGTCAGCGATATAGCCCAAAATGGTGCTGATGCAGGCGTAAAACCTGAAATACATAATGGGTCAGTGTATCTTACTGGACTGGACAAGATTGTATATGAACATTTGATTTAAGGGAGAAGTGTGGTCCCTTTGGACGACTTTTCACCCAAGTCCCCCTCTACAATGCAGGGTTCATTGTAGGTCAGAATTTTTGGGAGAAGTGAGAAAGCGCGTGATCGCTTCCTTAAATGGTGTTCTTTAATATACTTCTGCAAAATAGGGTTAAAATGCACAGTACAACCATTAAATACAACATTTGAATACGAGCCGGGAAATACCGCCGGGAAATACCGGTATTTCCCGCCCCGCCCCGGGAAATAAGCCCAGAAGTGGGAAATACCGGGAAATAAGATTATGTGTCTTCCAAACACGTTTTTTGCTCATTTTTATGCATTGCTACCACTCTATAAGTGCTTAAACTATTTCGTCCCTGCCAGGGGTACTCATCAGGTGGCATTATTTCGTCCCTGCCAGGGGTACTCATCAGGTGGCATCATTGGCAACCACAACAGTTTTTTTTGGGTTTTATTGTTTTTTTTTATTTTATTGTTTTTCTTGTTGGAATGTTTCTTCAGCCAGTAGTCTGTCTTCACCAGTCGATTTCCTCGCTACCTCTCAGGAAGCAGTAGCATAGCACCAGCTTCGCTGCTTTCTCAACGCCCAGTCTGTTGCGTAGTTTCGTCTGTATGATGCCGAAGTTGGAGAACACACGTTCAATGGCGGCTGAACTTGCTGGCAGTACCATCAATTTCCTGGCGAGCTGACTGAAGTCTTTGGTGATCACGCCCGACCTCTCCACACATGACCACCATACAGCTGGCTTCGAGTTGTTGATGGAGGATTCCTGTTGTAGCACCTTAGGAATTGGCAGTGTCTCGGACATGTAGTTGAGGAGTTCGGGTACAAGTTCCGGCTTGGTCTCATGAAGAAGCTCCTGGGCACTGGATGTCTGTTAGATGGAAGCCACTGTCCACTATCCGCTCTGACAGTGTATTCCAGTGAGATTAGGACTATAGAGTATGGACACCTTTGTCTAATTGGCTGACATCTCTCACACCTACATGTATCTTGAAATTGAAGTCCCACAACACACCTTAACACCTGACTGGGCATTGCTAATTGAAATTGTGTACAAACAAACAGTGTGGGTCATCTCAAATTATGATTCTGACTTCTTTAATAACTAATTGATTATTTTAATAATACAGCTATATTATGAACACATTTCAGGGATAATCCTAAAAACATTTGCATTTTGCCTACTACATTAAACATTTAAAATACCTCCAATAAATGTATGTATAAACTCCTTAAACTGTGTTTGTATACAATGTATATTAGAGTAATAATGAACTGTTCAACAGTCTCAATAATGTTAGATCTCTAACATTTATATAAAGATTATAAGCAATGCGTAAATGCCACTATGAATGCCTGTATTTTTCGTCATATTCTTCAAAAGCAGTTCATTTTCATCCTGCACACATGATACTACAATCAGTACACCGGGTAATAGAAATTGTATGGTATATATACCTGTATTTACCACCAAAATCATCCAAATTCTTATTTCCCGGTATTTCCCGCCGTCCCGGGAAATACTCTTATTTCCCGGGAAATTGCCAACCCTGAATACGAGTGCTTTATAATGGGCAAGTGTATCTTACTAGACCAAATTTCGTTTGAAAATCGTAAAAACAAAAGGAGAAGTGGGGCCGTCAGAGGGCGAAGTCCGGTCCCTATGGCTACAATTTCGCCCACATCGCCCTCTAGAATGATCCCTGCAATGAGCCCTGGTTTTACTGTACACATAATATTATGTGGGCTTAAAATGATTAATGTATACACAAAATATTTCAGAGTCCAAGTACAGTGTCAAAACTATAATCATACCAGCTGATTATTCACATGGCATGTCAATATATGATGGCATTAGAAGTAAGCTGCAGGGGCTGGATATTGGAGTACTAGGTAAGTCGAGGGCTAAATGCAACCTTTGGAAGTCGTGATAGCACAGTGGATGCGCGTTCGCTTCAGGTGCGAAAGGTCCGGAGTTCGAACCCCACTGGAGTCGTTACGATTGTGCCCTTAGGCAAGGCAATTAAATTCCACATTGCCTCTTCTCTCTCCTTCATGGTGATGGATTACATCAGGAATGAGGTCTCGAGAGTGATTCATATAAGTTGAAAGAACTTGTTTCGCAATCGAGCTAAATTAAATTTGTATAAACTAAATGCAACCTTTGTCTGGAAATATCTTTTCACGTTTTGAATTTAAATATTGCAGTTTATTTTATTACATGTAGTTCACTATTTGATAATGAATATATTGTTTTCACTTTTTTGTACCTTATCTGTGAACAATGTGGGTTTATCATACGAATATCCCGACTATTTCCTTGATTGTCGTGTATATTTCAGTGAACAATGTGGGTCTATCGTACAAATATCCCGACTATTTCCTTGATTGTCGTGTATATTTCAGTGAACAATGTGCGTCTTATCGTACGAATATCCGACTATTTCCTTGATTGTGTCGTGTATATTTTAGTGAACAATGCAAGTCTATTGTACGACTATCCCGAATATTTCCTTGATATTTGTATGGTGTATATTTCAGTGAACAATGTAGGACTATCGTACGACTATCCCGAATATTTCCTTGATGTTCCTGACAGGGAAAATGTGAGTACATCTGTTTGGACTTTCATCAGTTTCATTGGATGATTCTCTCCCACTTTAGTAACCTTTCCAGGGTTCCAGCTGTCTGTCGCCAATTGCGACAAAAAACAGATAATGGTCGGAAATTTTGTGAACTAACTATATGGCTCCGAGTTGGCTCCCAAGTTTTCAAATTGGCTCCAGTATTTTTCAATTTGTGACAGAAGTTGCACAGACAAAAATAAAAATTCAGACAGCTGGAACCCTGCTTTCCATAATATTTGTATATATAATGTAATATAATGCTTTGATAACTTGCATACTTTCTATGTGTTGTTTCCTGTCCCACCCGAAGCGTGGTCAAAAATAATCTCGATTTAGGAAATTATTTATGCTTAAAAAAACTTGGAACATTTGTCATTTCTCAAAAACCATCAAGTCTGCCTCCGTGGTCAAGTGGTTAAGGTTGCTGACTTGTATACAACTAACCTATCATCACTGATGGTCACAGGTTCGAGCCCCGCTGAGGCCGTGTCTCATTTATATGAAAAAGTTGGCAGTTTCTTACGGAGGTTGGTGCACCAAAGTACTGGTTAACCGTTGGAGCCTGCCCAGGAAAGGTGTTGTTAGGTAAACTGCCCGCCGGTGATAATAGCCCAAAATGGTGCTGATGCAGGCGTAAAACCCGAAATATAAAAACCATCAAAAGTATTGCTTTGAAATTTCACATGCACATACAAGGACTAATTGTCTTCACCCACCGTAAGTCCTCACCACCAAAAGTGACCTTGAACGTGAATTTTGGTAAAAAAAATAGTTTTTATGTCTCTGAACTAACACTTGTAGTCAATCACAGCTTATCACGTGTGACGAGACACCTGTGGGGTGATGGCCTTGTTTTCGCTACAAACCTGTTGGAACTTCCAGATTTTTTTAAGTCTCCATGTTCTTTTTTTCTTCCAATGGAAATATAAAATATAGCTCATAGGCAAATTTATCCTTAGTATTTTAAACTATTTACAAAATTATTTCATATGAACTCTGCTCCTCTAAATTTTGTCTAAATCCAAAATATTAATATCATTTTCACAAAAGAGCCAGCATAGATTACAGATCTATTGTTGGTGAGAAAGGAATAATTGTGAACTGGGGCTTGGAGAAGTTTGCTTGTTACAGAGAACTTCAGAATGGAATAGCTGTGCTGGCGAGGGATTGTTACAGAGAACTTCAGAATGGAATAGCTGTGCTGGCGAGGGATTGTTACAGAGAACTTCAGAATGGAATAGCTGTGCTGGCGAGGGATTGTTACAGAGAACTTCAGAATGGAATAGCTGTGCTGGCGAGGGATTGATACAG
This sequence comes from Archivesica marissinica, assembly GCA_014843695.1. Taxonomy (NCBI): domain Eukaryota; kingdom Metazoa; phylum Mollusca; class Bivalvia; order Venerida; family Vesicomyidae; genus Archivesica; species Archivesica marissinica. The sequence goes on from CM026402.1 coordinate 59,763,423, forward strand.
AGAACTTCAGAATGGAATAGCTGTGCTGGCGAGGGATTGTTACAGAGAACTTCAGAATGGAATAGCTGTGCTGGCGAGGGAGAAAGAACTTAACAGTATAATAAGGTTGTTTTTATGTCTATTTCAGTTAAATACAATGTTATGTCTATTTCAGTTATGGTGTTTTATGTCTATTTCAGTTGTATGATAAGCTGCTGCATGTCAATTGTACATCTGTAACCATGGTAAGTTAGCAACTATTGTACATCTGTAACCATGGTACGTTAGCGACTATTGTACATCAGTTTTAATTTGCATATCTCTTTATTGAGCATGCTTGGACAAGTTCTTTACAGTTGTGTGTCATTAGTTTATACAAATTTATTTTTAACTATTGCGAAACGGGTTCCTACAACTTATATTAATCACTCTCGAGACCTCATTCCTGATGGAATCCATCGCCACGGGAGAGAGAAGAGGCAAAATGGAATTTAAATGACTTGCCTAACAGCACAATTGTAACAGCTACAGCTGCATGTGAACTCCGGGCCTTTTGCACCTGAAGCGAACACGCTATCACGATTCCAACTGTGTGCTATCGAGCCTATTATCAAGGTTAACGCTAAATTTGCCAAGCTTGTATCGGTCATTGTACTGTATCCACTAAGCCATTGCAATTGTGTCCTATTGTGCGTGTATCTAACCAAAGCATGGCAAATGTGTCGCCATATTTTGTACATTTTATTTTAACACTTTTTTGTTCAAATTTATGTCCGCCTCCGTGGTCGAGTGGTTACGGTCGCTGACTTGTATACCACTGTAACCTATCATCACTGATGGTCACAGGTTCGAGTCCCGCTCTGGCCGTGTCTCATTTATATGAAAAAGTTGGCAGTTTCTTACGGAGGTTGGTGCACCCAAGTACTGGTTAACTGCTGGAGCCTGCCCAGGAGAGGTGTTGTTAGGTAAACTGCTCGCCGGCGATATAGCCCAAAATGGTGCTGATGCAGCATCATGCAGGCGTAAAACCCGAAATATAAATAAATAAATTGTTCAAATTTAGATTATGCAAATTTATTTTAGCTGCAAAACAAGTTCCTACAACCTATATTGATCACTCTCGAGACCTTGTTCTATCGCCATGAGGGAGAGAAAATAGAGGCAATGTGGAATTTAAATGCCTTGATAGCACAATCGTAGCGGCTACATCTGGGTGTGAACTATGGGCATTTCCACACCTGAAGCCAATGTGATACCACTATGCTGTCAAGACATGTTCAAATTTAGGAATACAAATGCAATTTAAATGGCAAAAAAAGATAATACAAATTTATTACTATCATTCTAGCCAGCTATCATATGGTGAGCAGATATTGTAGTATATTAGCCTAAATCTATATGGATGTGGGGTAGATATGCTGACTACTTATCCACTGATTGATAGCTAAATTACTTGTCGTGTGTATGGAGATAATGTAGTATATTAGCCTAAATCTATATGGGTGTGGGCAGGGTTGATATAAATCATGATTTTTTGGATTTTAATAGTAGTTATTTTAAAATATATAGTGATACTAAAATAAAACACAAAGGTAATTTCAATGCATTTATGATTTAAATATATACATTACACATAAGATGATTTAAATATATATACTATACTATATAGCTAAAACTAAACTATATATACATGTAGGTACACCACAGACTGTCACGTTAGTTACTGTCACATTTATTTTTTGGCGTTAAGAAGTTTGTATATGAAGACAAGCTTTCCGGCCTTTTCAATGCCAAGCCTATTTCTGATTTTCGAATGAACGAATCCAAAGGTGGAGAAAACACGTTCCACACCAGCACTGGATGCCGTCGCACTAAACAGCTGAATACAGAGTTCAACCATGCTACTCTCCAGGCAGTTAGATTGGGATCTCCACCAGGTCAGTGCTGACACTCCCTGTGTGACATCCTTTCCAAACATATATGCTTTGAAAGGACCAGATTGGGCCCTGAATTTGATCAGTCGGCATACACGATGGATAACTGCTATCACAGTATTCCAAAGCACAGTCTACTTCCTCACCCGATGATTCTCGCAAACTTGAAGCAGCATCGACCAATTGTCAATATATGATTGGAGACAATCAGCCAGTGTGTTCCAACGGACCTCCTGTGGCAACACTAGCTTTTTGCCCCCCGCAGCCTTGTACCACGCAGCTGGTAGGTGCACATTCCTGAAGTATTTCATGACTTGCACCACATGCTCTTTCACGCAGAGAAGGCGGTGTTGGTGGCATACAAGAATCGAGCAACTTGGAGATCAATTGCTGACTTTTCATTTGACGGTGTCCGCATGATAAATTTGTTGAGTTTCTGCGTCTGCAGTTTGGCCTGTTTGGGTGAGGGTGATGGGAGAGAAGCACAGCGTTTCCTGGAGAGGTTCTCCTCATGTGTATGAGTAGTCGGAGTAGATGTAGTATGTGGAGTCGCTGGAGAGTCTGGAATAGCATCATTCGCTTGCTGCTCAGTGTCGCGACTGTCGGAAGTGATCAGGTCGCACATACTAGTAGTTACTGTTACAATCTTGAACATGTTGCTTCATACGAGAGACCAGTCCCTGCATTTGTTTCGCACACTTTTTACATTTAGCTTTACATCCAGACTTTCCATGAACAGTAAACTTGTCAAAATACAACCATACACAATCTTTTTTTCTACCAGACATTGTGAAGATTGATGTGCAACTTCCCTTTATTATAATACTGATCAACAAAGTTGCTTCTTATTAACTGAAGTTTTTGAACATATCAATATTAGGTCAAATTTGAAATAGATACATCTACAGTGTATATATATATAGTCTATTAGCCATTTTAAATAATTATAGATAAATAGATCTATTTTAGGCCAATGGTCATTACTGAAATGAGTCATGGGAACTAATTGAATAGTTTTGAATAGCTTCAAAGCATAAATGACTCTGTACTACTTACTTTTTTAATACAATCATTACAATGCAAATAATTACCTTCAAAGCATGCCCCCAATTACCAAAACCAAAGACATGTGTGGACACTTACCTCTATACTAACTGTGACCGGCTTATAATTATCTAATCAGTGATAAAAAGTTTAATCCATTGTTTTTAACACCAATTTTTTTTTGGATTTAAATCATGATTTTTTTCAGGTGATTTAAATCATGATTTAAATAAAGTGATTTAAATCGTACAACTCTGGATGTGGATATGCTGACTGCTTATCCACTGATTGATGGCTAAATGACTTGTATGTATGGAGATATTGTAGTATATTAGCCTAAATCTATATGGATGTGGGGTAGATATGCTGACTGCTTATCCACTGATTGATAGCTAAATTACTTGTCGTATGTATGGAGATATTGTAGTATATTAGCCTAAATCTATATGGATGTGGGGTAGATATACCGACTGCTTATCCACTGATTGATAGCTAAATGACTTGTCGTATGTATGGAGATATTGTAGTATATTAGCCTAAATCTATATGGATGTGGGGTAGATATGCTGACTGCTTATCCACTGATTGATGCCTAAATGACTTGTCGTATGTATGGAGATATTGTAGTATATTAGCCTAAATCTATATGGATGTGGGGTAGATATGCCGACTGCTTATCCACTGATTGATGCCTAAATGACTTGTCGTATGTATGGAGATATTGTAGTATATTAGCCTAAATCTATATGGATGTGGGGTAGATATGCCGACTACTTATCCACTGATTGATGCCTAAATGACTTGTCGTATGTATGGAGATATTGTAGTGAACCATCATGTGAGAAGGGTTAAGAAATTCTGCAATTTTTAGTAGTTTAATTATTATGATATGAAGTTGGTAAAAGGAATACTTTATTGTATTTTACAGATGTCTAGCAGAGTAATGTCAGCAATGCTTTATTGTATTTTACAGAATCTAGCATAGTAATGCCAGCAATGCTTTATTGTATTTTACAGAATCTAGCATAGTAATGCCAGCAATGCTTTATTGTATTTTACAGAATCTAGCATAGTAATGTCAGCAATGCTTTATTGTATTTTACAGAATCTAGCATAGTAATGCCAGCAATGCTTTATTGTATTTTACAGAATCTAGCATAGTAATGCCAGCAATGCTTTATTGTATTTTACAGATGTCTAGCATAGTAATGCCCAGAATGCTTTATTGTATTTTGCAGAATCTAGCATAGTAATGCCAGCAATGCTTTATTGTATTTTACAGAATCTAGCATAGTAATGCCAGCAATGCTTTATTGTATTTTACAGATATCTAGCATAGTAATGCCAGCAATGCTTTATTGTATCTTACAGATGTCTAGCATAGTAATTCCAGCAATGCTTTATTGTATTTTACAGATGTCTAGCATAGTAATGCCAGCAATGCTTTATTGTATTTTACAGAATCTAGCATAGTAATGCCAGCAATGCTTTATTGTATTTTACAGAATCTAGCATAGTAATGCCAGCAATGCTTTATTGTATTTTACAGAATCTAGCATAGTAATGCCAGCAATGCTTTATTGTATTTTACAGATGTCTAGCATAGTAATGCCTGGAATGCTTGAAAAAAAGAATGGCGTAGTGATCAATTTAGCATCAGCTGCTGGAACTGCTAAAGCTCCACTCCTGTCTGTGTACTCGGCTTGTAAGGTAATATATGCCTGTTTGTACTGATGACTGTAAACAGATTAAAATTCACTGTTTGAATTATTTAGTAAGAGTTTGTAGTAGCAAGGCTATTTATGTATAAAAGGGAGGCGTTTAAGGTGTAAAAGGGAGGCGTTTGCAGTATACAAGGGAGGCGTTTGAGGTATTCAAGGGAGGTGTTTGTGGTATACAAGGGAGGTGTTTACGGTATACAAGGGAGGTGTTTACGGTATACAAGGGAGGTGTATACCAGGGAGGCGTTTACTGTATACCAGGGAGGTGTTTATGGTATACAAGGGAGGCATTTACTGTATACAAGGGAGGTGTTTATGGTATACAAGGGAGGCGTTTATGGTATACAAGGGAGGCGTTTATGGTATACAAGGGAGGCATTTACTGTATACAAGGGAGGCATTTATGGTATACAAGGGAGGTGTTTACTGTATACCAGGGAGGTGTTTATGGTATACAAGGGAGGCATTTACTGTATACAAGGGAGGCGTTTACGGTATACAAGGGAGGCGTTTATGGTATACAAGGGAGGCGTTTACTGTATACAAGGGAGGTGTTTACTGTATACAAGGGAGGTGTCTACTGTATACAAGGGAGGTGTTTACTGTATACAAGGGAGGTGTTTGCGGTATACAAGGGAGGCATTTGCGGTATACAAGGGAGGCATTTGCGGTATACAAGGGGGGCATTTACAGTATACAAGGGAGGCATTTACGGTATACAAGGGAGGCGTTTACTGTATACCAGGGAGGTGTTTACTGTATACCAGGGAGGCGTTTACTGTATACCAGGGAGGTGTTTACGGTATACAAGGGAGGCGTTTACTGTATACCAGGGAGGCGTTTACTGTATACCAGGGAGGCGTTTGCTGTATACAAGGGAGGTGTTTATGGTATACAAGGGAGGCATTTACTGTATACCAGGGAGGCGTTTGCTGTATACAAGGGAGGTGTTTACTGTATACCAGGGAGGTGTTTATTGTATACCAGGGAGGTGTTTATGGTATACAAGGGAGGCATTTACTGTATACAAGGGAGGCATTTACTGTATACAAGGGAGGCGTTTATGGTATACAAGGGAGGCGTTTATGGTATACAAGGGAGGTGTTTATGGTATACAAGGGAGGCATTTACTGTATACCAGGGAGGTGTTTATGGTATACAAGGGAGGCATTTACTGTATACCAGGGAGGTGTTTACTGTATACCAGGGAGGCGTTTACTGTATACCAGGGAGGCGTTTACTGTATACCAGGGAGGTGTTTACTGTATACCAGGGAGGTGTTTACTGTATACCAGGGAGGTGTTTATGGTATACCAGGGAGGTGTTTATGGTATACAAGGGAGGCATTTACTGTATACCAGGGAGGTGTTTATGGTATACAAGGGAGGCATTTACTGTATACAAGGGAGGTGTTTACTGTATACCAGGGAGGCATTTATGGTATACCAGGGAGGTGTTTATAGTATACAAGGGAGGCATTTACTGTATACAAGGGAGGTGTTTACTGTATACAAGGGAGGCATTTACTGTATACAAGGGAGGTGTTTACTGTATACCAGGGAGGTGTTTATGGTATACAAGGGAGGTGTTTACTGTATACAAGGGAGGTGTTTACTGTATACAAGGGAGGTGTTTACTGTATACAAGGGAGGTGTTTGCGGTATACAAGGGAGGTGTTTGCGGTATACAAGAGAGGCATTTGCGGTATACAAGGGAGGCATTTACGTCTGTGATGGTTGGGGTGAAATCCCCTGATAAAACAGACGCCACCAGTTTGCCGTAGGTGGCGACCCGTAAACCGGAAATAGGGATTCTGGTAGTTGAGGGGGCTCAGGGATCTCCAGCTCCTAACACACTACTTCGACCCTGGCTTCGGATAGACGTGGCGTCTGGGTTGGGCCCGGGCCTAGACAATCGGCTAGTCGTGCCTTGCTCTGGAATCGAAAAACTTATCTGCCTATCTTTCTTACTATATATGTATCGTCAGATACAAACCGTGTGTTGACTACCTTTTTCCTTTCTTAAAGTAGATTCTTATGAGCGGCGGCTTAACGGGTTAATCGATGGATAAATAGGGGATCTGTGTGACTGTCCAGTTACTGGCAGGATCACAGTTTCCTCTACTATCAGTAGAGTATGACAGAAGAGTAGCATTAACGCTAGAGGTAGGAATACCACCTCTAAACTGCGTTCCCTGGTAGGACTCCGAGGCGGGTGGTGCCCTCTTCTGTTGAACATCAAAACAATAACCATGGCTTCCCAAAATTCCCTAAAACGACCACGACCATCAGATGATTCAGAAATACCACTTAAAGCGTATCCAAAATTCTTCATTATTGAATCAGAAATGCATGAAAAAAAAATTGGCTCACTATCTCCATTTGTTATCGAAAAATCATTGGAAAGTTTAATTGGATCACCAAAATCTGTAAAAAAACTAAGAAACCAAACGTTACTTTTTGAAACTAAATCCAGATCACAAACTGAAAATATTTTAAAAATAAAACAAATATACGACATTGATGTTACTATAACGGAACACAGATCTCTAAACAGTTCCAAAGGTATAATCAAAGATCACATTTTAAAAGGAGTCTCGAACGACGATATTGTTAAAAATTTAACTCCACAAGGCGTCACTCAAGCTAAAAGATTCATGTACAAAAAAGACGGCCAATTTTTTGAAACTAATACAATTTTATTAACCTTCAACAACACAGTTATTCCACCAAATCTGAAAATCTTTTATAGAATTATAAATGTCGAATTATATATACCAAATCCACTTCGATGTTTCAACTGCCAAAAATTTGGCCACCATGAAGACAACTGTAAAATTACAAAATACTCCATTTGTGAAAATTGTGGTATGGGTGAAAACGATCACCTTACCGCAAATTGCCCCCCAATCAATCAAAATGCGTAAACTGTAAAAAAGATCACATCTCAAAATCAAACAAATGCGAAACTTGGATAAAAGAAAAAGAAATCATGAAAATAAAGTGCTCACAAAATATCTCTTACTTCGAAGCAAGGAAAATTCAGGAAAATAAAACAGATATATCATACTCTAAAATAGTTCAATCAGCAATAAATAAGCCAATAATGAAAAATGCATACACTCAAACTGAAATTATTACTGAAATTATTACCGAAAAATCCGAAGCCAAAAACAGTTCCAATGACAAAACAAAAACTCACTTATCTTCTCAATCCTCATCCCAATCAACATCTCGTAAATCCCGATCAACATCTGTTATTAAATCAAACTCATCACAGAGTAAAACGAACCAACAAAAAAAACCAAATAAACCAAATGGACCTAGCAACCTGAAACAAAACTCAGATAGACCACCGAAGGGATCAGTGGATCCCATAAAACAATCGAATAAATTCTCTTCATTAGAACATGAAGACATGGAGCTGGTACCATATCCACCTCCAAACACTAAAATGTAATCTTTTTATGTACCATTTTTTAATCTTCTCTCCGTAAATAATGGATAAGAATAATACAATAATACAATGGAACTGTCGGGGACTAAAAGCAAACTATAATGAGATTTTAATACTTATATCTCTGCTTTCACCAAATATCCTTTGTTTGCAAGAAACTTTCCTAAAATCGACTGACAATATATATTTTAAAGATTTTATCATGTTTAATTTTATAAATAATGATTGTCAAAAGGCATCTGGTGGATCATCCATTCTCATAAAAAAGACTGTTCCACATAGTAAAATAGACTTGACTACAAATTTACAGGCCATTGCTGCCAAGGTTACACTTTCAAAAACATTTACAATTTTTTCCATTTATATACCTCCAAACTCGCCATTAAAACAAAATGATTTAGAGAATCTTGTTGAACAATTACCTCACCCTTTTATGTTAGTTGGAGATTTCAATGGACATAGTAAACTATGGGGATGTACAAATATCAATAATAAAGTAAAAATAATAGAAGACTTTATAACTGAAAATGATCTTTGTCTATTAAATGATAACAAATCGACATACCTTCATCCTGCCACAGGACATTTTTCTGCTTTAGATTTATGTATATGTCATCCAAACATTTTCTTAGATTTTGAATGGTCCGTACATGATGACCTACATGGAAGTGACCACTTCCCAATCGTAATCACAGAAATAAACAAATCAAAAGATGAATTTTACCCACAATGGAATCTACAAAAAGCTAATTGGGAAAAATTCCAAATTTTATGCAGAGAACAGTTGATATTGGAAAAGATTGGGAACGAGGATCAAATCACCTCGTTTTCGAATTCACTTTTAAAAATTTCAACGGAATGCATTCCGAAATCCTCTACATCTTCTAAAAGAATTAGACCATGGTTTAATGACGATTGTAAAAATTTTATAAATAAACGAAAGAATGCATTGCGTAAATTTAATAAAACTCCCACAAAAGCAAATCTCTTAAACACACAAATTACACGAGCAAAAGCTCGAAGAACTATAAAAAATGCAAAACGCACTTCATGGCAAAAATATGTATCTACTATAAACTCTAATACATCAATGAAAAGGGTTTGGAATATGGTAGCAAAAATAAATGGCAAGAGGAAAAGCTCAAAAATTGTTCATCTAAATACATCTAATAATAGAACCCATTTAACAAAAAAGACATATCCAATGTTTTAGGTGAAAACTTTCAAAACAACTTTTCAACATCAAACTATAATGAGAAGTTTCAGAAATTTAAAACTGAGAAAGAGAAAGAAAAAATTGATTTTCATTCTAGAAATGAAGAAAAATATAATCTACCATTCAATATGTCAGAACTCGAAACTGCTCTACAAAGAACAAAAGAAACGGCCACAGGTCCAGATCAAATCCATTATCAAATTATAAAACATTTACCAAATAATGCAATGATAACTCTTTTAGATATTTTTAATATGACATGGGAAAGTGAGAACTTTCCCAAAGAATGGAGTGAAGCCATAATCATTCCTATTCCCAAACCAGGAAAAGATCATACAAATCCCACAAATTATCGTCCCATCGCACTAACTAGTTGTCTATGTAAAACCATGGAGAGAATGATTAACGATAGACTTGTTTGGTTCTTGGAATCAAACAGTTTGATTACGAGTTACCAAACGGGTTTTCGGAAAAATAAATGTACAACTGATCATCTAGTAAGACTAGAAACTTATATTCGTAATGCCTTCATCAAAAAAGAACATTTGGTAGCAGTTTTTTCCGATTTAGAAAAGGCATATGATACCACATGGAAATATGGTATTCTCAAAGATTTACACGATTTTGGTCTGAAAGGCCACTTGCCAAATTTTATTGCCAATTTTTTATCAAATAGAAATTTTAAAGTAAGAATTGGCTCAACGCTCTCCGATACATACAAACAAGAGCAAGGGGTGCCTCAATGTAGTATTTTATCCCCAACACTTTTTAATATTAAAATAAATAGCATTGTGAAATGTTTAAACGAAACAGATTGCTCCTTATATGTAGATGATTTTGTAATGTTCTACAAATCTAAAAATATGGAAACCATTGAACAAAAACTCCAACAATGTCTAAATAAACTTGAAGATTGGGCAAACAAAAATGGTTTCAAATTCTCTAAAATTAAAACTCAATGCGTACATTTCTGTCAATTGAGAGGATTACATCCAGATCCAAATTTAAAAATTTACGGTTCACAAATTCCTGTAGTAGAAGAAGTAAAATTCCTAGGACTTATATTTGACAAAAAATTAACATTCATACCTCATATAAATTATCTACGGACGAAATGTCTAAAAGCTCTAAATATTTGAAGGTGCTCTCCAATACAAATTGGGGAAGCGATTGTCCAGTTCTTATAAATCTATACAGATCACTTATCCGTTCCAAACTGGATTACGGATCCATTGTGTATGGATCGGCGAGAAAATCCTACTTGAAAAAGTTAGATACAATACATCATCAAGGTCTACGACTGGCTCTAGGAGCTTTTCGCACATCTCCCGTAGAAAGCTTATATGCTGAAACAAATGAACCCTCTTTATACATACGGAGAGAGAAACTCTCGTTACAATATACAACCAAACTAGTTGCAAATCCCAAAAATCCTGCATTCAATTGCGTTTTCGAGCCTAAAAACAAAATAGTTTACGGAAACTCTCCATCCGCCATAAAACCACTAGGTCTCCGTATTAAACCATTATTAGTAGAAGCAAAAATAGATACAACAATTATACAAGAAAACAAGTTGTTAAATAAAGAACCGTGGACTTTGACTACCCCAAACATTATTTTAGATCTTCATTTGTATGAGAATAAGAAAAGTGAAACTAGTCCAGATATTTTTAAAACAAATTTTTAGAAATAAAATCTAAATATAAAGATTATATATCCATCTACACAGATGGCTCAAAAAGACTTGAAAGGTTGCATGTGCAGCAGTTACCCATACTAAATCAAGTACTGTAAGATTACCTGATGACAGTTCAATTTTCTCTGCAGAAACACAAGCTATCGACCTAGCTCTTTCCCTTATAACTGTTAACGAAAACGACAAATTTATTATATTTTCCGACTCTTTGTCGGTTTTAACATCTCTCAAACACCCAAACCATTCCAACCCCCTAATTCAACAAATCTTTAAAAGATACATATCTATTAGCTCCTCAAAAACTGTTGTTTTTTGTTGGATTCCCAGTCATATAAACATACGAGGAAATGATGAAGCTGATTTTCTAGCAAAGTCTGCTTTAGACTTGCCAATAACAAACTCTAAAATACCGCATACGGATTTAAAATCCAATATTAGGAAATATGTCGATAGTAAATGTCAAATAAATTGGGACAAACAAGTTGGAAATAATTTACATGAAATTAAACCCATATTTTCAAGTACATATCGTACAAAACTAAACCGAAAAGAACAAGTTCGTTTGACTCGGTGTCGTATTGGACACACTTGGATTACACATTCTTATATTTTAAATGCAGAAGAACAACCCATATGTATTCCTTGTGATGAGATATTCACAGTGAAGCACTTTTTGCTCCACTGTGCCGACCTCATCTTTACAAGGAATGCATACTTTAATACAAATAGTATACAAGATTTATTCGATTCAGTACTGCCAAGTACAATATTAGGTTTTTTAAAAGAAACTCACCTTATAAATAGATTATAATGCAACTTATTGTGATTATCAAGTATATATATTATTTAAAATGTAACCTTTTAACATAGATCACGTTTTTTAAACAATTTTTATTTTTACAAATGTTTTCGACGCCACATGACCTTATTAGGTTGAGGCGTCGGTAAATAAGATATCGTCAAGATATCCATTAAATAAATAAATAAATAAATAAATTTACGGTATACAAGGGAGGCATTTACTGTATACAAGGGAGGCGTTTACTGTATACCAGGGAGGTGTTTGCTGTATACCAGGGAGGTGTTTGCTGTATACAAGGGAGACGTTTGCTGTATACAAGGGAGACGTTTATGGTATACAAGGGAGGCGTTTATGGTATACAAGGGAGGCGTTTACTGTATACAAGGGAGGTGTTTACTGTATACAAGGGAGGTGTTTGCGGTATACAAGGGAGGCATTTGCGGTATACAAGGGAGGCATTTGCGGTATACAAGGGAGGTGTATACCAGGAAGGCGTTTACTGTATACCAGGGAGGTGTTTACTGTATACCAGGGAGGTGTTTGCTGTATACCAGGGAGGTGTTGTGTATTGTACATGTATATGTTGTGTATTGTACATGTACATGGTGTGTATTGTACATGTACATGGTGTGTATTGTACATGTATATGTTGTGTATTGTACATGTATATGTTGTGTATTGTACATGTATATGGTGTGTATTGTACATGTACATGGTGTGTATTGTACATGTATATGTTGTGTATTGTACATGTATATGTTGTGTATTGTACATGTACATGGTGTGTATTGTACATGTATATGTTGTGTATTGTACATGTATATGTTGTGTATTGTACATGTATATGTTGTGTATTGTACATGTACATGGTGTGTATTGTACATGTATATGTTGTGTATTGTACATGTACATGGTGTGTATTGTACATGTACATGGTGTGTATTGTACACGTATATGTTGTGTATTGTACATGTATATGTTGTGTATTGTACATGTATATGTTGTGTATTGTACATGTACATGGTGTGTATTGTACATGTACATGGTGTGTATTGTACATGTATATGTTGTGTATTGTACATGTTGTGTATTGTACATTTATATGTTGTGTATTGTACATGTTGTGTATTGTACATGTATATGTTGTGTATTGTACATGTATATGGTGTGTATTGTACATGTATATGTTGTGTATTGTACATGTACATGGTGTGTATTGTACATGTACATGGTGTGTATTGTACATGTACATGTTGTGTATTGTATATGTTGTGTATTGTACATGTACATGGTGTGTATTGTACATGTACATGGTGTGTATTGTACATGTATATGGTGTGTATTGTACATGTATATGGTGTGTATTGTACATGTATATGTTGTGTATTGTACATGTACATGGTGTGTATTGTACATGTATATGTTGTGTATTGTACATGTATATGTTGTGTATTGTACATGTATATGTTGTGTATTGTACATGTATATGTTGTGTATTGTACATGTACATGGTGTGTATTGTACATGTACATGTTGTGTATTGTACATGTATATGTTGTGTATTGTACATGTTGTGTATTGTACATGTATATGTTGTGTATTGTACATGTACATGGTGTGTATTGTACATGTATATGTTGTGTATTGTACATGTACATGGTGTGTATTGTACATGTATATGTTGTGTATTGTACATGTATATGTTGTGTATTGTACATGTACATGGTGTGTATTGTACATGTACATGTTGTGTATTGTACATGTTGTGTATTGTACATGTTGTGTATTGTACATGTATATGTTGTGTATTGTACATGTTGTGTATTGTACATGTATATGTTGTGTATTGTACATGTACATGGTGTGTATTGTACATGTACATGGTGTGTATTGTACATGTATATGTTGTGTATTGTACATGTATATGTTGTGTATTGTTCATGTATATGTTGTGTATTGTACATGTACATGGTGTGTATTGTACATGTATATGTTGTGTATTGTACATGTTGTGTATTGTACATGTACATGGTGTGTATTGTACATGTATATGTTGTGTATTGTACATGTATATGTTGTGTATTGTACATGTACATGGTGTGTATTGTACATGTATATGGTGTGTATTGTACATGTACATGTTGTGTATTGTACATGTATATGTTGTGTATTGTACATGTACATGGTGTGTATTGTACATGTATATGTTGTGTATTGTACATGGTGTGTATTGTACATGTATATGTTGTGTATTGTACATGTATATGTTGTGTATTATACATGTATATGTTGTGTATTGTACATGTACATGGTGTGTATTGTACATGTATATGTTGTGTATTGTACATGTATATGTTGTGTATTGTACATGTTGTGTATTGTACATGTATATGTTGTGTATTGTACATGTATATGTTGTGTATTGTACATGTATATGTTGTGTATTGTACATGTATATGTTGTGTATTGTACATGTACATGGTGTGTATTGTACATGTATATGTTGTGTATTGTACATGTATATGTTGTGTATTGTACATGTACATGGTGTGTATTGTACATGTATATGTTGTGTATTGTACATGTATATGTTGTGTATTGTACATGTATATGTTGTGTATTATACATGTATATGTTGTGTATTGTACATGTATATGTTGTGTATTGTACATGTACATGGTGTGTATTGTACATGTACATGGTGTGTATTGTACATGTACATGGTGTGTATTGTACATGTACATGGTGTGTATTGTACATGTACATGGTGTGTATTGTACATGGTGTGTATTGTACATGGTGTGTATTGTACATGGTGTGTATTGTACATGTATATGTTGTGTATTGTACATGTATATGTTGTGTATTGTACATGTACATGGTGTGTATTGTACATGTATATGTTGTGTATTGTACATGTACATGGTGTGTATTGTACATGTATATGTTGTGTATTGTACATGTACATGGTGTGTATTGTACATGTATATGTTGTGTATTGTACATGTACATGGTGTGTATTGTACATGTATATGTTGTGTATTGTACATGTATATGTTGTGTATTGTACATGTATATGTTGTGTATTGTACATGTATATGTTGTGTATTGTACATGTACATGGTGTGTATTGTACATGTACATGGTGTGTATTGTACATGTATATGTTGTGTATTGTACATGTATATGTTGTGTATTGTACATGTATATGTTGTGTATTGTACATGTACATGTTGTGTATTGTACATGTATATGTTGTGTATTGTACATGTATATGTTGTGTATTGTACATGTACATGGTGTGTATTGTACATGTATATGTTGTGTATTGTACATGTATATGTTGTGTATTGTACATGTACATGTTGTGTATTGTACATGTATATGTTGTGTATTGTACATGTATATGTTGTGTATTGTACATGTACATGGTGTGTATTGTACATGTATATGGTGTGTATTGTACATGTATATGTTGTGTATTGTACATGTATATGTTGTGTATTGTACATGTACATGGTGTGTATTGTACATGTATATGTTGTGTATTGTACATGTATATGTTGTGTATTGTACATGTATATGTTGTGTATTGTATATGTTGTGTATTGTACATGTATATGTTGTGTATTGTACATGTACATGGTGTGTATTGTACATGTATATGTTGTGTATTGTACATGTATATGTTGTGTATTGTACATGTACATGTTGTGTATTGTACATGGTGTGTATTGTACATGTACATGGTGTGTATTGTACATGTATATGTTGTGTATTGTACATGTACATGGTGTGTATTGTACATGTACATGGTGTGTATTGTACATGTACATGGTGTGTATTGTACATGTATATGTTGTGTATTGTACATGTATATGTTGTGTATTGTACATGTACATGGTGTGTATTGTACATGTATATGTTGTGTATTGTACATGTATATGTTGTGTATTGTACATGTACATGGTGTGTATTGTACATGTATATGTTGTGTATTGTACATGTATATGTTGTGTATTGTACATGTATATGTTGTGTATTATACATGTATATGTTGTGTATTGTACATGTATATGTTGTGTATTGTACATGTACATGGTGTGTATTGTACATGTACATGGTGTGTATTGTACATGTACATGGTGTGTATTGTACATGTACATGGTGTGTATTGTACATGTACATGGTGTGTATTGTACATGGTGTGTATTGTACATGGTGTGTATTGTACATGTATATGTTGTGTATTGTACATGTATATGTTGTGTATTGTACATGTACATGGTGTGTATTGTACATGTATATGGTGTGTATTGTACATGTACATGGTGTGTATTGTACATGTATATGTTGTGTATTGTACATGTACATGGTGTGTATTGTACATGTATATGTTGTGTATTGTACATGTACATGGTGTGTATTGTACATGTATATGTTGTGTATTGTACATGTATATGTTGTGTATTGTACATGTATATGTTGTGTATTGTACATGTACATGGTGTGTATTGTACATGTATATGTTGTGTATTGTACATGTATATGTTGTGTATTGTACATGTACATGGTGTGTATTGTACATGTACATGGTGTGTATTGTACATGTATATGTTGTGTATTGTACATGTATATGTTGTGTATTGTACATGTATATGTTGTGTATTGTACATGTACATGTTGTGTATTGTACATGTATATGTTGTGTATTGTACATGTATATGTTGTGTATTGTACATGTATATGTTGTGTATTGTACATGTACATGGTGTGTATTGTACATGTATATGTTGTGTATTGTACATGTATATGTTGTGTATTGTACATGTACATGTTGTGTATTGTACATGTATATGTTGTGTATTGTACATGTACATGGTGTGTATTGTACATGTATATGGTGTGTATTGTACATGTATATGGTGTGTATTGTACATGTATATGTTGTGTATTGTACATGTATATGTTGTGTATTGTACATGTACATGGTGTGTATTGTACATGTATATGTTGTGTATTGTACATGTATATGTTGTGTATTGTATATGTTGTGTATTGTACATGTATATGTTGTGTATTGTACATGTACATGGTGTGTATTGTACATGTATATGTTGTGTATTGTATATGTTGTGTATTGTACATGTATATGTTGTGTATTGTACATGTACATGTTGTGTATTGTACATGGTGTGTATTGTACATGTACATGGTGTGTATTGTACATGTATATGTTGTGTATTGTACATGTACATGGTGTGTATTGTACATGTATATGTTGTGTATTGTACATGTACATGGTGTGTATTGTACATGTACATGGTGTGTATTGTACATGTACATGGTGTGTATTGTACATGTATATGTTGTGTATTGTACATGTATATGTTGTGTATTGTACATGTATATGTTGTGTATTGTACATGTATATGGTGTGTATTGTACATGTATATGTTGTGTATTGTACATGTACATGGTGTGTATTGTACATGTATATGTTGTGTATTGTACATGTATATGTTGTGTATTGTACATGTACATGGTGTGTATTGTACATGTATATGTTGTGTATTGTACATGTACATGGTGTGTATTGTACATGTACATGGTGTGTATTGTACATGTATATGTTGTGTATTGTACATGTATATGTTGTGTATTGTACATGTACATGGTGTGTATTGTACATGTATATGTTGTGTATTGTACATGTATATGGTGTGTATTGTACATGTATATGTTGTGTATTGTACATGTACATGGTGTGTATTGTACATGTATATGTTGTGTATTGTACATGTATATGGTGTGTATTGTACATGTATATGTTGTGTATTGTACATGTATATGTTGTGTATTGTACATGTATATGGTGTGTATTGTACATGTACATGGTGTGTATTGTACATGTACATGGTGTGTATTGTACATGTACATGGTGTGTATTGTACATGTATATGTTGTGTATTGTACATGTACATGGTGTGTATTGTACATGTATATGTTGTGTATTGTACATGTATATGGTGTGTATTGTACATGGTGTGTATTGTACATGTACATGGTGTGTATTGTACATGTATATGGTGTGTATTGTACATGTACATGTTGTGTATTGTACATGTACATGGTGTGTATTGTACATGTATATGTTGTGTATTGTACATGTATATGTTGTGTATTGTACATGTACATGGTGTGTATTGTACATGTTGTGTATTGTACATGTATAACTGTGTTTCAGGCGTATGTGGTGTTTCTCTCCGAGTGCTTGCAGTCTGAATATGCCAGTAAAGGAATTATTGTTCAGGTATGGATTAAAATATATTTGTTTATTGAATCTGTAATAATAATAATAAAGACTTACTGCAGTGGGGCAATTAGGACAGACCCCTTATCTTCCACACAAGCCTCTTGCGGGCGTCAAGTATTCCTATTTTTCCTATTTTTTGAGCAATTCCTATTTTATCCTATTTTCTGGCAAATTGTTCCTATTTTTCCTATTTTCTGGCCATTTTGAAAAGCTGTGCACATTTTTGCCCAATTTAACTATGCACATGACAGTGAAGTTGACAATATAGATAAATAGTGTAGATTGTAACGTAACTATGAAACTGCTATTGCATATACACTGGTATGCAACTGTGTTACATGTAGATGGCTATGGCAATCTTCTGTGCCATTTTCATGCAGGTCGTCTTTCAAATTCAATTATTATGCCTTTTAAAATTTGCATTTGTTGGATAGCTATGGCAATCTTTTATGCCATTTTCCAGCATGTTGTCTTTTAAATTGTGCATAAATTTGCATTAGTCCATTAATTGTACATTAGTATTTTGTACATGCACTTTGTAAACGGGAAGGTACTACTAGTATTATAACTATTTTGCGGACCTGTGTACAGAAGATTGAAAGGCATTAGCGTTCCTTGCCTCCAGAGCTGCTTTTTATACCCACGTCATAAAAAGTATGACGAGGGTATATAGTTTTTAGTTACATTTCTTCTCCAAATCAGAGAACAATGTTGTCATCAGAGTTGACACTTTGGCATCAGTTTGTCCATGCGTGTGTGCATACATTAAAGTTGTTAGGCATATTATATATCTGCAACCTGGATAACTTCACCAATTGACATAAAAAAGTATATGCATGTTTGCCGCCCTTATATTATTCGCCATGAGACCGATCCACCTGCATGTCCAATTGTCCGGCTAATACCTAGGTGGGCGTGACATGTTGGCAGTGGCCATTCTAGTTTAAATGAAAAAACACACTCTGATTTGGAATTGAGATGTAATTTAAACTTTCTGAATATTGTCCATGCATGCACACTTTTAATCTACTTATAGATTCAGTGGTGGAGGGCAACTAACATTATAGTATTACTGGAAGACAAACTTTAACTAACATTGAATATATTTTGAACAAGAAACATGCCTAGTGGCAAGACTCACTTTAATCCGTCATGGCTGTTGACCATTGACTCAAATGGACAGAGACTAAGTGAATGGTGCAGAGAAGGAAAAGATGTATTCCATGGATATTGCCGCCTATGTAACAACGATATTAAAAGTGACAATGCTGGCAAATCTCAACTGCTGCAGCATGCTAAAAAGGAAAAGCACAAGCATGCAAGCAAGTTAATGCGTGATAATTCACAAACTAAACTATTTGTAACTGTTGCAAGTACGTCAAATGAGAACAACTCCAGTAGTAGCACATCTAGTGACAAAACTTTAACAAGCATCAACTACAATGATGCCTTTCTCACAGCACAAATTTACTGGTTAGCGAAGGTATCCTTGTCAAACTATAGTCTCCGGTCAGTTGATCACATTGGAGATACGTTCAGAGCAATGTTTCCTGATAGCAAAATTGCAAAAGAATTTTCACTGAGTAGAACAAGTGCATCTTACATGATTTCAAACGGACTCAAGCCCTACTTCAAAGGTGTACTGTGTGCCGATATCAAATCGTCACAGCTTCCATTTAGCATTCACTTTGATGAAACTACAACAACCCAAGTAAAGAAACAGATGGACTTAACTGTCAGATATTGGTCGCCAACACACAATGAAGTATGGGTGGCCTACTACACCTCATTGATGTTTGGTCATGCTGAAGGCAAAACTGTAGCTTCAAAGATGATGGCACAGCTATTGGACGACAACATGCCGATTGACAAGCTCTCCACACTGGTACGAGATGGGCCAAATGTCAACAAGACTATCTTCAGTGCATTACAAAAGTCCATCAAAGAAGAATGTCCCGACTTTCCTGGATTTGTCGATCTAGGCAGTTGTATCTTGCATACTGTTCACAATGCATTCGGGAAAGGATTGGAGAAACTCTCAGCTGATATTGATCAACTGTGCAGGGATGTGCATGCTCTATTCAAACATTCCGCGGCAAGGCGAGAAGATTATGAGAAGCTTCAGTTTGAACTGGATATTGCGACACATCAATTTCAGCAACACACTATAGTCCGGTGGCCGAGTCTCGGTCCAGCCATTAGCAGAATCCTGGAGCAGTGGGATGCTCTGTTGCAGTTTGTAAAATATCTGGGCAAAGATCCACGAACAACTCCTAAGAGTGTCAACTACCGACGTGTAGCAGCTCTACTGGCAACTGGGGAGAAGGATGCCACAAAATTCAACCTGGAATTTCTGAACAACATCATTCCCATATTTGAAGATTTCCTAACTCTCTTCCAGAGAAGTACACCAACAGTTCATTTAGTGTATGATTTGATGTGCCAAACCCTTACCAAGTTGATGCATAGGTTTCTGAAATCAGATGCAATGAAAGGGAAATATGGCACTGAACTGTCAAAACTTCCATGTGAAGACATTCAGCTGCGACTGGCGGATGAAGACATAGTGATGGGTGACCATAGTAGAGATGTGTTACAGAGACTAAACAAAGAAAAGCAAAGATCTGTCATGCTTGGTGTTCGTTCCTTCTTCTGTGCAGCAATTGGTCATCTGCAGCACAAGCTACCTCTTCAAAACCACCTTCTGCAAGATCTCGGATGCCTAAACCCCAACAAGTTGGAGCGTAAGAGCACACAATCTGCCATTCAGAGCATTGCGCGAAGACTTCAGCCAGATGTTGACGTGTCTTGTGTTCTTGATGAGTGGAAAGCATTGCAAAACGATGATGACATTGCCACAATAAACAAAGAGCAAAGAATTGACCATTACTGGAATGAGATCTTCATGTTGAAATCAGTTAGCAACACCGACCGTTACTCTGTACTACCATGCATTATCAAATCTGGACTTGTGTTGGCTCAAATGAATGCAGAATCTGAACGAAGTCTTTCCATCAATGCCAGGTTAGTCACAAATGAAAGGTCTACTCTGGGTGATAACACTATATGTGGTCTGCGTGCTGTTAAAGATGCTGTTCACTTCTACGATCCGGTTAACAACCAACCTGAGAAAATCCCTGTCACCAAGGAGATGAAAATGTATGTTAAAAGTGCACATGTAGCTTATAAAGCCATGTTAGAAGATGAGAAGAAGGAGCAAGCAAGAAAACGCGAACAAGCAAGGCAAAAGTCAGACGTTGAAGAGAGGCTGAGGAAAGAGAAAGAACAGATGGTGGAGAAAAAACAAGCTCTGGTAAAGCAAGAAGACTTGATTGCAAAAGAGAAGAAAGCTACCTCTGCTCTAAAGGAAGCAGATGAACTGTTAAGCGATGCTACACAGAAATTACATAATGCCATCAGTGAACCTATTATGAATCAGCAAAGTGTCAAAGTTGCCTCAACTATGATTGACGTTGCCAAATCCAAACGTGAAAACGCAATGAAAACCTTAGAGACAATAAAAGAGAAACAGAAGTTGTTGGATAACAATAAAATGAAACTGTTAGAGAAGGCTATTCCTTCCAAAACTACTAAAAAGAAGGCTGCAGATTCTGATGAGAGTGGTGTACCAAAGAAGAAAGCCAAATAACAGTAAAAAGGACACCTTCAAATTGTACAAACATGATGGGAGTGACGTTCTTTTCAGTTCATGACGTTCAAAATGGTTATATCAGCAGGACATTTCTTGAATAACAACAAATCATGTCAGCTCAACTCTTGTATGTGAGGCTTGACTCGATATGCATCTTTTAAGAGTTGTAACAATATCTACAGTAGTCCTATTTTAGGGATGGTTAAGTGATTCTGGTGTGTTGAGGACTCATTTGGTATACTGGGCAGAGATCTACACATTGCACCAAATCCTGACTGTATATGCCCTTGGCTATTGAACGGACGTAAAATCCCATATCACCATCATCATATGATTATATCTTCATAGCAAATACATGCATACTAACTTTAATATTTTAAATGCTGTTAATACTGGTACGTAATGTGAAATTGCTACAAGATTAAATTAGTTCAACATTTATTGAGGCTGGATGTGGTGGTGTGCCTTCTTACATCAGGATGAATATTTCGACATTTAAATTGTACCTTGCCACATGTGACATCAGAAATAGAATAGTGTACAGTATCCTATCCTATTTCTCATTCTCATAACAGGCAGATTATTTGGATGTCTTGACCATTTGATGTGGCTATTTATCAGAAAATATGGTGTATTTAACAAATTTTAGTACCGGGTAATATAAATAAATGTTCCAACAAATTCATCACTGATGATTATTATGTCTTTGCTAGGTGCTTGGTTTATAAACAGCTTTAATGCTACGCTTTTTATCACACACTAGCTTTCCATATAATCTAAGTCCTTTGTGGAGATCGGTTACTACTGCTTCTGATTCCTAGAATAGAATTGCATGCTAAATGGCTTAGTTTAATATTGTTAGAGGTGATTAAAATATGACCCATACATTGCTATTGGTGTTGTAAATCAAAGCAAAGCAATACACATATTCAGTGCTGAATTGGCAAATATAGGTGCATTCCCGACAGGACTCTATTACATTTAAGTTGCAAGTTCTGTGCCTGAAACACCAATAAGCAATCAATATGGAGGTTGCGATTTCAAACTTGTAACGGAAAATGCATACGTGTACTGTAGTTATTAAATTGATACATATTTGTTTCCCTTTTAAAACTGATGTGACGTTCAAAAGGGACACAATTTCTTAGCTACACATACGCGTTCCCGTTACAAATTTGGAATCACAATCTCCCTAATGTGATATGCGGTCCCATTTTATGTGGCTATACATGCAAATATTCCTAGCATTTTATGGCTTTGCAGCTAACCAGCTGTCAGTTGTGTAACAGCTAACACAATGTTCAATTTGTGTTTTTAATTGCTGCATATTGATGCATATATTATATAGCTGACTGTTTATGTGTTAATACAACACCACATCCAGCATGTTCATTAATAAAAATAAAAAAATCTAAACATATTAATGAAGACAATGGTGGATTGGGTTGGCTGAAGGGGATGGTATGGAGGCCAACATATATTGATGGTCTAGTCTCAAAAGGTTGTAACTGCTATGCTAAAGCATAGCACTTACAACCTTTTGAGACTAGACCATCGATATGTACATCACTTTAATTATTAGAGTACAAGTAATGTGTCGAAATCGTGTTTTTGAATCTTGAAGCAATTAATATTACTTGAAATAAGAATTAAAAGTTATAGTCTTTCATCAGCAGTACAACAGAAATTATCAATAATAACTATTAAATGGTCAGGATGGCCATAAAATGTGATGGAAAGACATCTTAAAATAACATTTTATTCCTATTTTAGACAATATTTTCCTATTTTATTCCTATTTTTTCACCGTCGGAATTCCTATTTTCCTACTTTTTTGGACCAATCCCTCACTTGACGCCCTGCCTCTTGTATTATGTATGTATATGCAGTTTTTAAGCTACATGTCTGCCAGGATTTGTAGTACAGTCTCAACTTGTTATTAGCAACCACTTGCTATAAGTGACCCCCACTTGCTGTAAGTGATCCCGTCTCTGCTGTAAGTGACCATTTTGAATTCCTCCAGACGAATTTTAAATAACTGACATGCAATAAGTGACCATGTTGTTGATGCTGCTACAAGTTTTACTCCGGAGAGTCATAAATCTATGCGACCGCTGAACTAGAGAATCAAATCCCTGCGAGTTCAGTGATCGGAGAAACAAATTCGTGCGAGTTCAGTGATCGGAGAATCGAATCCCTGCGAGTTCAGTGATCAGAGAAACAAATTCGTGCGAGTTCAGTGATCAGAGAATCGAATCCCTGCGAGTTCAGTGATCAGAGAATCAAATCCCTGCGAGTTCAGTGATCAGAGAAACAAATCCCTGCGAGTTCAGTGATCAGAGAAACAAATCCCTGCGAGTATAGTGATCAGAGAAACAAATCCCTGCGAGTTCAGTGATCAGAGAAACAAATCCCTGCGAGTTCAGTGACTAGAGAATCGAATCCCTGCGAGTTCAGTGACCAGAGAAACAAATCCCTGCGAGTTCAGTGATCAGAGAATCAAATCCCTGCGCGTTCAGTGATCAGAGAAACAAATCCCTGCGAGTTCAGTGATCAGAGAAACAAATCCCTGCGAGTTCAGTGACCAGAGAATCGAATCCCTGCGAGTTCAGTGACCAGAGTATCGAATCCCTGCGAGTTCAGTGATCAGAGAATCAAATCCCTGCGAGTTCAGTGATCAGAGAAACAAATCCCTGCGAGTTCAGTGACCAGAGAATCGAATCCCTGCGAGTTCAGTGACCAGAGAAACAAATCCCTGAGAGTTCAGTGACCAGAGAAACAAATCCCTGAGAGTTCAGTGACCAGAGAATCAAATCTCTGCGAGTTCAGTGACCAGAAAATGTCCCTTCACAAAGTGTGTTTTAACTTGACCCATGTATCTACTCGATTAATCTCACACCCATCTTGTATCGATCTCGTACAAATTAGTTTGTATTAATAGAACATTCCTTCTTAAAAACCGCCTCTTGCCCTCTGTTTGGTGGTATCTTAATACTAGTTTGACTATAGGAGGGAATTTACATGTCCGTGATTCTAGATGGCGACACAGACCAAGTAGTCGCCCTTTGTACCTTGACACCACTCTTCTGTTTTTTACAACTATTGTCCAGTAAGATGCACTTGCCATTGTAAAGCACTTGTATTTAATGGTCATAGTGTGTATTATAACCCTATTATGTCGAAATTTGTTAAATAATATCGTCAGAAGATACAATCGCACACTTTCTCACTTCTCCCAAAAATTTGGGTCTAGCTTGAGCCTGTCGTAAAACTTTTCTCCAATCTCAAAACTCGGTCTCAATCATCTGATTGGTTCAGCTGACAGTAACACTCAAAATCAACCAATCAGATCACTTGAGCTTGAGTTTGAGATCTGAGAAAAGTTTTATAACCTCGGGGCCCGGTGTGTGTATTCTTGGCATCAGATCTTAATGGACGAGTTGTGTTAACTCATTGTTTAACCCATAACCTGCTGAGTAAATAAAATCAACATTTGCAAACCACCTAGATCCAGGGCACGTCCGTCTGATCAGGCTCTATGCTGTTTTCTATTCCGATAGTGGAGCTAAAACATTTGCCTGAATAGCAAACAACATAGATCTTGATTAGACACGACGTTATGCCGCGGCCGATGTAGATCTGTTTGTTTGCACATTCCATCCAAATTATTTGGCAGGTTAATGGTTAAAAAGAAAACTAAGTTTCTATATGAACGATGGTCGTCGGTTCTGTACAGTTTGCATTGTATTCCGCCTGCGTGGTAGAGTGGTTAAAGTCGCTGACTTGTATACCACTGTCGCCTATCATCACTGATGGTTACGGGTTCGAGCCCCGTTCAGGCCGTGTCTCATTTATATGAAAAAGTTGGCAGTTTCTTACAGAGGTTGGTGCACCAAGTACTGGTTAACTGCTGTAGCCTGCCCAGGAAAGGTGTTGTTAAGTAAACTGCCCGTCGGCGATATAGCCCAAAATGGTGCCGATGCAGGCGTAAACCCGAAATATAACATAACAGTTTGCATTGTTTATATGTATACTTCACTTTCAGTGCGTAAATCCGTACTTTGTGTGTAGCAACATGAGCAAAATAAGTAGACCCCGTCTGATTATTCCACTAGCGAGGACGTATGTACAATCTGCGATCAATACTGTGGGTTACAGCACCGTTACTAATGGTTACTGGCCCCATAGTCTTCTGGTAAGTGCTTTTTAATGTTTCTTTTTATTGAACTGGATAAGTGGTGTCCATGCTGATTTTTAAAACTAACAAGCTCTGAAGACAGAATAGGGGCAGAAATAACAACCCATTTATCAGCCTTTTTCCGTTTTGTCTTTCTGCCATATGTAAGTTTTGGTTTTATTTACTTCTAGGTTTTCAGAATATAATTGTATTTATTAGTATATATTCCATGTACCAGTGAGGTTCCAGCTGGTTCTTTCAACCAGGGCTTTTAAAATCGCCGGTTTGATTTCCTGGCCCATGACCGAATTTAAACTGGCGGATCGATTGTAGCAATAAAAAACTCATTAAAAATCGGTGCCAACCGATACAAATTACATCCGTAATAAGATGAGCCCTGCTCAGACCGTGTCTCATTTATATGAAAAAGTTGGCCGTTTCTTACGGAGGTTGGTGCACCCAAGTACTGGTTAAACGCTGGAGCCTGCCCAGGAAAGTTGTTGTTAGGTAAACTGCCCGCCGACGATATAGCCCGAAATGGTG
Source organism: Archivesica marissinica (assembly GCA_014843695.1). Lineage (NCBI taxonomy): Eukaryota > Metazoa > Mollusca > Bivalvia > Venerida > Vesicomyidae > Archivesica > Archivesica marissinica. Next base: position 59,789,959 of record CM026402.1, read on the forward strand.
CTGATGCAGGCGTAAAACCTGAAATATAACATAACATAATACTTCATCCCAAACATGGTCAATGATCACAGGGCTCAAGCTAGACTCCAATTTAGGGAGAAGTGGGTAGACATTGAATTTTTACCGATTGCAAATATTGAACCCGTAATTTGGTCGAGGTTTTCAGGATATAATAATTAATGTATGTAGAAAAGTTTGTATACATTGAAAATGTATGTAGTGTAGCATTGAGTTTATGTAGTGTAGCATTGGGTTTATGTAGTGTAGCATTGGGTTTATGTAATGTAGCATTGGGTTTATGTAATGTAGCATTGGGTTTATGTAATGTAGCATTGGGTTTATGTAGTGTAGCATTGGGTTTATGTAGTGTAGCATTGGGTTTATGTAATGTTGCATTGGGTTTATGTAATGTTGCATTGGGTTTATGTAATGTTGCATTGAGTTTATGGAGTGCAGCATTGGGTTTATGTAGTGTAGCATTGGGTTTATGTAGTGTAGCATTGGGTTTATGTAATGTAGCATTGGGTTTATGTAGTGTAGCATTGGGTTTATGTAATGTAGCATTGGGTTTATGTAATGTAGCATTGGGTTTATGTAATGTAGCATTGGGTTTATGTAATGTAGCATTGGGTTTATGTAATGTAGCATTGGGTTATGTAATACAGCATTGGGTTTATGTAATGTAGCATTGGGTTTATGTAATGTAGCATTGGGTTTATGTAATACAGCATTGGGTTTATGTAATGTAGCATTGGGTTTATGTAATGTAGAATTGGATTTATGTAATGTAGAATTGGGTTTATGTAATACAGCATTGGGTTTATGTAATACAGCATTGGGTTTATGTAATGTAGCATTGCGTTTATGTAATACAGCATTGGGTTTATGTAATACAGCATTGGGTTTATGTAATGTAGCATTGGGTTTATGTAATGTAGAATTGGATTTATGTAATGTAGAATTGGGTTTATGTAATACAGCATTGGGTTTATGTAATACAGCATTGGGTTTATGTAATGTAGCATTGCGTTTATGTAATACAGCATTGGGTTTATGTAATACAGCATTGGGTTTATGTAATGTAGCATTGGGTTTATGTAATGTAGAATTGGATTTATGTAATGTAGAATTGGGTTTATGTAATACAGCATTGGGTTTATGTAATACAGCATTGGGTTTATGTAATGTAGCATTGCGTTTATGTAATACAGCATTGGGTTTATGTAATACAGCATTGGGTTTATGTAATGTAGAATTGGGTTTATGTAATACAGCATTGGGTTTATGTAATGTAGCATTGGGTTTATGTAATGTAGCATTGGGTTTATGTAATACAGCATTGGGTTTATGTAATACAGCATTGGGTTTATGTAATACAGCATTGGGTTTATGTAATGTAGAATTGGGTTTATGTAATACAGCATTGGGTTTATGTAATGTAGAATTGCGTTTATGTAATACAGCATTGGGTTTATGTAATGTAGAATTGGGTTGATGTAATACAGCATTGGGTTTATGTAATGTAGCATTGGGTTTATGTAATGTAGAATTGGGTTTATGTAATGTAGCATTGGGTTTATGTAATGTTGCATTGGGTTTATATAATGTAGCATTGGGTGTATGTAATGTAGCATTGGGTTTATGTAATGTAGCATTGGGTTTATGTAATGTAGCATTGGGTTTATGTAATGTAGCATTGGGTTTATGTAATGTAGCATTGGGTTTATGTAATGTAGCATTGGGTTTATGTAATGTAGCATTGGGTTTATGTAATACAGCATTGGGTTTATGTAATACAGCATTGGGTTTATGTAATGTAGCATTGGGTTTATGTAATGTAGCATTGGGTTTATGTAATGTAGCATTGGGTTTATGTAATGTAGCATTGGGTTTATGTAATGTAGCATTGGGTTTATGTAATGTAGCATTGGGTTTATGTAATACAGCATTGGGTTTATGTAATGTAGCATTGGATTTATGTAATGTAGAATTGGGTTTATGTAATACAGCATTGGGTTTATGTAATGTAGCATTGGGTTTATGTAATGTAGCATTGCATTTATGTAATGTAGCATTGGGTTTATATAATGTAGCATTGGGTTTATGTAATGTAGCATTGGGTTTATGTAATGTAGCATTGGGTTTATGTAATGTAGCATTGGGTTTATGTAGTGTAGCATTGGGTTTATGTAATACAGCATTGGGTTTATGTAATGTAGCATTGCGTTTATGTAATGTAGCATTGCGTTTATGTAATACAGCATTGGGTTTATGTAATGTAGAATTGGGTTTATGTAATACAGCATTGGGTTTATGTAATGTAGCATTGCATTTATGTAATACAGCATTGGGTTTATGTAATGTAGAATTGGGTTTATGTAATACAGCATTGGGTTTATGTAATGTAGAATTGGGTTTATGTAATGTAGCATTGGGTTTATGTAATGTAGCATTGGGTTTATGTAATGTAGCATTGGGTTTATGTAATGTAGCATTGGGTTTATGTAATGCAACATTGGGTTTATGTAATGTAGCATTGGGTTTATGTAATGTTGCATTGGGTTTATATAATGTAGCATTGGGTTTATGTAATGTTGCATTGGGTTTATGTAATGTTGATCCTAAACAGAACCCGTGTACATCAACGCAACATTTGCACTAATACATTATTTGTTTCATCTTTCATTTTTAGAATTATGAAATTACAATAGCCAAAATGCTGATTGGCTTTACGTATTGATTTACAGATTAAGTTTATTTTCTGGATGTCGGGGGGAAAATTATCGTATGCCTCGAGGCCTGTTTTTCGCCTTGTGTATTTCGAGCCTCAAAATTTAGTGACATACGGATTACCATTAATTAGCAAGTAATAAATAAGAAATAAGGCGAAATGGATGTCGCCCTGATGTCTATTGTCGACGAAGTCACGGAAAATAAAGTGACCATTTCGCCCTCTGATGGTCACGGGTTCGAGCCCCGCCCTCTAGCGTGAGCCTTGGATCATGTATTTCTCGGCAATACTTTGATATGTGTCTGTGTACATTGCTGAATCTCTTTTTTCCCCATAGTATTGGCTTGCTAAAACGTTGCCACAGAGCGTTGCAATGAATGTCATGAATAATATTTTGACTGAGGCAAGCAAACAATCAAAAAGGAAACTGGCTGCAATCATCAGTCCCGACTCGATATTTCTAGTCTGGGCTGTAACTTGTTGTGCTATGGGGGGGTTCATCACCGTGATATTTCTCGTTACATGTATTTCGATAAAACTGTCCAAAACCGGAATCCTTCTAAAGCGGAATTCCCTCTAAATCGGCCGATATTCCTGGTCCCGATCTTTTTCCTTTACGTCTGTGCCTACAATACTGCTTGGTGTGACGCTATGGTTTCCCCCCACCAATAATAGCTGGAGAGTCGCCGTATGACCTAAGCTGTTGGTACGACTTTATACCCAAAAAACAAACAAACAAAACGAGTGGGAGACAGAAACTCGAGCATTGCCCATTGTTAGGTTGTCGAGTTCTTGGGAAGCTCCATCATAACTCTGTACGTTAAATAAATCGTCTTGTTATAATTGTATTCTGTAGGACTGGATACTGAGGTGTGTTCCGGAGGCTTTACGTTTGAAACAAAGTAATAGCACCTTACTGTCTCAAAGCAAACGTGCAAAAAAGAAGCTGGCTGAAAAGAAATCGAATTAATTGTGGTTTGTGAAAGTAAGTTATTGGCGACTTTAAAACCTTCCGCTTCCGTGGTTGAGTGGTTAAGGTCGCTGACTTGTATACCACTGTAACCTATCATCACTGATGGTCACGGGTTCGAGCCCCGCTCAGGCCATGTCTCATTTATATGAAAAAGTTGGCAGTTTCTTACGCAGGTTGGTGCACCCAAATACTGGTTAACTGCTGGAGCCTGCCCAGGAACGTCTTCAAACCATTGCTACTTTACCCTCGTCTTCAAACCATCGCTACTTTACCCTACACCTCGTCTTCAAACCATCGCTACTCTACCCTACACTCGTCTTCAAACCATCGCTACTCTACCCTACACTCGTCCTCAAACCATCGCTACTCTACCCTACACTCGTCTTCAAACCATCGCTACTCTACCCTACACTCGTCTTCAAACCATCGCTACTCTACCCTACACTCGTCTTCAAACCATCGCTACTCTACCCTACACTCGTTTTCAAACCATCGCTACATCAGGAATAGGGGGTGGGGTGGTGTCTGATTTATCCATATATTATCTTGTCCACAGTAGATGAACGCGAGAGACAAAGCAGTCATCTTTCTTACAGCCCCGCCATCAACAATTGCATATTTGCATATATAACTAAATACCGTAAAAAAGTATGCTTTGAATACCTGCATTCCGTTTCTAAGGGTTGTTCCCTGCCCCCACCCCCCATAGTACGTCCCACCACGCAAATGTGAACTTTAATGACCAACAATAGTCCTGTTTTCAGAAGTTATGTATACATATAAAACAAAATACCTGTCTGAAACATAATCATTTCTCAACAACCGTCGAATATTGCTTTGAAGCGTTGCATAAACATCAGAGGACTAATTCTCTACACACCTACAGTAGCCATCCATTCTACCAGTATGACTAATTATCTACCACCTACATTAGCCATCCATTCTACCAGTACATAAACATCAGAGAACTAATTCTCTACGACCTACAGTAACCATCCATTCTACCAGTGCATACACATCAGAGGACTAATTCTCTACACACCTACAGTAACCATCCATTCACTACACACCTACAGTAACCATCCATTCACTACACACCTACAGTAACCATCCATTCACTACACACCTACAGTAACCATCCATTCACTACACACCTACAGTAACCATCCATTCTACCAGTACATACACATCAGAGGACTAATTCTCTACACACCTACAGTAACCATCCATTCTACCAGTACATACACATCAGAGGACTAATTCTCTACACACCTACAGTAACCATCCATTCTACCAGTACATACACATCGGAGGACTAATTCTCTACACACCCACAGTAACCATCCATTCTACCAGTACATACACATCAGAGGACTAATTCTCTACACACCTACAGTAACCATCCATTCTCTACACACCTACAGTAACCATCCATTCTACCAGTACATACACATCGGAGGACTAATTCTCTACACACCCACAGTAACCATCCATTCTACCAGTACATACACATCGGAGGACTAATTCTCTACACACCCACAGTAACCATCCATTCACTACACACCTACAGTAACCATCCATTCTCTACACACCTACAGTAACCATCCATTCTACCAGTACATACACATCAGAGGACTAATTCTCTACACACCTACAGTAACCATCCATTCTACCAGTACATACACATCAGAGGACTAATTCTCTACACACCTACAGTAACCATCCATTCTACCAGTACATACACATCGGAGGACTAATTCTCTACACACCCACAGTAACCATCCATTCTACCAGTACATACACATCGGAGGACTAATTCTCTACGCACCCACAGTAACCATCCATTCTCTACACACCTACAGTAACCATCCATTCTACCAGTACATACACATCAGAGGACTAATTCTCTACACACCTACAGTAACCATCCATTCTACCAGTACATACACATCAGAGGACTAATTCTCTACACACCTACAGTAACCATCCATTCACTACACACCTACAGTAACCATCCATTCTACCAGTACATACACATCAGAGGACTAATTCTCTACACACCTACAGTAACCATCCATTCTACCAGTACATACACATCGGAGGACTAATTCTCTACACACCCACAGTAACCATCCATTCTACCAGTACATACACATCGGAGGACTAATTCTCTACGCACCCACAGTAACCATCCATTCTCTACACACCTACAGTAACCATCCATTCTACCAGTACATACACATCAGAGGACTAATTCTCTACACACCTACAGTAACCATCCATTCTACCAGTACATACACATCAGAGGACTAATTCTCTACACACCTACAGTAACCATCCATTCACTACACACCTACAGTAACCATCCATTCTACCAGTACATACACATCAGAGGACTAATTCTCTACACACCTACAGTAACCATCCATTCTACCAGTACATACACATCGGAGGACTAATTCTCTACACACCCACAGTAACCATCCATTCTACCAGTACATACACATCGGAGGACTAATTCTCTACACACCCACAGTAACCATCCATTCACTACACACCTACAGTAACCATCCATTCTCTACACACCTACAGTAACCATCCATTCTACCAGTACATACACATCAGAGGACTAATTCTCTACACACCTACAGTAACCATCCATTCTACCAGTACATACACATCAGAGGACTAATTCTCTACACACCTACAGTAACCATCCATTCACTACACACCTACAGTAACCATCCATTCTACCAGTACATACACATCAGAGGACTAATTCTCTACACACCTACAGTAACCATCCATTCTACCAGTACATACACATCGGAGGACTAATTCTCTACACACCTACAGTAACCATCCATTCTACCAGTACATACACATCGGAGGACTAATTCTCTACACACCTACAGTAACCATCCATTCTACCAGTACATACACATCGGAGGACTAATTCTCTACACACCTACAGTGAACATAAAGTCTCTTTCACGATTGTTTCTCCAAAAAAATGTCAATGGTACATACATATATTGTTTTTAAACTTCGCAGGACTAATTCACCAATAGCAAGTCCCCACCTTATCACTGATCTTGAATTTGAAATTTGGCAGTTTGTTGGAAAGCATAACATACACTCTTTTATTAATCAATGTAGTTTTTTTAGTCATCTCCGCCAAGACAGTTATATGGCAGACTTTTTTATTTTATTTCACTGATCTGACACTTATATGCACACGTGACGAGACACCCTAGTAGCGGTGGCCTTGTTACGGTAATATTTGTGTGGCGTCCAGTGGTAGAGCGTCGGATTTGGAATCGAACGGTCCCGAGTTCGATACTCTGTCAGGCCAAGTATGTAGTGTCATTGAGCAAGGCACCTCACACACATTGCTTAGTAAGTACTGGTTAATCGCTTAGGTCGGCTAAGCCTGCCCAGGAAAACATGTCCAAGTCCCCGCGAGGGGTTTGACATATGTGTACCAGTCAGGTTTCAATGAGGTGCTATGTTGTGTATACCAATAGAGGTCAATGTCACAGTTGGCGTGTCAGTTGAAAATGTGAACATTACTCGCAAATACTTGATGCGTATTTTCAGCCTCTCTGGGAACTTATGAAGGATATTTTAACGAAACTTCCGATATTTTAAACATCACGAGATGGATTCCTGTACTTAAACACCCGGTGCATAGTTCTGTCTAGCAACAATTTAGAGGTGCATCCATCTGTTCTATCTATCCACTATCTTCATTTTAGTGATGTGACATAATTTTGGCCAGTATATTCATTTGGAGAATTTGGCATTACGTTTGTGTAATATGTTGCGATAAATATAAGGTGTATGTGGTTGATATTCTCGAAGAATAAATTAATGTATATAATTCTGTGCCATTTTACTTTTAGAATTACAAGTAGCAACAATGGAATGGCTCAAGGAGTAGTGTGAAGAACAAAATAGTGCAGTACTAACATGTTTGTGGGGTATATAATATCTAGAAAATTTGTGTTATTAATAAAAGTTGTGCAATTTTACTTTCTGTAGTATCATTTATTGTACAGTGTGCATACTCGGTGAGCAAAACCGTAAATTCATTAATATTTGCAGAATATTATGTTTCGTGTTGTCATTCATCTTGCAAATTACTGTACATTGTCTTAATTTAGTGGTAGCTGTATTTTTGTGGGTTTCTGATATTCAGCGTGTTTATGGATGTAAATATGCCAGCATTGCAACTTTTGAACCAGAAATATGAGCATGATTAGCGCAGTGGTTATTGCACTCGCTTCTCACCAATGTAACCCGGGTTCGATCCTAGGACCGGGAAGTATGCGAGATGGTACGGTTGTCGCCACGGTGGTCGCCAGATCGGACAGGTGTGTTTCCTCCCACATATACACTTTCATCTGTGCCTACGAGAGTGATTAATACAAGTTGTTAGAACTTGCTTCGCAATCGTTAATAAAGTTTAAACATAATAATGAGCATTTACTACCTTAAAAAATGCAAGAGTACACTTCTGAATATATTATGTATTAGTCATTGGCTATGTACCGCACACATTTAGTACTAAAATACGTGTAAAATCTGTTTATTGCACAGTACAGCCTTGAAGACACTTTTTGTCAAGGTAAAATTGTCCAAAATTTAGTGAAAATCTGCAAAACATAACTGCCCCATAGCGATTTATGTTTTGGTAAATGTTGTAAATTGACTTTTAAAACCATCTGTCGACTGGAATAATATGGACCAAATATATTGTGAGAGTTCACACGTGTGTGTGTGTGCGCGTACTAGTAGTAAGGATGTTACATGATGATTACCTGAGTATTAGATTCTGCAGTATTATAAATCACTGTTTGTGTTAAGCTTATGTGCTATGTAACAATTATCCTATAATGGTTAGTAACCATTGGTTACATTCCCGATATATGAATGTTGGGCTAGACTTGTGCGGACATTTCCCATGTGTACTGAATGTTTAGATTGTTAGTTATATTAGTAACCATTGGTTACATTCCCGATATATGAATGTTGGGCTAGACTTGTGCGGACATTTCCCATGTGTACTGAATGTTTAGATTGTTAGTTATATAGGCAGTGAACGCTGAATGCTCTTTCCATTTGCATAATATACAAATATAATATTTTGTTTTTCTACTTGATTTAAACTTGATAATGTGATAAGACGAAGGTAAAACAGTGCTTCTTACATGACTTTGTTGTTTCTGTGCTCATACGGTGGTCAATATGCATTGCAGCACATAGATGTATGTCATAATCATTTTGTATCCATTGTATATCACGATATTTCTACACAATTTTGTAATGAATGAATAAAGCCATACTTGTAATCTACTTGAATCTTTCTTTCATTTATCCTACCTGCATGTGTAACAATAATCCAAATCAGCCTGCCTGGTAAACTTTGCTTTATTAGTCGGTGCCTGGTAAACTTTGCTTTATTAGTCGGTGCCTGGTAAACTTTGCTTTATTAGTCGGTGCCTGGTAAACTTTGCTTTATTAGTCGGTGCCTAGTAAACGTTGCTTTATTAGTCGGTGCCTGGTAAACTTTGCTTTATTAGTCGGTGCCTGGTAAACTGCTTTATTAGTCGGTGCCCAGTAAACTTTGCTTTATTAGTCGGTGCCCAGTAAACTTTGCTTTATTAGTCGGTGCCCAGTAAACTTTGCTTTATTAGTCGGTGCCCAGTAAACTTTGCTTTATTAGTCGGTGCCCAGTAAACTTTGCTTTATTAGTCGGTGCCCAGTAAACTTTGCTTTATTAGTCGGTGCCCAGTAAACTTTGCTTTATTAGTCGGTGCCCAGTAAACTTTGCTTTATTAGTCGGTGCCCAGTAAACTTTGCTTTATTAGTCGGTGCCCAGTAAACTTTGCTTTATTAGTCGGTGCCCAGTAAACTTTGCTTTATTAGTCGGTGCCCAGTAAACTTTGCTTTATTAGTCGGTGCCCAGTAAACTTTGCTTTATTAGTCGGTGCCTGGTAAACTTTGCTTTATTAGTCGGTGCCCAGTAAACTTTGCTTTATTAGTTGGTGCCTAGTAAACCATGATGGATCGTGATTGTGTATGGTTGATTAGAGATCGTGATCCTGTGCTTGTGTATGGTTGATTAGAGAACGTGATCCTGTGTGATTGTGTATGGTTGATTAGAGAACGTGATTGTGTATGGTTGATTAGAGATCGTGATCCTGTGTGCTTGTGTATGGTTGATTAGAGAATGGTATCGTGATCATGTGTGCTTGTGTATGGTTGATTAGAGATCGTGATTGTGTATGGTTGATTAGAGAAAGTGATCCTGTATGGTTGATAAGAGAATGGTATAGTGATCCTGTGTGCTTGTGTATGGTTGATTAGAGAAAGTGATCCTGTGTGCTTGTGTATGGTTGATTAGAGAAAGTGATCCTGTGTGCTTGTGTATGGTTGATTAGAGATCGTGATCCTGTATGGTTGATTGGAGATTGTGATCCTGTGTGCTTGTGTATGGTTGATTGGAGATTGTGATCCTGTGTGCTTGTGTATGGTTGATTGGAGATTGTGATCCTGTGTGCTTGTGTATGGTTGATTAGAGAACGGTATCGTGATCCTGTGTGCTTGTGTATGGTTGATTAGAGATCGTGATCCTGTGTGCTTGTGTATGGTTGATTAGAGAATGGTATAGTGATCCTGTGTGCTTGTGTATGGTTGATAAGAGAATGGTATAGTGCTTGTGTATGGTTGGTAAGATAATGGTATAGTGATCCTGTGTGCTTGTGTATGGTTGATAAGAGAATGGTATAGTGATCCTGTGTGCTTGTGTATGGTTGATAAGAGAATGGTATAGTGATCCTGTGTGCTTGTGTATGGTTGATAAGAGAATGGTATAGTGATCTGTGTGCTTGTGTATGGTTGATTAGAGAAAGTGATCCTGTGTACTTGTGTATGGTTGATTAGAGAACGTGATCCTGTGTGCTTGTGTATGGTTGATAAGAGAATGGTATAGTGATCCTGTGTGCTTGTGTATGGTTGATAAGAGAATGGTATAGTGCTTGTGTATGGTTGGTAAGATAATGGTATAGTGATCCTGTGTGCTTGTGTATGGTTGATAAGAGAATGGTATAGTGATCCTGTGTGCTTGTGTATGGTTGATTAGAGAACGTGATCCTGTGTGCTTGTGTTGTGTGCTTGTGTATGGTTGATTAGAGAATGTGATCCTGTGTGCTTGTGTATGGTTGATTAGAGAACGTGATGTTGTGTGCTTGTGTATGGTTGATTAGAGAACGGTATCATGATTAGAGAATGCGTAGCGATCGGTAAGCAGTCGGATAACAGTTGATCTGGACAACAGAAGAAATGGGAAGCGATCGAGTAGAGTTTGAAATGATCGGGATACGGTAATAGTTTTTTAATTCCCGACCAAACAAGATCTCTACACGATTGTTTCCTGATCAACTAGACATCTGCTTGACCAATACCAGATTGTTTCTCGAGTGCTTGGGTTGTCGATCCCATACACGAATGTTTCGGACATGTCCAAAATGTTTGTAGGCAGCCTTTCTGCTGAGCAAGGTTGTCCAAATAATGTTGACGTTTTACAGTAATCTTTATTCTGTCGATTTATATTTTAGTATCAAAAATAACGAGATTGAAAAAAAAATTAAAAATCAAATATTAGCAGCCAACTGATATGGACTGGTGCATGATATTTTCAGACCAATAAATTAATAAGAAAATTACATTTGGACCAGTTCATTTATCAAAATGGGTAATTTTTGTCTAAAAATAGTAATATTACTGGCAAAAAGTGCAGATCCTGATGAGACGGTACACATCCCATATAGGACTACCGAGCAAGGTACACATCGCATATAGGACTACCAACCAAGGTACACATCCCATATAGGACTACCAACCAAGGTACACATCCCATATGGGACTACCAAGCAAGGTAGACATCCCATATAGGTAAGGTAGACATCCCATATAGGACTACCGAGCAAGGTACACATCCCATATAGGACTACCAAGCAAGGTAGACATCCCATATAGGTAAGGTAGACATCCCATATAGGACTACCAAGCAAGGTAGACATCCCATATAGGTAAGGTAGACATCCCATATAGGACTACCGAGCAAGGTACACATCGCATATAGGACTACCGAGCAAGGTACACATCCCATATAGGACTACCGAGCAAGGTACACATCCCATATAGGACTACCGAGCAAGGTACACATCCCATATAGGACTACCGAGCAAGGTACACATCGCATATAGGACTACCAAGCAAGGTACACATCCCATATAGGACTACCAAGCAAGGTACACATCCCATATAGGACTATCAAGCAAGGTACACATCCCATATAGGACTACCAAGCAAGGTACACATCCCATATAGGACTACCAAGCAAGGTACACATCCCATATAGGACTATCGAGCAAGGTACACATCCCATATAGGACTACCGAGCAAGGTACACATCCCATATAGGACTATCAAGCAAGGTACACATCCCATATAGGACTACCAAGCAAGGTACACATCCCATATAGGACTACCAAGCAAGGTACACATCCCATATAGGACTATCGAGCAAGGTACACATCCCATATAGGACTACCGAGCAAGGTACACATCCCATATAGGACTACCGAGCAAGGTACACATCCCATATAGGACTACCGAGCAAGGTACACATCCCATATAGGACTACCAAGCAAGGTACACATCCCATATAGGACTATCAAGCAAGGTACACATGCCATATAGGTAAGGTACACATCCCATATAGGACTACCGAGCAAGGTACACATCCCATATAGGACTACCGAGCAAGGTACACATCCCATATAGGACTACCGAGCAAGGTACACATCCCATATAGGACTACCAAGCAAGGTACACATCCCATATAGGACTACCGAGCAAGGTACACATCCCATATAGGACTACCAAGCAAGGTACACATCCAATATAGGACTACCAAGCAAGGTACACATCCCATATAGGACTACCGAGCAAGGTACACATCCCATATAGGACTACCGAGCAAGGCACACATCCCATATAGGACTACCAAGTAAGGCACACATCCCATATAGGACTACCAAGTAAGCGAGCCAGACCAACCCCTATTGCATGATCAGGTTTATTTCGAGTTTATCTAATCGGCAGTGGGAACCCACCATAAGTTACAAACAACAATGCTTTGTCATTAGCAGAGTTTGCATCCATTTCCCGCTCAGCAAGAATACATGTGTATAATGTGGTCTAAACGCCCATGAAAGCTGTACCTCCGTAAAATACAGAATTATAACGCATACATTATTTATGAACACAGAAATCCCAAAATAAATTCCATTCATGGAACATTTATTACCATAAAATACATTAAACACACATATAAAATTATAAGTATAAAAGCACAATATTTACGTTATAAATGCTAATAATACATTGCTTTGATACAAAAGCTGGGTACCATTTTTGTGTCGGTCGTACAACTCCATGATACATAATCAACATTTCACTAATATCGGCTACATAAACTCGCAGGAAAAATGTAGCCTGGGAACAGGCGTCGATATATGTTTGCCTGGTCAGTCAAATAAATATATTTTAACACCGAGACTATTGAGTTTCTGATCATATCGACGTCATTTGGCCAGAAGATAAAATGTGAAAAATCGACAGACTGGAACCCAGGCTAGGACAAGTGGTGCGTGCTACATTAATATGGTGATATAATAAAAACTCAACGGAGCCAAATTTCACAACCACATTGTTTATATCACTGCGAGACGGAGTGCACCACTTGGTAATTTCTAATGCTAATCGATGAGCGGTATCCGTTGGTTACGGGTAGGGTTAGAATTAAGGGTATATTAGTTACTGGATTTACCGTTTAGCCCATTTGATTCTGGATACCGTTCAAACAGTATTTGCAGAGAACATAGAGCCAGATCAACCGCCACGGAACGTGCCGTCTGATCAGGCGCTATGCTGTTTGCTATTCAGATAATCTTCAGAAGACACTTGGCTTTGTAGCAAACAACATAGATCCTGATCAGCACACAGCTGATCTGGATCTATGTTGTTTGCAAAAGCCTTTAAATGTATCCAGAATGAAATGAGTTAAAAACAAATATGACGCTGGCATAGACAATTTGTATTCATAATGTGCTGTTTATGAATAGGATATAAGCCGAAAACGATCCAATATGTCAAATATTGGACTGTGTGAGGTGCCTAGCGCCCAAGACAGTACCAATATTTTACATATTGGATCCGTTTGAGGGTGATATCTTACTTAAAGCACATACTTATATACAAGATCCTATTACCGGTAATTACAATTGTTAATTTCGTACATTTACGCGTAGGATTTAATATAATACTCTGGCCTTTTGACAACAGTCCAATATTAATAATAATGGACTGCAAGTACAAAGAAAGGTATGACATCATGACAGTGTTTTAAATACAGATACTGGTTAACGCTTAGCATCGACAAGTTAGTTTATGCACTGGTGACATTACACGAGCCAGACTGGTTATATTAACCATGGAATTGGGTAGATGGTTCATCATGGGCAGTACCAGCATGTTCGATACTCCACATGTTATGGTTATCGTATATGTTCTCTGCATAAGTCGAGGGTACTTCGTGTAAAAGCTACGACCAGGATATTTTTCTCATTTATGAATGAAACTGAGCTAAATTTGAGATAATTGGTGGACTTTTTTCCATCATAAAACCGTAATATTTATCAAGTTTGTTAATAAGTATTTCTATTGTTTATAATGGTAAATAATTGCCGAAGCTGTATTAAATCTAATAAAAGAAACTAACGTATATAAAGTTCCAACACTTGCTCAACATTTTTTTGTTTGTTTCTCGTCCATAAGTCAATCTATTGTTTTCATCACATTTCTGGACGATAAAATGGTCGGCTTATGGCCGGAAATATACGGTAACAGTTACAGAGATTTCTCTTGTAACAGAAAGGAGAACTATCGGTATATCTGATTGGACTAGACTGTACACATGGCATCTACAGCTATTCATAGCAAGATATGAAAATTTAACCCATTCAACACCAAGTAACTGACATGGACTGGTCCATGATATTTTTAGACCAATAAATTAATAACAAAATTACATTTGGATCAGTTCATTTATCAAAATGGGTAATTATTTTTCTAAAAATAGTTATATTACTTGAAAAAAGTGCAGATCCTGATGAGACGGCTCATCACGAGCCGGCTCATCTGGATCTACACTTTTTTGTAAGCCAATTTAGAGGTCTGTGGTGTTGAAAGGGTTAAGGCCAACAATATATATTGTTTAGGTTATGCAAATTTAATGTAGCTCGATAGTGAAACTGGTTCCTTCAACCTTGTACGAACCGCTTTGGAGATCACGTTCACGATGGAATCCATCGCCACAAGCGAAAGAGATGAGGCAATATGGATTCAAGTGTATTGCTAAATGACTCGACCACTGTGTAACTCGAACCCTCAATCACTTGGTAAGGAGTTGTGCACCATCTCTATTACACAAAGGAGGTATTATTTCTTACCCCGAGGTTGCAAAAGTGTTAGCGTCAGTTTTACCTCGATCTTAATTTTTCTTCGATCTTGATTTTCATGGTTTATAAACCAAAATGTCCGAAACAGTTTTTAATTATGAAATTCAAAAGTATACAATTTTATATTAAATAATGCACAATGACAATATTAATAATATAATAATATATATTAATTTACATTTATTATTATGTAGTTCTTGAATGACATAAAACGACTTACTTCTGTGTTTGAATACTGTTCTATATTGACCATATACGCATTTATAGCGTTGTTACTCTTGTAAATATATTCGGAAGTGCATCAATAGACGCTTTTTCTTGTTTTTTATTTTAAATTTTTGACGTCGCTACCAGTTGCCCGTTTGAGCGACTGGCAGTTTACCTAACAACATCTTTCCTGTGCAGGCTCCAGTACTTGGGGCACCAACCAACTTTCATATAAATGAGACATGGCCTGAGCGGGGCTTGAACCCGTGACCATCCGTGATGATAGGTTACAGTGATATACAAGTCATCGATCGTGACCACGGAGGCAGACTATAGACGCCTGTTATTTTCACCGCTAGCGTGCGAATAGTTAATACCCGAATGTAATTTCTAAAAATGGATGAGGAGCGTAATGAAGCTAGGTAAACCGAATAATAACGGGGGACATACACATGCATTTTATTACATAATTATAATTGCATGCGTTTTATTATTACATAATTAAATTTGCAATGATCGTAAATAAAGTGCAGTATTTCAAACAAAACCTTGAGTTGTCTCCCATGGAAAAGTGCAATATATACCGGTAAGTAATATCTGTTTTCCAATTTGGAACACAACTTAATTCAAAGATTAAAAGTGAAAAAGCATATCCCATGTTAAAAATTGTTTGTATAGTGTTAAAAGTACCGACAGTAAATAAACAAATTGTATCACCTCATATCGTCCACAAACAAATAATGTAATGACAAAACTTTCTTCATGATATTTTTTCTTTGCAAAAAAGTTTATTTAACGTTGCAAACAGTTGCCCATTTGAGCGACAGGCAGTATACCTAACAACATATTTCTTGGACAGGCTCTTGGTGCACCAAGAAACTGCCAACTTTTTCATAATAAATGAGACACAGCCTCGGAGGCGGAAATAATGTCTTGTTTCTACGTGGCTTTATATAAGCTTTATGACATTTCGAACTGCTGTCAAACAGACTGATCTGTAGTCCAGTGGTAACACGCTGGACTGGTAATCCAGGGGTCGCAGGTTCGATCCCCCGTCTGACCCTAATAAAATTAACAGTTTTTCAGATGGGACTTTAAACCGAGGTCTTGTGTCGGTGCTTTACACCGTGCTCGTAAAAGAACCAGAGGAGACTCTGGAATGGGTCTCTGTCTGTATCATTGCACTATCCTCCAAAAATCTAAAATGACTAATCTCATCAGGAGATGTCGCTCATATGGGCAATCGGTAGCGACGATAAATAAACGTAAAACACAAACAAACTGCTGTAACTACACGCCGGCAGACAGATTGAAATATAAAAGAATATAACGGCATTATTTACGTTGTGCATGATGATGATTAGCAGCATTTATATATTTAAATTATATTTCACCGAAGCTACATTGGATCGACAAGTACACATTTATACGATAAGTACGCATTTATAATGTATTTTTATTTCAACTCGGATTTTGAAGAATGCTACCACGATGCTAAATATGTGGCGTATAAATGTCGTTGTACTAATAATTGAAGTCACGAATGTGTTAATATAAAATATTCTAAGATTATTCTGAAATGCTGGAAGGCGTAAGCAGTGAATTGTTTATTTCACTGGTGAAGGAATTAATTAATTCACTGGAAATGCTGGAAAGTGTAAGCAGTGAATTGTTTATTTCACAGGTGAAGGAATTCATTAATTCATTGGAAAGCAACAAATAAACAATCTATATCACCCAAGGAAAATGGAAACATAGATACCTAATTTACAAATAGTTGTTAATAAATTCTCAAATGGCTTGTAGTATAAAAGAGTATAGTGCACACTCCTAAATCTTCAGGCGCCCAAATGCATAAATTCAATCAGTCAGTCCTAAATTATGAAACAAAACTAGTAAATGATGTATGAATATGATGCCGCAGTGTAATATACTGATACAATGTATCATATTATGAAAGAAATTATGAAGCAATAACTAATTAAACCTACAAATGAATATAGATGAATTTATTTCATGAAATATACAATATAACATTTGAAATAAGCAAAACATGATCCTTGACCAAAGAATTAGCACAATAAATGTCAGCTGTGGTCTAAGAATTTTGCAACTACACTTTGGAATATAATATTCATATACACGTTGAAAAATATACATTGTGTAAAACACTTAAATAATACACACACATTTACTAGGACCTGCAGTACCATAGTTCAGTGGTAATTATATTACATATACAGTATATGCAATAACATACCTCCCTGGTGCACACCTTGACAAATGCCTAATGTTCCAGACACCGTTTTTAGTTAGTAATTGCCTAATCGAGATCCAGGAGAGGTAGCTACTAGTTAGCAGATGCAGAGGACAACTGGTTAGGTACAGGGATATATTATACTAATTTATTTTTTATTTTAGCTCGATTGCGAAACAAGTTTTTATTACTTATATTAATCACTCTCGAGACCTCATTCCTGATGGGATCCATCGCCACGAGTGACAGAGAAGAGGCAACATGGAATTTAAATGCCTTGCCTAATGGTACAATCGTAACGGCTCCAGCAGGGCTCGAACTTCGAGCCTTTCGCACCTGATGCAAACGGGCTACCACTGCGCTAGCACGACTTCCACATATACTAGTTTACCTGGGAAGTTAGGAACTAGTTTCTTTTAAAGAGACATTACAGATTTACCCATAGCTACGATTACTTTCCTCATGTCAAATGATACAATCGTTGTTGTCGAATGTTATTCTCAATGAAAGACAAGTGATGGCCTAATAGATGGTATTCCCGAATCTCTCGGGTGACAGGTCATTATCAGGGTAAACTGTCGACAAATATACATCGATAACAAATAGCACGCCGTACTCCATAAAGTATAATAGTAATACATATAGCTATATATGATATATATTGTAGTTGTATATCATGAGACTACACGTATAGCGGTATGTGAAGCCTATCCGGAAGGCAGTGTTTATAATAACATCTAAGCTGCATATCCCAAGTGGTACAAATATATATGAACGTTTTAACGGTTGCAAGATGAACATTTTAACGGTTTTAACGTTTGCAAGATGAACATTTTAGCGGTTGCAAGATGAACATTTTAACGGGTTTTAACGGTTGCAAGATGAACATTTTAACGGTTTTAACGTTTGCAAGATGAACATTTTAGCGGTTGCAAGATGAACATTTTAACGGGTTTTAACGGTTGCAAGATGAACATTTTAACGGTTTTAACGTTTGCAAGATGAACATTTTAGCGGTTGCAAGATGAACATTTTAACGGGTTTTAACGGTTGCAAGATGAACATTTTAACGGTTTTAACGTTTGCAAGATGAACATTTTAGCGGTTGCAAGATGAACATTTTAACGGGTTTTAACGGTTGCAAGTTCCTAAGAAAATTTGATAACATCCCCAATCATAGTTACAATAAATCATTACTAAAGCACTATGCTTGCCTATCCAATACATGGAAGCAACTGTGTCGAAGATAATATTTCAGTTAAATTGGAAGATAATAATAATTATTGATGTATAGGCCAGCTTTGTATTATCACCAGAAAATGTAAAAAGTAGAGTGAATATCGATCAACACCAGAAAATATATCCGCACTATAAAATATATGTGAACATTATAAACCCTATACATACTGCTGCCACTGTGTTTTAATATATCAGCACCAAAAATGAAAAGCTTTACATTCCTACCAACCCTATATCAGCATATACAAGTTGGGACGCGAAATGTCGATGAACATGTGAAACCGGTTACAATGCACACTAGAGATGTATGGATACTATACGAGGCACTGAATGTTTCGATTTCTATAAATCCATATATACTAGAGGACATAGAAAAATGCACACCTACATTAAATAATTATTATTACATGAAAATGAAATACGAAGGATTCCATCAAAGATATATCACATCTTTATTACGGTATAAAACACAAACAGAACAGCTAAAAATATTCCTAAATGTTTAAAACTACGTATTTATATAGTTATTGTTTTTCATGTAAAAATACACTTATCCGAAGTGTGCGTTTTCTATGTCCTCTAGTATAAATGTTCCACGAATGTAACTTATTCACATGCTTACGGTAGTAAGTTACCGTATCCATAATCCTCATGTTCCTATAGCTAGAACATCACATATTTCTTTACACCAACCCATGATTAAATGAAATCCAAAGATTCACACAGCTCGTTATTAAAGATTTGTAACTTTTGAATAATACCACTTTATGCAGGGTCAGTCAATTAATTAGGTGCCATGAACTTGCGAAACACGACAAGGTTATTTTGAATAGAACATATATGTACTAATTATATATTATTATGTCCCACATTGTGGTTGCATTGATCGTAGAAATAAACACAAAACAGTAGTGACACAATGCAAATATACATGCTCATACCTGGGTAGTTTAGATTTAACAATGAAACAAAACAGTTAACCCTTTCCCTCATAGAAGCACCTCTTGCTGCCATTACCAATACGACAATATAGAACCCAAACCAATGTTCATAAACCCTTTCCCTCATAGAAGCACCTCTTGATGCCATTACCAATACGACATACATCGACAATGTAGTACCCAAACCAATGTTCATAAACCCTTTCCCTCATAGAATGTTATGTTATATTTCGAGTTTTACGCCTGCATCAGCACCATTTCGGGCTATATCGCCGGCGGGCAGTTTACCTAACAAAACCTTTCCTGGGCAGGCTCCAGCGGTTAACCAGTACTTGGGTGCACCAACCTCCGTAAGAAACTTCCAACTTTTTCATATAAATGAGACACGGCCTGAGCGGGGCTCGAACCCGTGACCATCAGTGATGATAGGTTACAGTGGTATACAAGTCAGCGACCGTAACCGCTCGACCACGGAGGCGGACTACATTTAGCGTAACGTGTTCTTACATTTGTCGTTCGTTATTATTACTTAGTGTATCATCTTCTAATGTATGCTGTAATTAATGTCTAACACGCACCAACACAGTACATCCTAATAACAACTAGCCAAATGTCTTAACCCAGAACCTGCCAATCACAACAAAAGTCGCTTTTACAAACAGCATAGAGCCAGATCAGACGGCACAGAACATGCCGTCTGATCAGGATCTATACTGGTTGCTATTCGGATAGTGGAGCTAAAACACTTTTGTCTGATATGGATCTATGTTGTTTGCATATTCCATCCAATTTATTTGGCATGTTACGGGTTAGTAAATCTGATATACAAATAATAATGTGAAGAACAGAATAAAACAATTAGCAGCTGCTTGACTCGTTGTTGAACCGCAAATAGATGAGGGAACTTACAACAAGGATATACCGCAAATAGATGAGGGAACTTACAACAAGGATATACCGCAAATAGATGAGGGAACTTACAACAAGGATATACCGCAAATAGATGAGGGAACTTACAACAAGGATATACCGCAAATAGATGAGGGAACTTACAACAAGGATATACCGCAAATAGATGAGGGAACTTACAACAAGGATATACCGCAAATAGATGAGGGAACTTACAACAAGGATATACCGCAAATAGATGAGGGAACTTACAACAAGGATATACCGCAAATAGATGAGGGAACTTACAACAAGGATATACCGCAAATAGATGAGGGAACTTACAACAAGGATATACCGCAAATAGATGAGGGAACTTACAACAAGGATATACCGCAAATAGATGAGGGAACTTACAACAAGGATATACCGCAAATAGATGAGGGAACTTACAACAAGGATATACCGCAAATAGATGAGGGAACTTACAACAAGGATATACCGCAAATAGATGAGGGAACTTACAACAAGGATATACCGCAAATAGATGAGGGAACTTACAACAAGGATATACCGCAAATAGATGAGGGAACTTACAACAAGGATATACCGCAAATAGATGAGGGAACTTACAACAAGGATATACCACAAATAGATGAGGGAACTTACAACAAGGATATACCGCAAATAGATGAGGGAACTTACAACAAGGATATACCACAAATAGATGAGGGAACTTATAACAAGGATATACCACAAATAGATGAGGGAACTTATAACAAGGATATACCACAAATAGATGAGGGAACTTACAACAAGGATATACCACAAATAGATGAGGGAACTTATAACAAGGATATAAGTCATCACAGAAACGCAATGGAGTAGCAGAATTTAGTAAAAATAATTAAGAAATAATTACCACTGACCTTGAATTTCTGACAAAATTAGTCCGATATCAGAAATTAGTTGTACGTCAAAACACCCTCAAACATGATCATTAAAAAAAAATGTAAATGGTAAAGGAATCTTGGCATATGCATCCGAGTACTAATTCTCTACAAATATTATAAATTACTGACTCATATAATATGCTGCAGCCATGTAACAGAAGAGCATTGTTATACTATATTTGCTAAATACAATTTTAACATAATGTATAATGAACATCTAACACAAGAACTGTCATAAAACATATGATCAAATAATGTGTATAACATTTATAAACACGTTGATGATGCATGCATAACTATCATCTGTAATGCTTATGCATTCATGAAATTTGAGACCAACATTTTACCGAGAATTTTGTTCTTGGCCATTGGACCATTTGAGAGCAATTTCTGAAAACAAAACAGATGAACCTATGACCATGCATACACCAGTAATACGAACAATTCTTTAAAATAATTTCTCTCACGACCAGTATTACAAGTTGAAAACATAAACCGAGAGCGTTACCGTGTTCTCTTTTTTTCATGAAAAACATAAAAGTTGAAAAGCATGATGTATTAACACGCGATGTAGAACTGGAGAAAATTCTTGTAGAATTTGTACCAGGACATTCTGCTTATAAATATATTGTCTAAAAATGTCTAAAAGAGATCCAAAAGGCCTTTATAAAAACCTAAATATTAGGATCAAAGGAAAGCAAAGTCATTATACCAATACTCGTCATGGAGAAGTACTCTTAGTATTTCACCGATGACGTTAAAGATCTTAAATTATTTCTTACAGATAAGCAGACACCTTCAGTCGATTAAGAGTTAAAAACATATAATTATTTCTATGATGGCCTCAATCAGTTACTTCTTCAAGTGGAAAAAGAACTGTTCTAAGTATGCCTAGTCGTAGACTTTGGAGTACATTTTTGTCGTTAACTATAGGTGACGGTAGATTGTTGCTCTCTGCGTGTACTGGGCCTGTTGAAGGTCCGCAAATTGCTTCATTGACGGGAGATCAATCGTTATCATCCAGTCATCTGGTGTACAGTATACAACATATCCTCATCCATTTCGCCAAATGTTTCTTTTTACGAATTCCTTCAGCACATTTTGTTCTTGTCGGTTGTCGGTTAATCCTGCAATTACATAATATTATGTTATATTATATTTCGGGTTTTACGCCCCTGCATCAGCACCATTTTTGGTTATATCGCTGGCGGGCAGTTTACCTAACAACACCTTTCCTTCGTAAGAAACTGCCAACTTTTTCATATAAATGAGACACGGCCTGAGCGGGGCTCGAACCCGTGACCATCAGTGATGATAGGTTACAGTGGTATGTATACACAGCGACCTTAACCACTCGACCACGGAGGCGGATACATACTATTATGTATATTGTTTGTAAGCAGTGATTTAGAGTAACGTTGATACTACTTGATCACGGGAATTGAAAGTTGACATCTGTAGGAAAGTAATTAAAGGTTAGGTATCCATCCATACTAGCCTATACATGTACTTGGCTACGTTTTATAGTCAATGGGCAAACTGGGTACTGCAAGTGGGCAAAGTGGTAATAGGATATGGGCAAAAGTGGTACTGGAATTGGGCAAAGTTGTATAGTCAATGGACAAAAGTAGAACTGCAATTGGGCAAATTTGTATAGTCAATGGACACAAGTGGTACTGAAATTGAGCAAAGTGATATAGGCATTGGACAAAAGTACAACTGGAATTGGGCAAAGTTGTATAGTCAATGGACAAAAGTAGAACTGGAATTGGGCAAAGTTGTATAGTCAATGCACAAAAGTAGAACTGGAATTGAGCAAAGTTGTATAGTCAATGGACAAAAGTAGAACTGGAATTGAGCAAAGTTGTATAGTCAATGGATAAAAGTAGAACTGGAATTGGGCAAAGTTGTATAGTCAATGTACAAAAGTGGTACTGGAATTGAGCAAAGTTGTATAGTCAATGGACAAAAGTTGTATAGTCAATGGACAAAAGTGGTACTGGAATTGAGCAAAGTTGTAGAGTCAATGGACACAAGTGGTACTGGAATTGAGCAAAGTTGTATAGTCAATGGACAAAAGTAGAACTGGAATTGAGCAAAGTTGTATAGTCAATGTACAAAAGTGGTACTGGAATTGAGCAAAGTTGTATAGTCAATGGACAAAAGTTGTATAGTCAATGGACAAAAGTGGTACTGGAATTGAGCAAAGTTGTAGAGTCAATGGACAAAAGTAGAACTGGAATTGAGCAAAGTTGTAGAGTCAATGGACAAAAGTAGAACTGGAATTGAGCAAAGTTGTATAGTCAATGGGCATAATTGGTAACAGAATTGGGCAAAGTTGTATAGTAATTGGGCAAAATTGGTACCTGAATTGGGCAAAGTTGTATAGTAATTGGGCAACATTGGTACAGGAATTCAGCAAAGTTGTATAGGCAATGGGCAAATGTGGTACAGAAATTGGGGAAAAGTGGTACTGGAATTGGCAAAGTGGTGTATGAAATGGGCAATAATGGTACAGGATATGGGCAATGTGGTACAGGAAATGGGCAATGTGGTACAGGATATGGGCAATGTGGTACAGGATATGGGGCAATGTGGTACAGGATATGGGCAATGTGGTACAGGATATGGGCAATGTGGTACAGGATATGGGCAATGTGGTACAGGATATGGGCAATGTGGTACATGATATGGGCAATGTGCTACAGGATATGGGCAATGTGGTACAGGATATGGGCAATGTGGTACAGGAAATGGGCAATGTGGTACAGGATATGGGGCAATGTGGTACAGGATATGGGCAATGTGGTACAGGATATGGGCAATGTGGTACAGGATATGGGCAATGTGGTACAGGATATGGGCAATGTGGTACAGGATATGGGCAATGTGGTACAGGATATGGGCAATGTGGTACAGGATATGGGCAATGTGGTACAGGATATGGGCAATGTGGTATAGGATATGGGCAATGTGGTACAGGATATGGACAATGTGGTACAGGAAATGGGCAATGTGGTACAGGAAATGGGCAATGTGGTACAGGATATGGGCAATGTGGTACAGGATATGGACAATGTGGTACAGGATATGGGCAATGTGATACAGGATATGGGCAATTTGGTACAGGATATGGGCAATGTGGTACAGGATATGGGCAATGTGGTACAGGATATGGGCAATGTGGTACAGGATATGGGCAATGTGGTACAGGAAATGGGCAATGTGGTATAGGATATGGGCAATGTGGTACAGGATATGGGGCACTGTGGTACAGGATATGGGCACTGTGGTACAGGATATGGGCAATGTGGTACAGGATATGGGCAATGTGGTACAGGATATGGGCAATGTGGTATAGGATATGGGCAATGTGGTACAGGATATGGGCAATGTGGTACAGGACATGAGCAATGTGGTACAGGATATGGGCAATGTGGTACAGGAAATGGGCAATGTGGTACAGGATATGGGCAATGTGATATAGGATATGGGCAATGTGGTACAGGAAATGGGCAATGTGGTACAGGATATGGGCAATGTGGTACAGGAAATGGGCAATGTGGTACAGGATATGGGCAATGTGGTACAGGAAATGGGCAATGTGGTACAGGAGTGTATGGACAATGTGGTACAGGAAATGAGCAATGTGGTACAGGATATGGGCAATGTGGTACAGGAAATGGGCAATGTGGTACAGGATATGGGCAATGTGGTACAGGATATGGGCAATGTGGTACAGGATATGGGGCAATGTGGTACAGGAAATGGGCAATGTGGTACAGGAAATGGGCAATGTGGTACAGGAGTGTATGGGCAATGTAGTACAGGAAATGAGCAATGTGGTACAGGATATGGGCAATGTGGTATAGGATATGGGCAATGTGGTACAGGAAATGGGCAATGTGGTACAGGATATGGGCAATGTGGTACAGGATATGGGCAATGTGGTACAGGATATGGGCAATGTGGTACAGGAAATGGGCAATGTGGTACAGGAAATGGGCAATGTGGTACAGGATATGGGCAATGTGGTATAGGATATGGGGCAATGTGGTATAGGATATGGGGCAATGTGGTACAGGAAATGGGCAATATAGGTACATGAAATTGGCAATAGTTGTACAGAAATGAGCAATGTGGTACAGGATATGGGCAATGTGGTACAGGATATGGGGCAATGTGGTACAGGAAATGGGCAATGTGGTACAGGAAATGGGCAATGTGGTACAGGAGTGTATGGGCAATGTAGTACAGGAAATGAGCAATGTGGTACAGGATATGGGCAATGTGGTATAGGATATGGGCAATGTGGTACAGGAAATGGGCAATGTGGTACAGGATATGGGCAATGTGGTACAGGATATGGGCAATGTGGTACAGGATATGGGCAATGTGGTACAGGAAATGGGCAATGTGGTACAGGAAATGGGCAATGTGGTACAGGATATGGGCAATGTGGTATAGGATATGGGGCAATGTGGTATAGGATATGGGGCAATGTGGTACAGGAAATGGGCAATATAGGTACATGAAATTGGCAATAGTTGTACAGAAATGAGCAATAGTGGTACAGGAAATAATAGGAACAGGAAATTGGCAATATTGGTACAGAAATTTGGCAATATTGGTACAGAAATTTGGCAATATTGGTACAGAAATTTGGCAATATTGGTACAGGAAATTGGTAATAGTGATACAGAAATTGGCAATAGTGGTACAGGAAATTGGCAATAGTGGTACAGGAATTTGGTAATAGTGGTACAGAAATTTGGCAATATTGGTACAGGAAATTGGTAATAGTGATACAGAAATTGGCAATAGTGGTACAGAAATTTGGCAATATTGGTACAGGAATTTGGCAATATTGGTACAGGAAAATGGCAATAGTGGTACAGAAAATTGGCAATACTGATACAGGAAATGGAGATAATTAGCAATATTGGTACAGAAAAGCATATTAATGAAAATTGACTTACCACAATAGAATCTCTCAAAGCACAACAGAGGATCAAAGAGAAGATCATTCCAAGGATCTACAAAACAACATCAAAACACATGATTACAACAAAAGCAATACAGAAGATCCAATGGATTGGGAATACAAACATGATCTTATGGCTGGGTTTTACAAAACATATATGTTTGATAGGAACAGTTAAACTACGATCTGATGATCAGCAATGTGTGTACCTGAGCTTGATAAATACAAGATGGATGTAGGTCACTCTTCATCAGCAATGTGTCTACCTGAACTTGCTAAATACAAGATGGATGTAGGTCACTCTTCATCAGCAATGTGTCTACCTGAACTTGCTAAATACAAGATGGATGTAGGTCCCTCTTCATCAGCAATGTGTGTACCTGCGCTTGCTAAATACAAGATGGGTGACGGTCTCTTCATCAGCAATGTGTGTACCTGAGCTTGCTAAATACAAGATGGATGTAGGTCCCTCTTCATCAGCAATGTGTGTACCTGAGCTTGCTAAATACAAGATGGATGTAGGTCCCTCTTCATCAGCAATGTGTGTACCTGAGCTTGCTAAATACAAGATGGATGCAGAGACTTACCAATATAACTGCAATTCCAATTGATACACCGGCAATAATAACCAAATTCTCCTTGACAAACTCGAACAACTGGTCATTGCATGGCTATAAATAGAACGATACTAATGAACATAAACAGTTGGTCATTGCATGGCTATAAATAGAGCGATACTAATGAACATAAACAGTTGGACATTGCATGGCTATAAATAGAGCGATACTAATGAACATAAACAGTTGGACATTGCATGGCTATAAATAGAACAATATTAATGAACATAAACAGTTGGTCATTGCAATGCTATAAATAGAACAATATTAATGACCTTGAACAGCTGGTCATTGCAGTGCTATAAATAGAACAATATCAATGAACTTGAACAGATGGTCATTGCAGTGCTATAAATAGAACAATATTAATGAACTTGAACAGATGGTCATTGCAATGCTATAAATAGAACAATATTAATGAACTAGAACAAATGGTCATTGCAATGCTATAAATAGAACAATATTAATAGACTTGAACAGCTGGACATTCCAGGGCTACAAATAGATCACTATTAATGAACTAGAACAGCTGTAGCCATTACGATTGTGCCTTTAGTCAAGGCAATTAAATTCCAAATTATCTCGTCTATCCCTCATGGCGATGGATTCCATCAGGACTGAGAGTGATTAAACTAATGTTATAAGAACTTGTTTCGCAATCCAACTAAATAAATGTGCATGAGTAAGTTTCATATTCATATAGTTCGACTGTGAGGCTGACATCCACACAGCTTAGTTTAGTCCAATATAATAAATGTACATGTAATATAGCAGGTTGACGGTCGTATCTTTTCTTAAACCGGTACAATAAAACATAAACATAAAACCCTATGTACAACGTAGAGGTTTGTTTGTTTTGGGGTTGTACCAACAGCTTAGGTCATATGGCGATTCCCCGCGCTATTATGGGTGGAGAAAGACCCTGGGTGCCCCTTCTTTTGTTTTATTTCCTGATCAATATACATAATAATTATGGCTGTCCGATTAGCGCAGTGGTTAGCACGCTCACTTCTCACCAATGCAACCCGGGTTCGATCCTTTGACCGAGAAGTATGTGAGATGGTACGGTAGTCGCCAGATCGGACAGGTGGGTTTTCTCCGGGTACTCCGGTTTCCTTCCACATGAATGACCACATTCACGCTTTCATCTGCGCCAACGAGAGTGATTAATATAAGTTGCTAAAACTTGTTTCGCAATCATTGTAAAATAAAAAAAGTTTAAACTAATAATATTAATAATTATACATATTCAAAACATGTACATGTATTGAAATCAAAACAACAATATATCAATTTGAATAGACAAGTGCTAATATTCAACAGTATTAACACAAACCATGCATGATATTTCCATGTTATACACAATCATGTTAAATTGTGTAATAACCAGATGTATATTGAAAGGAAAGTTTGCATGATTTTGAATGAAAGAAATAAGACTAGCAAAGGAAAGTAAGAAATATCAGTGAAAGATAAGTGTGGATGATTGCCTACATATATTATACATTTATGGACAGGTTAATCGATAAGTGTGGACGATTGCCTATATATATTATACATTTATGGACAGGTTAATCGATAAGTGTGGATGATTGCCTACATATATTATACATTTATGGACAGGTTAATCGATAAGTGTGGATGATTGCCTACATATATTATACATTTATGGACAGGTTAATCGATAAGTGTGAATGATTGCCTATATATATTATACATTTATGGACAGGTTAATCGATAAGTGTGAATGATTGCCTATATATATTATACATTTATGGACAGGTTAATCGATAAGTGTGAATGATTGCCTATATATATTATACATTTATGGACAGGTTAATCGATAAGTGTGAATGATTGCCTATATATATTATACATTTATGGACAGGTTAATCGATAAGTGTGAATGATTGCCTATATATATTATACATTTATGGACAGGTTAATCGATAAGTGTGAATGATTGCCTATATATATTATACATTTATGGACAGGTTAATCGATAAGTGTGAATGATTGCCTATATATATTATACATTTATGGACAGGTTAATCGATAAGTGTGAATGATTGCCTATATATATTATACATTTATGGACAGGTTAATTGATAAGTGTGAATGATTGCCTATATATATTATACATTTATGGACAGGTTAATCAATAAGTGTGGATGATTGCCTACATATATTATACATTTATGGACACGTTAATCAATAAGTGTGGATGATTGCCTACATATATTATACATTTATGGACAGGTTAATTGATAAGTGTGGATGATTGCCTACATATATTATACATTTATGGGCAGGTTAATCAATAAGATTCATAAACTATATTTATATTTCGGGTTTTACGCCTGCATCAGCACCATTTTGGGCTATATCGCCGGCGGGCAGTTTACCTAACAACACCTTTCCTGGGCAGGCTCCAGCGGTTAACCAGTACTTGGGTGCACCAACCTCCATAAGAAACTGCCAACTTTTTCATATAAATAGATTCATAAACTGTCTCCATTTCTCATTGAATGTATTTTATTTGCTCATACATGAGAATTATGATTGTTTCTTCAACTTTTATTTTCCTTTTAAAATATGTGACAAATTGGGAGGTCAGTAGGTACAATCTTCTCACATTTGCATTTAAATATGAAATATTTAATGAATAGTATAATATAGTTTATGTTTATTTCATATACAATGCTATTGTGTCTGAAATTACACAATGAAATATGTTCGTAATTAAATTGTGCCACATAGTGTGTTTGCAGCATTGTTCTTAAGAATTGTGTTATTTTAATCCAGAAATCCTGTATGTAATGGCATTCCCAAAACGTATGATAGTTAGAATCATTATTCATATTGCAGAAATCGCAAAGTTGCGATAAAACTATATTGCATTTGAATAGGAAAACGTTATTTGGAATTATGTGCATTAAGTATATATATTGAAATGCTCTCAATTTAGATTCAATAGTTATTCTAATGGGTTGCGTAAATATTTTTTTCCATTTAGTATCGACAAATGGTAAAATATGTTCCCATTTTTCAAATTGCCTAATAATCTCGGGTTTACATTTAATCGTTAATATCGAATATACAATTTTGCATACTTTTGTGTTTGCATCGATTTGTGCGATTAAATATTCAGGGATTTTATGTTATTGATTCAAATTCTAACTGAGTTTTCCACTTATGTGGTATACTGTTCAAAAGAGTGTAGTATTTCAAAAACTCCCCGGGATTAATATTGTAAAGTTGTTTTATTTGTATGAAAAGAAAAGAATCGTTTGTGTCTAAAATCGTATAAATGTTCTATGTATTGAATTCCCCTTATTAAACCATTCTCTGTAAAATAATGTAGAACCGCCATGTTTCTTTATGTTCGAATTATTCCAGAGGATTTGTTTGGATAAACATTCGACATTTTCTTTATAGTTTAGTCTGGACAATGCTGTTAATATTTCTTTTAAAATATTGGATTTTATATCTAGATATTCAATGTCGTAAAGACGTTGCAACTAACATTACATTTAACCCATTCAACACCAAGTAACTGACATGGACTGGTCCATGATATTTTTAGACCAATAAATTAATAACAAAATTACATTTGGATCAGTTCATTTATCAAAATGGGTAATTTTTTTCTAAAAATAGTTATATTACTTGAAAAAAGTGCAGATCCTGATGAGACGGCTCGTCACGAGCCGGCTCATCTGGATCTTGATGAGATGGCTCGTTACGAGCCGGCTCATCTGGATCTACACTTTTTTGTAAGCCAATTTAGAGGTATGTGGTGTTGAAATGGTTAAGGCCAACAATATATATTGTTTAGGTTATGCAAATTTAATGTAGCTCGATAGTGAAACTGGTTCCTTCAACCTTGTACGAACCGCTTTGGAGATCACGTTCACGATGGAATCCATCGCCACAAGCGAAAGAGATGAGGCAATATGGATTCAACTGTATTGCTAAATGACTCGACCACTGTGTAACTCGAACCCTCAATCACTGGTCCATGATATTTTTAGACCAATAAATTAATAACAAAATTACATTTGGATCAGTTCATTTATCAAAATGGGTAATTTTATTTCTAAAAATAGTTATATTACTTGAAAAAAGTGCAGATCATCTGGATCTACACTTTTTTGTAAGCCAATTTAGAGGTCTGTGGTGTTGAAAGGGTTAAACATAAAATAATTTCCATGTGTCCCTCATAGCAGTATTTTAGGAGTGGGTAGGCACCCTGATAAAACCACCGACCTTCTGCAAGCCAATTTCATAGCTTCCGCACATGAAATAATTTGACATCTCCAGTAGGATTTGAACCAACAGCAGTGAGGGACAAGCGATTTGAAGTCAACAACCGTAACCACTCGGCCAGAGGCCCCACAACATATAAGTGATTACCACAGTCGTAACTAATTTAAAGAGTAATTCCCTTTTTAAAAAAATGAAAATAACATTGTATTTTATGCCAGTAATAGTATGAAGGATGCTGAATGTGATGTACACACATTCATTTCATTGCAGTGTTATGATGTATTACGGAAATCAAGTTTGTACACTTTTTAATTTAAGTTTATTTTACCGGTTGTATGTATGTATGTATGTATGTATGTTCCATTAATGTCAAACCTGTGGACGTCGTGATAGTGCAGTGGATGCGCGTTTGCTTCAGGTGCGAAAGGTCTGGAGTTCGAGCCCCGCTGGAGCCGTTACGATTGTGTCCTTAGGCAAGGCATTTAAATTCCACATTGCCTCTTCTCTCTCCTTCATGGCTATGGATTCCATCAGGAATGAGGTCTCGAGAGTGATTAATATAAGTTGAAAGAACTTGTTTCGCAATCGAGCTAAAATAAAATTCTAAAAAAAAAATGTCAAACCCCTTGCGGCGACCTAGACATGTTTTCCTGGGCAGGCTTAGCCAACCTGAGTGGTTAACCAGTACTAAGCAATGTGTGTGAGGTGCCTTGCTCAATGACACTACATACGTGGCCTGACCGAGTATTGAACCCGGGACCGTTCAATTCCAAATCCGACACTCTACCATTGGACGCCACACTGACGCGGTTACCCATTTGAGCGATGGGCAGTTTACCTAACAACACCTCTCCTGGATAGGCTCCAGCGGTTAACCAGTACTTGGTGCACCAACCTCCGTAAGAAACTGCCAACTTTTTCATATAAAGATAAACGGTCTGAGCAGGGCTCGAACCCATGCACATCAGTGATGATAGGATACTGTGGTATACAACTCGGCGACCGTAACCACTCAACCATGGTGGCGGACCCATTAACACTTCCCCCCATCCCATCTGTTGTTTTATATCCTATGGTTGGCAGACCCATTAACACTTCCCCCCATCCCATCTGTTGTTTTATATCCTATGGTTGGCGGACCCATTAACACTTCCCCCCATCCCATCTGTTGTTTTATATCCTATGGTTGGCAGACCCATTAACACTTCCCCCCATCCAATCTGTTGTTTTATATCCTATGGTTGGCAGACCCATTAACACTTCCCCCCATCCCATCTGTTGTTTTATATCCTATGGTTGGCAGACCCATTAACACTTCCCCCCATCCCATCTTTTGTTTTATATCCTATGGTGGCAGACCCATTGACACTTCCCCCCATCCCATCTTTTGTTTTATATCCTATGGTGGCAGACCCATTAACACTTCCCCCCATCCCATCTGTTGTTTTATATCCTATGGTTGGCGGACCCATTAACACTTCCCCCCATCCCATCTGTTGTTTTATATCCTATGGTTGGCAGACCCATTAACACTTCCCCCCATCCCATCTTTTGTTTTATATCCTATGGTGGCAGACCCATTAACACTTCCCCCCATCCCATCTTTTGTTTTATATCCTATGGTGGCAGACCCATTAACACTTCGCCCCCCCCATCCCATCTGTTGTTTTATATCCTATGGTTGGCAGACCCATTAACACTTCCCCCCATCCCATCTGTTGTTTATATCCTATGGTGGTGGACCCATTAACACTTCCCCCCATCCCATCTGTTGTTTTATATCCTATGGTGGTGGACCCATTAACACTTCCCCCCATCCTATTTGTTGTTTTATATCCTATGGTTGGCAGACCCATTAACACTTCCCCCATCCCATCTTTTGTTTTATATCCTATGGTGGCAGACCCATTAACACTTCCCCCCATCCCATCTTTTGTTTTATATCCTATGGTGGCAGACCCATTAACACTTCCCCCCATCCCATCTGTTGTTTTATATCCTATGGTGGCAGACCCATTAACACTTCCCCCCATCCCATCTTTTGTTTTATATCCTATGGTGGCAGACCCATTGACACTTCCCCCCATCCCATCTTTTGTTTTATATCCTATGGTGGCAGACCCATTAACACTTCCCCCATCCCATCTTTTGTTTTATATCCTATGGTGGCAGACCCATTAACACTTCCCCCCATCCCATCTTTTGTTTTATATCCTATGGTGGCAGACCCATTAACACTTCCCCCATCCCATCTTTTGTTTTATATCCTATGGTGGCAGACCCATTAACACTTCCCCCCATCCCATCTTTTGTTTTATATCCTATGGTTGGCAGACCCATTAACACTTCCCCCCCCCCATCTCATCTTTTGTTTTATATCCTATGGTTGGCGGACCCATTAATACTTCCCCCCCATCCCATCTTTTGTTTTATAGCCTATGGTTGGCAGACCCATTAACACTCCCCCATCCCATCTTTTGTTTTATATCCTATGGTTGGCGGACCCATTAACACTTCCCCCCCCCATCCCATCTTTTGTTTTATATCCTATGGTTGGCGGACCCATTAACACTTCACCCCCCATCCCATCTGTTGTTTTATATCCTATGGTTGGCAGACCCATTAACACTCCCCCATCCCATCCCATCTGTTGTTTTATATCCTATGGTTGGCAGACCCATTAACACTTCCCCCCCCATCCCATCTGTTGTTTTATATCCTATGGTTGGCGAACCCATTAACACTTCCCCCCCCATCTCATCTTTTGTTTTATATCCTATGGTTGGCGGACCCATTAATACTTCCCCCCCATCCCATCTTTTGTTTTATAGCCTATGGTTGGCGGACCCATTAACACTCCCCCATCCCATCTTTTGTTTTATATCCTATGGTTGGTGGACCCATTAACACTTCCCCCCCCCATCCCATCTTTGTTTTATATCCTATGGTTGGCGGACCCATTAACACTTCCCCCCCCCATCCCATCTTTTGTTTTATATCCTATGGTTGGCGGACCCATTAACATTTCCCCCTCCATCCCATCTGTTGTTTTATATCCTATGGTTGGCGGACCCATTAACACTTCCCCCCCCATCCCATCTGTTGTTTTATATCCTATGGTTGGCGGACCCATTAACACTCCCCCATCCCATCTTTTGTTTTATATCCTATGGTTGGCGGACCCATTAACACTTCCCCCCCCCCATCCCATCTTTTGTTTTATAGCCTATGGTTGGCGGACCCATTAACACTCCCCCATCCCATGTTTTGTTTTATATCCTATGGTTGGCGGACCCATTAACACTTCCCCCCATCCCATCTGTTGTTTTATATCCTATGGTTGGTGGACCCATTAACACTTCCCCCATCCCATCTGTTTTATATCTTATGGTTGGCGAACCCATTAACACTTCCCCCCATCCCATCTGTTTTATATCTTATGGTTGGCGGACCCATTAACACTTCCCCCCATCCCATCTGTTTTATATCCTATGGTTGGCGGACCCATTAACACTCCCCCATCCCATCTGTTGTTTTATACCCTATGGTTGGCAGAGCCATTAACACTTCCCCCATCCCATCTGTTTTATATCTTATGGTTGGCGAACCCATTAACACTTCCCCCCATCCCATCTGTTTTATATCTTATGGTTGGCGGACCCATTAACACTTCCCCCATCCCATCTGTTTTATATCTTATGGTTGGCGAACCCATTAACACTTCCCCCCATCCCATCTGTTTTATATCTTATGGTTGGCGAACCCATTAACACTTCCCCCCATCCCATCTGTTTTATATCTTATGGTTGGCGAACCCATTAACACTTCCCCCCATCCCATCTGTTTTATATCTTATGGTTGGTGATCCCATTAACACTTCCCCCCCATCCCATCTGTTTTATATCTTATGGTTGGCGAACCCATTAACACTTCCCCCCATCCCATCTGTTTTATATCTTATGGTTGGTGATCCCATTAACACTTCCCCCCCATCCCATCTGCTGTTTTATATCCTATGTACATCTGTATCTGCAAAACTCATTAAATTGTCTCACATTGCTAATAGCAGGGCAATTATACTGCTTAATGCATCCTACAGCTGAGATTGTGGATATATTCACAGATACTGTTATTGTTGTTATACAACATTCCAAGAAAATACCAGTAAACAATTGGAACTCTTGGCAGAATCCATATAAACAATGCTGATACTGTTTAAAGCGACATTACATCACAAAACGCAAATACAATGCATTTTTTCACGTATAAATGCATTGCTACTACAAATTCTTCCATATACATTCGAAAACTAACATTGAATCAATAAACAGTGTTTTTGTGGATTGAAAGTATGATTTCATATAACGGTCATCCATGCTCCTGAACTGACGTTTGTTTGTCATCGAGGTCAATACTAAACGCAAGATAATGTCGTTTAGATATAATTTAACTAAGAATAGTCTACAAATAAATAGGCACAAATGTAAAATATAACTAAGATGGTAAATCTGTACCACAAATCGTGTTATTCAGGATACACTAGTTGTATTACGCATGGATGTTTACATTATTTTGTTATGTCAACAAATCGCGTATACGACGTTTGTTTATTAGTTGAAATACTCAGTATTCGAGGCAACTATTTGGAAACAATTTATACCATATAATAGGAAAATACATTCTGTAGAAATTTGTGTTTTCACTGATGTAGTGTCACGTTATATTTCCTGTTCATTGGGGGGGGGGGAAGAATTATATAATACAAATAGTCTTTCATTCTAATCCTTTTCTGTATCTTGATATGTGTAATGTATGCATTGTTCTAACTGTATTATAAATATTGGGAAAATCAAATATGTTTAAATTCAAACTGATTGTCACAACTTTAAGTTGCTGTCATACAAGTTGCGTCATACAATGAGAGACATCGGTCAGTTACTGCCCCTGAATACTCCCTAAAAGTAGATAGGTCCTATTAAGTGTTTTCCTCTGTTTTTATCGTTGTTTCCTTTGCACAACAAGGTAACAATGTTATCCCACTATCGCTTCTTATGATTATTAAATTACTATATCTCGACAGATCTTCTACAGTATATGTAATGGGTACTTATTTGTAAAATAATGTTATCACTTAACCCATTTCATTCCGGATACATTTAAATGCTTTTGCAAACAACATAGATACAGATCAGCTGCAGCGTGATGCTGCATGCTGATCAGGATCTATGTTGTTTGCTACATAGCCAAGTGTCTTAGTAAGATCATCTGAATAGCAAACAGCATAGAGCCTGATCAAACGGAACATTCTATGGCAGCTGATCTGACTCTTATGTTGTTTGCAAATACTGTTTGAACGGTATCCAGAATGAAATGGGTTAAAATTAAGTAACACGTTTTTGATAAAATCACATTTATCATACCGCAACATCTGATTAGGGCACAGCAGTAAAATCAAAGGATTCTAGCTATAAGGACCTATTCACTTATTCGAATAAATCAAACTTTATCTGCCAAGGGAGGTAATAGAGAATTAGAGTTGTCTCTTATTGTATTTGTTACAAAATCATTATACACGTTTCTGCAGTAATGAAATCCATCCGTTTTATAATTTTTAATGTACTTATATATATAAAAATATATGTAACGGTGTATTAACCCATTATGTGAGGTGATATGTACATGTAGGCAGCCCAGTTAGTTCAGTCGGTAGAGCAATAGCCCTATAAGCGCGAGGTCCCAGGTTCGAATCCCAGACTGGCTGCATGTTTTTCTCACCTGGGTTACACAGTTCCCCTCCTTCAGAACGTTACAGTATATATTCCGAGAAATATTTCACAATGTATCTCTATCCCTATGGAAATTCATTGAAGAATTCCAATTATGTGGGGGAGTATGTAACAGTGTATATTAACCAAATATGTGAGGTGATATGCAGGCAGCCCGGTTAGCTCAGTCGGTAGAGCAATCGCCCTGTAAGCGCGAGGTCCCTGGTTCGAGTCCCAGACAGGCTGCGTGTTTTTCTCACCTGGGTTACACAGTCCCCCTCTTCATGGACGTTACAGCATAAACTCCGAGAAATATTTCACAATGTATCTCTATCCCTATGGAAATTCATTGAAGAATTCCAATTTGGTGGGGAGTATGTAACAATGTGTAGGCCTATATTAACCCAATATGTGAAGTGATATGCAGGCAGCCCGGTTAGCTCAGTCGGTAGAGCAATCGCCTTGTAAGCGAGAGGGTTCGAGTCCCCGACTGGCTGCATGTTTGTCTCACCTGGGTTACATATATAACCTTATTTTGACTAGGTTAGTAGGTTAGTTTTTTTCATTTAACGCTCGTTCCAGTTTGTCAGTTACAAATCAAAATATCAATGAAGTCAATGTGCTTAGACAGCCTCCGTGGTCGAGTCGTTACGGTCACTGACTTGAATACCACTGTAGCCTATCATCACTGATACGAGCCCAGCTCAGGCCATGCCTGCTTATATGAAAAAGTTGGCAGTTTCATACGGAGGTTGTTGCACCAAGGACTGGCTAACCGCTGGAGCCTGCCCAGGAAAGGTGTGGTTAGGTAATACTGCCTGCGGGCTACATAGCCTAAAATGGTGCTGATGAAGGTGTAAGACTCGAACAAACAAACAATAGATCACTTTTAGCACGTTTTATTAATATTACTGGCGTGAAAGAAGGGGCACTTGCAACCAATACATTTTTTAAACAGGAATACAGTCAAACCTGTGTTAGTGGTCACCTCCATTAAGCAGCCAACCTGTATTAAGCAGCCAGTTTCCAGATTCACAATCGGTCGTTTTATTATATATTTGATCTCTATTAAGCAGCCACCTGTGCTAAGCAGCCACTTTCTCTGACTCCCTTGGCTGGCTACTTAAGACAGGTTTGACTGTATATCTTTAATAATGGTGCTGAGATGGCAACATGAATAATATGATTGAACCCAGCATTTATTTGTTTGCATTGTTTACAGTTTGCACGGAGATCTGTAACCGGTTACCAGTCTGGTTCACAAATCTGTCAATCCATGTAATTGGCTTCTAAGCTAGTCATTTGATAACATACTATACCCCAACGATAACGTAATTCCCGCGAAAAAGATAGCATGGGCTAATATTATTTAACGGGTAAAAAGAAGTTTATTATCATTTATGTATGCATTACTTGGCACACAGGATTATTTATTACACCCTACGTATTGATTTGGCTTATTCCAAACCTATTTATAGTAATGCTTGTAAATAACACGTTATCGTTGGGCCACTGTATATAACCTATTTATAGTAATGCTTGTAAATAACACGTTATTGTTGGGCCACTGTATATAACCTATTTATAGTAATGCTTGTAAATAACACGTTATCATTGGGCCACTGTATATAACCTATTTATAGTAATGCTTGTAAATAACACGTTATCGTTGGGCCACTGTACACCATTACAATATTGAACAATATACAATTGTAATTGATTCTTGAATCAACTATACAGTGGGCAAAAGTTGTTACGACTGGGAATGTGTTTACTTAGAATAGATTGCCGATATAAGTTAACCCTTTCCTTCATAGAGATTTATGTTAATAAACTATTATATCTCCATACATTCGACAGCCATTTAGCTATCATGCAGCGGACAAGTAGTCGCCATATCTATCCCACCTCCATAGATATTACTGGCACTACATAGAGATATAGGTTAATATACTATTATATCTCCATACAAATGACAGCCATTTAGCTATCATGCAGTGGATAAGTAGTCGCCATATCTATCCCACCTCCATAGATATTACTGGGACTACATGAGATTTTGGCCTTTATTATGAACATTGGTTTGGCTACTACATTGTCAATGAATGTCGTATTGGTAATGGCGGCAAGAGGTGCTTCTATGAGGGAAAGGGTTAATGAATGTCGTATTAGTAATGGCGTCAAGAGATGCTTCTATGAGGGAAAGGGTTTATGAACATTGCTTTGGCTACTACATTGTCAATGAATGTCGTATTGGTAATGGCACCAAGAGGTGCTTCTATGAGGAAAAGGGTTTATGAACATTGGTTTGGCTACTACATTGTCAATGAATGTCGTATTGGTAATGGCGTCAAGAGGTGCTTCTATGAGGGAAAGGGTTTATGAACATTGGTTTGGCTACTACATTGTCAATGAATGTCGTATTGGTAATGGCGTCAAGAGGTGCTTCTATGAGGGAAAGGGTTTATGAACATTGGTTTGGCTACTACATTGTCAATGTATGTCGTATTGGTAATGGCGGCAAGAGGTGCTTCTATGAGGGAAAGGGTTTATGAACATTGGTTTGGCTACTACATTGTCAATGAATGTCGTATTGGTAATGGCGGCAAGAGGTGCTTCTATGAGGGAAAGGGTTAATTATGAACATTGGTTTGGCTACTACATTGTCAATGTATGTCGTATTGGTAATGGCGTCAAGAGGTGCTTCTATGAGGGAAAGGGTTTATGAACATTGGTTTGGCTACTACATTGTCAATGAATGTCATATTGGTAATGGCGGCAAGAGGTGCTTCTATGACGGAAAGGGTTTATGAACATTGGTTTGGCTACTACATTGTCAATGAATGTCGTATTGGTAATGGCGTCAAGAGGTGCTTCTATGAGGGAAAGGGTTTATGAGCATTGGTGTGGCTACTACATTGTCAATGAATGTTGTATTGGTAATGGCGGCAAGAGGTGCTTCTATGAGGGAAAGGGTTTATGAACATTGGTTTGGCTACTACATTGTCAATGAATGTCGTATTGGTAATGGCATCAAGAGGTGCTTCTATGAGGGGAAGGGTTTATGAACATTGGTTTGGCTACTACATTGTCAATGAATGTCGTATTGGTAATGGCGGCAAGAGGTGCTTCTATGAGGGGAAGGGTTTATGAACATTGGTTTGGCTACTACATTGTCAATGAATGTCGTATTGGTAATGGCGTCAAGAGGTGCTTCTATGAGGGAAAGCGTTAATGTATGTCGTATTGGTAATGGCGTCAAGAGGTGCTTCTATGAGGGAAAGGGTTAATGTATGTCGTATTGGTAATGGCGTCAAGAGGTGCTTCTATGAGGGAAAGCGTTAATGTATGTCGTATTGGTAATGGCGTCAAGAGGTGCTTCTATGAGGGAAAGCGTTAATGTATATCGTATTGGTAATGGCATCAAGAGGTGCTTCTATGGGGGAAAGCGTTAATGTATGTCGTATTGGTAATGGCGTCAAGAGGTGCTTCTATGAGGGATAGGGTTAATGAATGTCGTATTGGTAATGGCGTCAAGAGGTGCTTCTATGAGGGAAAGGGTTAAGGGAGTTGTGTGACACAGACATCTGTAGTGGTGAAGAACAGCACTACTCAAGTATTCTCACACATTAGTGTACACTTTTACACTATCCTTGTACATATAGTCAAACCTGTGTTAGTAGGTAACCTGTATTAAGCAGCTAGATTCCAGATTCCCAATATGTTCTTTTATTATAAATTTGACATCTATTAAGCATCTAACCTGCATTAAGCAGCCAGTTTCCAGATTCCCAATATGTTC
Source organism: Archivesica marissinica (assembly GCA_014843695.1). Taxonomy (NCBI): domain Eukaryota; kingdom Metazoa; phylum Mollusca; class Bivalvia; order Venerida; family Vesicomyidae; genus Archivesica; species Archivesica marissinica. The sequence goes on from CM026402.1 coordinate 59,831,176, forward strand.
TTTTATTATAAATTTGACATCTATTAAGCAATTAAATCTAACCTGCATTAAGCAGCCAGTTTCCAGATTCCCAATATGTTCTTTTATTATAAATTTGACATCTATTAAGCATCTAACCTGTATTAAGCAGCCAGTTTCCAGATTCCCAAATGTTGTTTTATTATAAATTTGACATCTATTAAGCATCTAACCTGCATTAAGCAGCCAGTTTCCAGATTCCCAAATGTTGTTTTATTATACATGTGCCCTCTATTAAACAGCCACCTGTGCTATGCAGCCACTTTCTATGATTCACTTGGCTGGCTGCTTAAGACAAGTTCGACTGTAGTGCAATGTTGTAACTGCCAACCTTTTCATTATGTTATATTTCGGGTTTTACGCCTGCATCAGCACCATTTTGGGCTATATCGCCGGCGGGCAGTTTACCTAACAACACCATTCCTGGGCAGACTCCAGCGGTTAACCAGTACTTGGGTGCACCAACCTCCGTAAGAAACTGCCAACTTTTTCATATAAATGAGACACGGCCTGAGCGGGGCTCGAACCCGTGACCATCAGTGATGATAGGTTACAGTGGTATACAAGTCAGCGACCTTAACCACTCGACCACGGAGGCGGACCGCCAACCTTTTCATATAAATGAGACACGGCCTGAGTGGGGCTTGAACCCGTGACTATCCGAGATGATAGGTTACAGTGGTATACAAGTCAGTGACTGTAATCACTCGACCACGGAAGCGGACATAAATATAGAGTGAGTCGATGGAAGATGTCTGTCGTCTATATATCATATATTGGTTATATTTACTGTCATATCTGGACGATGGAGACCGTACACCGTAAGTTTCTCTATAACTATAAATATTACATTGTGTATGCATATGTATTGCTTTCCATGTAAATAATATCTGTAGATTATTTCTTCTGCTCTCCGGTATTGGAGGTAATAAAGGTATATGCCTCATGCAACCAGCCATAAATACACATACTGGTACCCAACCACGAACCATAAAGCTCAATTATTTACATATTTCATGGTGATGAAAGTGGTAAAAGTTTAGAGTAAACTCGTAAATTGTGTCTTCTTTCACTATAAGGGAAGATTATTAATAGTGTTGTATCGGGTTACATATTGTGATATATGGTGCAAGCAATTGTACTTGTATCATGGCTCGGTCTTGCATGTTACACACATGTTACATGCCTTCACACTCAAGGCTAGGATGTTAATACGTACCCTCGTATATATGTTACACGCCTCCACCTTCGCCACATCTCCCGATTTGTAGTCTTCGCCACCCTTTGTGGCACCACAGCATTTAAACTGAAACGTAAATAGTACATATTGACTGCAGAGCCAAGATATTACTGAGATTAATGTAAATAGTACATATTGATTATAGAGCCAAGATATTACTGAGGTTAATGTAAATAGTACATATTGATTGTACAGCCAAGATATTACTGAGGTTAATGTAAATAGTACATATTGACTGCAGAACCAAGATATTACTGAGGTTAATGTAAATAGTGCATATTGACTGTACAGCCAAGATATTACTGAGGTTAATGTAAATAGTACATATTGACTGCAGAACCAAGATATTACTGAGGTTAATGTAAATAGTACATATTGATTGTACAGCCAAGATATTACTGAGGTTAATGTAAATAGTACATATTGACTGTACAGCCAAGATATTACTGAGGTTAATGTAAATAGTACATATTGATTGTACAGCCAAGATATTACTGAGGTTAATGTAAATAGTACATATTGACTGCAGAACTAAGATATTACTGAGGTTAATGTAAATAGTACATATTGACTGTACAGCCAAGATATTACTGAGGTTAATGTAAATAGTACATATTGATTGTACAGCCAAGATATTACTGAGATTAATGTAAATAGTACATATTGATTGTACAGCCAAGATATTACTGAGGTTAATGTAAATAGTACATATTGATTGTACAGCCAAGATATTACTGAGATTAATGTAAATAGTACATATTGACTGTACAGCCAAGATATTACTGAGGTTAATGTAAATAGTACATATTGATTGTACAGCCAAGATATTACTGAGATTAATGTAAATAGTACATATTGATTGTACAGCCAAGATATTACTGAGGTTAATGTAAATAGTACATATTGATTGTACAGCCAAGATATTACTGAGATTAATGTAAATAGTACATATTGATTGTACAGCCAAGATATTACTGTGGTTAATGTAAATAGTACATATTGACTGCAGAGCAAGATATTACTGAGGTTAATGTAAATAGTACATATTGACTGTACAGCCAAGATATTACTGAGGTCAATGTAAATAGTACATATTGATTGTACAGCCAAGATATTACTGAGATTAATGTAAATAGTACATATTGATTGTACAGCCAAGATATTACTGAGATTAATGTAAATAGTACATATTGATTGTACAGCCAAGATATTACTGAGGTCAATGTAAATAGTACATATTGACTGCAGAACTAAGATATTACTGAGGTTAATGTAAATAGTACATATTGACTGTACAGCCAAGATATTACTGAGGTCAATGTAAATAGTACATATTGACTGCAGAACTAAGATATTACTGAGGTTAATGTCAATAGTACATATTGACTGTACAGCCAAGATATTACTGAGGTCAATGTAAATAGTACATATTGATTGTACAGCCAAGATATTACTGAGATTAATGTAAATAGTACATATTGATTGTACAGCCAAGATATTACTGAGATTAATGTAAATAGTACATATTGATTGTACAGCCAAGATATTACTGAGGTCAATGTAAATAGTACATATTGACTGCAGAACTAAGATATTACTGAGGTTAATGTAAATAGTACATATTGACTGTACAGCCAAGATATTACTGAGGTCAATGTAAATAGTACAGATTGACTGCAGAACTAAGATATTACTGAGGTCAATGTAAATAGTACATATTGACTGCAGAACTAAGATATTACTGAGGTTAATGTAAATAGTACATATTGATTGTACAACCAAGATATTACTGAGGTTAATGTAAATAATACATATTGACTGCAGAACCAAGATATTACTGAGGTTAATGTAAATAGTACATATTGATTGTACAGCCAAGATATTACTGAGGTTAATGTAAATAGTGCATATTGACTGTACAGCCAAGATATTACTGAGGTTAATGTAAATAGTGCATATTGACTGTACAGCCAAGATATTACTGAGGTTAATGTAAATAGTACATATTGACTGCAGAGCCAAGATATTACTGAGATTAATGTAAATAGTACATATTGATTGTACAGCCAAGATATTACTGAGGTCAACGTAAATAGTACATAACTTTTTTTTTTATTGACAACAGAATCAAGCTATATAATATTTTATATAGAGATATATATATATATAGGACACTGTTTGCATAGATATTACGACTATATTATGACATACATCCATTTGGACCATGTCCATAAACTCCCGCTGCGCCGACTTCTCCTTAAAGTACCCGTCCACTCCTTCTTTAAGAGCTTGATCAACCAAAGACTTAGCCTGCAACAGACATGTACAACATAGCAATAAGGCGAAATAAACATTTACATTTTTAAAATAAAATAACGGGAAATACCAAGAATCATTTGATTATCTATCTATATTCCTGTGTATATTCATGTCTATGTTCCCGTCTATATTTCTGTCTATATTCCTATCTATATTCCTGTCTATGTTCCTGTCTATATTTCTGTCTATATTCCTGTCTATATTTCTGTCTATATTCCTATCTATATTCCTGTCTATATTCGTGTCTATATTTGTGTCTATATTTCTATCTATATTCCTGTCTATATTCCGGTCTATATTCCTGTCCATATTCCTGTCTATACTCCTGTCTATATTCCTGTCTATATTTCTGTCTATATTCCTGTCTATATTCCTGTCTATACTCCTGTCTATATTCCTGTCCATATTTATGTCTATATTCCTGTCCATATTCCTGTCCATATTCCTGTCTATATTTCTGTCTATATTCCTATCTATATTCCTGTCTATATTCCTGTCTATATTCCTGTCTATATTTCTATCTATATTCCTATCTATATTCCTGTCTATATTCCCGTCTATGTTCCTGTCTATATTTCTGTCTATGTTCCTGTCTATATTCCTGTCTATATTCCTGTCTATATTCCTGTCTATATCCTATCTATATTCCTATCTATATTCCTGTCTATATTCGTGTCTATATTTCTGTCTATATTCCTATCTATATTCCTGTCTATATTCCTATCTATATTCCTGTCAACATTCCTATCAATATTCCTGTCTATATTCCTATCTATATTCCTGTCCATATTCCTATCTATATTCCTGTCTATATTCATGTCTATATTCATGTCTATATTCCCGTCTATATTCCTGTCTATGTTCCTGTCTATATTCATGTCTATGTTCATATCTATATTTCTGTCTATATTCCTATCTATATTCCCGTCTATACTCCTGTCTATATTCCTGTCTATATTCATGTCTATATTCCTGTCTATATTCCTACCTATATTCTTGTCTATATTCCTGTCTATATTCATGTCTATGTTCCTATCTATATTTCTGTCTATATTCCTATCTATATTCCTGTCTATATTCATGTCTATGTTCCTATCTATATTTCTGTCTATATTCCTGTCTATATTCCCTTCTATATTCCTGTCTATGTTCCTGTCTATATTCCTGTCTATGTTCCTGTCTATATTCCTGTCTATGTTACTGTCTATATTCCTGTCTATATTCCTGTCTATATTCCCTTCTATATTCCTGTCTATGTTCCTGTCTATATTCCTGTCTATGTTCCTGTCTATATTCCTGTCTATATTCCCGTCGATATTCCCTTCTATATTCCTGTCAGGGCCGTAGCTGGAGCTATTTTGATGATACGCACGGCCAAAATATGCTTGTTTATATACATGTCGATATGTATGTATCTGTACTATTCAATGTATAGGAACATGTCGATATGTATGTATCTGTACTATTCAATTTATAGGAACATGTTGATATTTATGTATCTGTACTATTCAATTTAAAGGAACAGGTTAATATGTATGTATCTGTGCTATTCAATTTATAGGAACATGTCGATATTTATGTATCTGTACTATTCAATTTATAGGAACATGTCGATATGTATGTATCTGTACTATTCAATTTATAGGAACATGTCGATATTTATGTATCTGTACTATTCAATTTAAAGGAACAGGTTAATATGTATGTATCTGTCAGGGCTGTTGCTGGAGCTATTTTGATGATACGCACGGCCAAAATATGCTTGTTTATCGAGTGAGCATAGCGAGCGAGTACGCTAGGGGGGTCCGAGGCCATGCCCCCCGGATTTTTTTGGAAATGAGGAAGCAATTTCTTGCATTTTGTAACATACAATTGCAGGACTAAAGTTCTTACGATAATCCGAATAAAGGTATAAATTAAGGCTAGATGTATAATATACATGATATATCGCCCTTATCAATTAAACTAGCACGTAAAATAGCACAAACTAAATTTTGAGATGCACAATATTTGCAATGGGCTCAATTATTCCACCACTACACACATCCCGGCGCCTATGTATCCCTACAAGCCCACCCCCGGGGTTTTAATGCATTTTTGGAGTTTTCATTTTTTTCGTTTTCTGAGACCAATGATACGCACGTGCGTACTTGCGTATGCCCAGCGACGGGCCTGCCTGTCTATGTTCCTGTCTATATTCCTGTCTATGTTCCTGTCTATATTCCTGTCTATGTTCCTATCTATATTCCTGTCTATATTCCTGTCTATATTCCCGTCTATATTCCTGTCTATACTCCAACGAGTCAGTCTGTTGTGATAGAGACGACCATCCACATGTCCTGGGTTGAAACCAGTACTGGAGTCTCCAACCACCACACGTGACAACGTTCTCACTTAACACCATTTATCACTTGTCCGTGATAGGGAGCGAACATGCAGCCTTGGCCTGGAGGTTAAAACACGTTTCTCCCATCTCAAAACTCGGTCTCAATCGTCTGATCGGTTCAGCTTACAGTCACACCCAGAATCAACCAACCGATCACTTGAGTCTCAGAAAAGTGTTATAACCTCGGGGCCTGCTGGTGAAATCAGTGAAAGAGGAGTTCTAACAACAGCATGCTAGACAACTCGACAACGGATATTTTCAATATACTGCTATATCTACTAAAAAGCGAAATGTTTCTCTGAAAGAAAAAAAACATGCAATTCGTTTTGCAGCCCTGAATGGCATACTGTGATGTGTAAATACAACTGACGTGGTCGAGTGGTTAAGGTCGATGACTTGCATACCACTGTAACCTATCATCTCTGATGGTCACGGGTTCGAGCCCCGCTCAGACCGTGTCTCATTTATACGAAAACGTTGACGTTTCTTACGGAGGTTGGTGCACCGGTGCACCAAGTACTGGTAAACCGCTGGAGCCTGCCCAGGAAAGGTGTTGTTAGATAAACTACCAGTCGCTCAAATGGGAAACCGGTAGCGACGATAAATTAAAAAAACCCAGACGGGAATGATATATAGTTTGTGCGAGTGCATTCTTCTATTGGGAGTAATCAAAACCCTATAGCTTTCCTTTCGTTCTAATCCCTTTCAGTCTACTTCTGTTAAAGTATATGTAAACATGTTCATTAATTTCTTCATTACATGTAACTAATACTGCAATAAATAATATTTAAACAAAAAAGTAATTATTGGTGAAACAATATTTATTCATACCCCGTGGAGTACCTCTTTGTAATTCATGTGCGTTCATGTATGAACACGAACGTTAACTATCGAGGACTAAAGCTATAAAACAATGTAAGAGTTGTCGATACTGGCGTTTATTACAGGTATTGCATGTACATACATGACGTTATCCTAGGGGAGACGTACATTCTATTGTTGGATTACCTGCTATCTATTTGTATCTGAAACGGTATCGAACACTTGCTGAATATGTATCCATCATCTCAATTTACTCATTGTCGTCTTAAAGTACTTTGTTTGTGTCAAGTCCGATATGCAACTATTTTAAATCTTATATAACAGGTTTATATAGATAACAAGATGTGTGTATACTGTTTGGTGCGTCCACGCGCGTAGCCAGTGTACGAGGCCAAGTAGTTATTATACAAGAACTGTGGTGGTATCCTTGGCAAGACACTGAAATCCGCATTGGATCTTCTTCCTCTCCTCTCTCTCTCCCCCTCTCTCTCTTTCTCCCCGTCTCTCTCTCCTCTCTCGCATCTCTATCTCCTCCATTCTCTCTCCTCTCGCATTGAATCCTCTCTCCCTCTCTCTCCCTCCCTCTCTCTCCCTCCCCCTCTCTCCCTCCCCCTCTCTCCCTCCTCATGGCGATGCACCAGGAATGATGTTCCAGTGTGATTTATTCTCAAGTTGTAAGCATTTGCAATAGAGCTAAATAAGCGAGAACTGTACATTACCTCGTTTTTGGCGACCACTGCCCAAATACCGGATCCCAGAAGAATGACAAAAATGAGGAATAGCAAGGCGAAAAACTGAAAACAAAAATGAAACAGTGTTATTAATACTTTGTATATATATATATATGAAGGGGGTTGGGCAATGTGACACACATATCAAATCACGCGGAAAACTAAATTGTGTTCCGTGCAACATAAAGTAAGAAATAAATGTATTAATCATTGTAGATGTGTTTTGCTCTTGTCAAGATAACTCCTATCATCTAATACGAATTGCAACACGCTTCATAACTGTAGCATAACGAGACCACACACTGACCTATTTTTGTTTCGCCCTCAAAACAAAGAATAACTGAAACAACGGTTAACGATCCATACACTTGTAACAGTACCCTACATTTACTGCGAGTCTATCTTAGGAATAATGCATACGCAATATTCTTATAAATAATTATATTCATATAAGTTGAGACATAGTTTGTTTCTTCTTCTTCTTGGTGATTTCGGCACTCCCTCAATATTGAGGATTATGTGTCGTCGCTGGTGAATATTGAGATGATGATATTAAAGCCATCAACTGTTATTGCTTCATGTGCGGCAAGGGGTAACAAGTTCCATTGGATGACGGTTCTTGGATAAAAAGATAATTTGTATGAATCTTTGACATATACATTGCTTGGCTAGCTTGGGAACAGGCGTTGATATATTTTGCCTGTTCAGTCAAATAAATATATTTTAACACCGAGACCATTAATGGGGCCGTATTGAGTTTCTGATAATATCAATTTCTCATTTTGCCAGAAGTTACAAAGTGAAACATCGACAGACTGGAAACATTAGCTGGCTATTAGCTGACTACAATCTGTCTAAGCCAGACGACACAGTAACTGTAGCACAAATACACAGACAAATCCGTCTGCCACCTTGCTTCCTGATAAACACCATTCGCAACTTGTATTTCAGGAATGAACTGGGTTGATGATGATGATGATGATGATTGAGTTTATTGACCCTCGCCGCCGGTAAACCATATGGGCGAGCAACTGGGTTGCGAACTACGAGTGTGTTTAAGGTTAGCACGGAGGCGGCGGCCGACCGGAGTATCTCTTTGTTTTTCATTCTTGATACATCATTGAACTTTTTCGTTAATAATCCTTATATGTTATAATAGTTAACCAATATTTATCAAGAAGCTTAATTGTATATATCTGGTATTTTTCTACATCAAATCATACATAACGTTAATTGTTCATCCAACATTGTTAATTTAGTTTGAAGTGAAGGGAAGGGCAGTAAATAATGTTGTCATAACTTGTAGCCCAACCCATTTGCTTCCCCCCCCCCCAGATTAAATCGTTTACAACAATAATAATAAATCCTAATATAATTTCAAATTGTTTTCTACGATTTCATTGTATGTATAATTGTAATGTAATGTATGGAAAAAAAATGCACTAAAATATTATTAAAGAGGCGGCCGACCGATGCCTCCCACGCTAACTTTAATCACGCCAAAGTTACTTCAAACCCAACTGGGAACTATTAACCCGCGACTTATGACGTATACATGTATTTACATTAATTATTCCAAACATGTCCAACAAAAGAGTTCGGTAACATCAGCTGCTGAGAATTAGTGAGAAAATTCCCACGAAAATAGATACTAACATGAACTTTTCGTTCATCGAAGGAAATGCAACAGCCATGTAAATATGTTTAACCATTTCCCTCATAGAAGCACATATTGACGCCATTACCAATACGACATACATTGACAATGTAGTAGCCAAACCAATGTTCATAATAAAGGCCATAATCTCATGTGGTCCCAGTAATATCTATGGAGGTGGGATAGATATGGCGACTACTTATCTACTGCATGATAGCTAAATGGCTGCCGTTTGTATGGAAATATAATAGTATATTAACTTAAATCTCTATGAAGTCCCAGTAATATCTATGGAGGTGGGATAGATATGGCGACTACTTATCTACCTCATGATAGCTAAAATGGCTGTCGTTTGAATGGAAATATAATAGTATATTAACCTAAATCTCTATGAAGGAAAGGGTTAAATGGAGATCACCCGGCACCCTTGGTACTTACAATTCCCAGCATGCACTGACTCTCTCTGATGGCGCCGCAGCACCCAAGGAAGCCGACAACCATGATGAGCACCCCGACCACGATGAAGATGTAGGCACCCGTGTAAAGGAGATCAAAGTGATTGCTGTTGTTCACATATTTGCCGAAATTCTCGTCCACTCGTATCCAGATACCAATACCTAATATGGCACATCCTAATAGCTGAAAGTAGAAAGTAGTATATACTATAGTAATACAATGTAACTGACATATATAACGTATGCACCTGAAACTAGGTAAATAGAAAATAAATACATAATACATATACAATAATAAATACATAATACAGATACAATAATAAATACATAATATATATACAATAATAAATACATAATATATATACAATAATAAATACATATACAATAATAAATACATAATACATATACAATAATAAATACATAATAATAAATACATATATACAATAATAAATACATAATACATATACAATAATAAATACATAATACATATACAATAATAAATACATAATACATATACAATAATAAATACATATACAGGTACAATAATAAATACATAATACATATACAATATAATACATAATACATTACAATAATAAATACATAATACATAATACAATATAAATACATAATACATATACAATAATAAATACATAATACATATACAATAATAAAACAAACTATACAATAATAAATACATAATACAGGTACAATAATAAAAATCATAATACATATACAATAATAAATACATAATACAGTACAATAATAAATACATATACAGGTAACAATTAAATACATAATACATATACATAATAAATACATAATACCTAATAAAATCATATACAATCATAAATCATATACAATAATAAATACATATACAATAATAAATACATATACAATAATAAATACATAATACATATACAATAATAAATACATATACAATAATAAATACATATACAATAATAAATACATATACAATAATAAATACATATACAATAATAAATACATATACAATAATAAATACATATACAATAATAAATACATAATACAGATACAATAATAAATACATAATTATATATATATGATGCCTAAGGTCACAATCGTAACAGCTTCTCCATGTAAAGCACCGACAGGAGACCTCGGTTTAAAGTCCCCATGTGAAAGACGGGGGAACTGCGATATATCACGACATTGTTGGCTTATATTGGAAGTTGCACGAAACTTTGTATTAATGCAAATGGCGGATTGGGCATAAATGGAATGAACAGAATCGTGATTGTGGTAATTACACAGCGAAATTATATCGTTGTGAGCAGTTTGCAAACGAACAGTAATATTAATCCCAGGGGTGGTGTCTCATTTTCGACAAAGGGGGGGGGGGTAACGTCGCAATAGTTTAGATCAAATGGTGACTCTCTGGTGGAAGAAGACCCCGGACACATCTTTGAACAGTATTCAGGCACTGGGTGTGTGTGGGGGGGGGGTAACACGGGTAAAACCACCGACCTACCACAAGCTAGTTGGATTGCTTCCCCACTTGAAAGAATTCGACACGCCCAGTGGGATTCGAACATACAGCGGCGAGTTGCAGGTGAGTTGAAGTCAACGACCGTAACCATTCGGCCACGGAGCCTTCGCATTAGAGTTATATCTTGCAGAAACATGATCATATATGTTAATCCCATTTCTTATACAGTTTTCTGCTGTACATTTGTGTGGTCAAATACTTGAACATAGTCATAATCACCAACTTATATCCTGCGTGTGTGTTACGTTTATTTATCGTCGCTCCCGGTTGCCCATCTGAGCGAAGCCTCCCGAAGAGATTAGTCATTTTAGATTGTTGGAGGGTAGTGCAATGATACAGACAGAGACCCATTCCAGAGGAGGCTTCTTGAAAGACTTAATTTTTTAGAGTCAGACGGGTGATCGAAACTGCGATCCCTGGATTGCCAGTTCAGCGTTTTAACCACTGGACTACAGATCAGTCAGAGCCTGCTCTAACTGTGTCGATATTTGTATACAGGGTCTCAATGAAGGCGAAACAATGAAGCATCATCTTACAACCAGGAACATTGGTTGGGCATTCCCGCATAGCTTGCTACCATATCAGCTATGCATAGGATACAAGCCGAAAACGATCCAATATGTAACATATTGGACTGTGTGAGGCGAAGACAGTACAATATTTTACATATTGGATCCGTTTGAGGAGAAGGAAGACACTGAGTGCCCTCCGACGAGCAGTATTTCAAACACGGACGGACACCCGGGAAGAACAACCAACATCCTGCAAGCCAGCTGAATAGCTTCCTCATAGGGCAAATTAAACTGTTAATATGACACTTGACGCAGCATATACATCACAGTTTATATAGAACCACTGCAAGCATAAACTGGATACTACATTATGAACATACACAGCATGAACATATTTACCCTGCGCGGGTGTAATAACCTGCGAGGGTGCAATAACCTGCGAGGGTGCATTAACCTGCGAGGGTGCAATAACCTGCGAGGGTGCAATAACCTGCGAGGGTGCAATAATCTGCGAGGGTGCAATAACCTGCGAGGGTGCATTAACCTGCGCGGGTGTAATAACCTGCGAGGGTGCAATAATCTGCGAGGGTGCAATAACCTGCGAGGGTGCAATAACCTGCGAGGGTGCAATAACATGGTCATAGACAACTGTATGTGTCAAAACTCGGCGTCGCATTCACGTATAATAAATACTTTTATAACAGCATCAGGTTTCTGTTTTTATAACACAACTAAACAAGAGCAATTAGATACACAGAATCAGAATCATCTATATAGTTTGTATATTTCTTGTGTTTATTTATCGTCGCTACCGGTCAAGAGATGAGTAATTTTTGATTTTATACAAATTTATTTTAGCTCGATTGCGTAACAAGTTCTTACAACTTATATTAATCACTCTCGAGACCTCATTCCTGATGGAATCCATCGCCACGAGGGAGAGAGAAGAGGCAACATGGAATTTAAATGCCTTGCATAAGGACACAATCGTAACGGCTCCAGCTCAACATTTTGATTTTGGAGGATAGTGCAATGATACAGAAATAGACCCATTCCAGGGTCCCCACCTGCCCCTCACTGCTGTTGGCCTTAACAATATGAACAGTCTTTCAGACTTTAAACCGAAGTCTCGTGTCGGTGCTATACGTCGTATCGTGCACGTAATTTAAAGTAAACGACCTCAACCACTCGGCCGCTGAGACACCAATTTAGTTTGAATAAACAACATAAATCATACCATTGCTATCTTGTACATATTGGACTATTACTTCGTTTGCGCTAATATGCATAGGTTTTGTGCTATGCACGTTTATTTCTGCTATACATTCCGCGTACATCGATATGAATAAATGCGCCTACAACCAAGTTGTCTGACAGCCTATGACATAACCTACAATTATATTCTTTCCGCCTATTGATTACTTACAATTATATTCTCTCCGCCTATTGATTACTTACAATTATATGCTTTCCTCCTATTGATTAGGCCTACCTACAATTATATTCTTTCCGCCTATTGATTAGTTAAGTATTAACGGTTACATGCAGTTATTATTAATCCTTAGCATTTATTTGGACATAGTCATTCTTGGGCCTGTAAATAAACCATAAAACAAGAACATATTCTCTCAGAGAATCCATCAAGCATGCCTTGTTACCCCGCATAGAGCTTCTACCACATAGAGCTTCTACCGCATAGAGCTCCTATCGCATAGATCTCCTACCGCATAGAGCTCCTATCGCATAGAGCTCCTACCACATAGAGCTCCTATCGCATAGAGTTCATAACGCATCGAGCTCCTATCGCATAGAGCTCCTACCACATAGAGCTCCTATCGCATAGAGTTCATAACGCATAGAGCTCCTATCGCATAGAGCTCCTACCGCATAGAGCTCCTATCGCATAGAGCTCCTAACCCGCATAGAGCTCCTAACCCCGCATAGAGCTCATAACCCGCATAGAGCCCCTATCGCATAGAGCTGCTAACCCCGCATAGAGCTCTTAACCCCGCATAGAGCTCCTACCGCATAGAGCTCCTACCGCATAGAGCTTCTACCGCATAGAACTCCTAACACATAGAGCTCCTCGAAGAACAATAGATATATTGACGCATTGGTGTCCGTGGAAGCTCTATGGGACATGAGCTCTGTGTGGTTCTTAAAAGGCGCACACAGCTTCTTAGCCTGGGTGCCAGTCTGTCTATTTTCAATTTTTAACTTCTGGCAAAATCAGAAACTCAATACGGCCCAATTAATAGTCTCGGTGTTAAAATATATTTATTTGACTGACCAGGCAAAATATATCGACTCCTGTTCCTAGGCTAACAGGATCTCTGTCTATGCGGCGCAACCTCGTACAGTCCTGCCACTATAAACCCCTGGAGACCGTAACCATTCAATGTTCTTCAACACAGTCTGTTTGGAATTAATGCTACATGTGTGTGTGTTTTTACGTTTATTTATCGTCGCTACCGGTTGCCCATATGAGCGACGCCTCCTGAAGAGATTAGTTATTTTAGATTTTGGAGGATAGTGCATGATACAAACAGAGACCCATTCCAGAATCTCTTCTGGTTCTTTTACGTGCACGATACAAAGCACCGACACGAGACCTCGGTTTAACGTCCCATCTGAAAGACTATTAATTTTATTAGGGTCAGACGGGGGGTCGAACCTGCGATCGCTGGATTACCAGTCCAGCGTGTTACCACTGGGCTACATATCCGTCTGTATGCTACATGTATTCATACATTCATTTATATAATTTACACGCACATCAAAGCGCTATATTCTAAATGCCACCTGTTTGTTGCTCTGGTTTAATTGCGAGAGCTCGATCGACCACATCGCTAATATCCCTAATTGCCAATTCCTTATCAGCCGTGTGTGCATAATAAATCTTATTAGCTGAAACTAGTGCAGTGTTAGGTTACTGGAGTATGTGTGAGTCTGTAGATAGACCACGAACAATCATGCTATAACCGATGGTATGGCAAATGGTTTCAACAATAGAACAAGGTATGTAATGTCCGACAGCGATAAGGTCTTGTTCATAGCTACAGTACAAACAACATAGAAGTGCTTCGTTCAACTGCCAAAACTTTAGAAGTAGAAGCGACTTTTATAAAAGTACGACATGCGAGTACAAAAGCAGATAACTGTAAAGCTATACAGATGTTCTCTATATTAAAACATGTTGGTCTGGTCAGGACAGTCGATCGGTCAATCAATCAATCAATCAATCAATCAATCAATCAATCAATCAATCAATCAATCAATCAATCAATCAATCAATCAATCAATCAATCAATCAATCAATCAATCAATCAATCAATCAATCAATCAAGTATGACTTCACATCGACGTGTCTATAGTCTGATGATGTTGTAACGGTGCAAAGTTGTAGACCATAATGTTGTCCGATTAGCGCAGTGTTTCGCTTCTCACCAATGCAACCCGGGTTCGATCCACGGACTGGGAAGTATGTGAGATGGTACGGTGGTCGCCAGATCGGACAGGTGGGTTTTCTTCGTGTACTCCGGTTTCCTCCTACACGAATGACCACATATACGCTTTCATCCGCGCCAACGAGAGTGATTAATACAAGTTGTTAGAACTTGCTTCACAATCGTTGTAAAATAAATAAAGTGTATAGACCATTCCATTTAACAACCCTAAAATAGTGTACCACACCCACCGCCAGAGCACAACAAATACAAATATATGTGATCAATGGTACATGGATCTCCATGAATAATATGCACAGTGCCCCAAACCATGATAGCCTGCACCGAACGCGCAATTTCAAGATTAAACCCACTGTACACCATCATAAAGTGCCTAATTGATAGCTTATCCCGGCCAGGAACAAAGTTCTGATGGAATGTCAGTACACAAATCCCTGGGGGGAGCACAAGTATCTAATACGTGCATGTTTTCCCTGAGATAATAAACAATAGACTAAACGTAACTCCAGCATACGTGCTTCGGGCTATTAGAAACGAAAATTAGTTTTCTATATTGGCATACATTTCTTGGAATATTCCGAGCTTGTCAAACAATCGTGTCCCTTTTCTTGGTGTTCGTAACTATGGCAATCTGTTATGTCAATACTTGATAGAAACAGTGATAATCTTAATGTTGATATATGACGGCGAGGCAGGCCGTAAATCGTTTGACCTTGTTAGTTATCGTAAATTAAATCAATCAGAAACATGGACGGTGGTTGATGGAAACAAGTCGATTCCCCCTGTGTGTAAATCAACAAATGACGCCATCGTTCTTGGTGTTACGGGTAGGCTTTGCAGCGCTTTGTGTGTGGTGTGTGTGTTTTACGTTTATTTATCGTCGCTACCGGTTGCCCATATGAGCGACGCCTCCAGAAGAGATTAGTCATTTTAGATTGTTGGAGGATAGTGAAATGACACAGACAGAGACCTATTCCAGAGTCTCCTCTGGTTCTTTTACGTGCACGGTGTAAAGCACCGACACGATACCTCGGTTTAAAGTCCATTCTGAAAGACTGTTCATATTATCAAGGTCAGACGATCCCTGTATTACCTGTCCAGCGTGTTAACCACTGGACTACATATCGCGCATTGTGTGTCACACAAACACGTGTCTTCCTGCAGTATCAGAGTTCTGCCAAGCGTGCAATGTAATTACTTATTGCCACATGGTGCAAATGATTCTATCAGATAAACTAATCATAGAAGTGCACGGTTCATGTTCATTGGAAGTGCCTACAGGCTGGCAATCGCACGTACAACATAGCAACAGCTAAATAGGGAGATACCAGTCACAACGTATACTGATCTGGGGTGACATTATTGGAAAACGTAGCTCTTAAATAGGTTTAGACACGAATTCTATATGGCTTCTGTCTTGTTCAACAGAGTATTGATCTAACAGACAGTCAATTCAATTATGCAAGACATTCTCAATATCCATGAGGGTCTTGTAAAACTCCATTGTCGTCCATTATTCTGAATGTATCAACTTATATTGAATAATTATTATAATTGTGGACCGTTATTATGTTGTTCTGATTTGTAATTGAACACGCTATTGCCGAGTTTCATCTTACGGTGAACCAACACTCCAGGGAGCTGTTGGCAGTAACCATGTTTTAAATTAAAGTTTATTTGGCGTCGCTAACGGTTGTCCATTTGAACGACGGCAGTTTACCTAACACCATATTTACTGGACAGACTCCAGCGGTTAACTAGTACTTGGTGCACCAATCTCCGTAAGAAACTGACAACTTTTTCACATACAGACACAGCCTAAACGGGGTGTGTATATCACGGTTTGTTTTCTTACTCCCCACCCCCTCCCTCAGGCCTGTCTTTTCTTATTCAATTTGTAATAATATCAATGTGATATACTACAGTATGTCTCGTGTAATTCATGAAAGGCTATGTACTATTGTATACTGTTCAAGTATGTTTTATTAATTGTATATGTACATAGATGAGACAATATCATTACATTTTACGTTTTCGTCAGTACTATATTACAAGCATATGTGTGAACAACACACACATTATTCGCCCATGCGTACTCTCTATAAATAAGCAGTGTTACTACTTGACCTTTGGCGTAAGCTGTCAACCTGGCTTGACACAGTAGCTAAACGTATATCCAAATGAGAGCAAAGGCATACAGATACATCGTTTAATTAATGATTGGAATTTATGACAATGTATCGTTGTATACTTTGCAATTGTCACATTGCAACCATTTGAAACAACATTCTGACAAGCAAGATACACTTTTGTAGTCCATCTGAGCAAGCTGTAGAATGCGCAATGCTCTTATAATTACAACACATATGTAACGAAGGTGTATACTTATTAACTATTATGTGAATCGATATGTATGCAGCCCAGCTAGCTCAGTCGGTAGACCAATCTGTATCACCCTGTAAGCGAGAGGCTCCGGGTTCCGAGTCCCGCACTGGATACATCTGACCTTGGTTATACAGCTTGTGATTTTGAATGTGACTAATAAATTGTTCATCAAATGATATGCCAATTTGCTAGAGGGGTCCGGTGGCATGGTAGGTTTGATTCCTAGAAAGTCAATGATGCATTCTGTCTGACGCATTTAAATGTACATATTGGAAATGTGTTGATTCTTACAACGGCAATGATACGTTCTGTCTGACGCATTTAAATTTACGTATTGGAAATGTTTTGATTCTTACAACGTCAATGATGCATTCTGTCTGACGCATTTAAATTACGTATTGGATGTCCAATTTTCCATATTTTCAGAGATATAAAATTGAATGTTCTGTTGTGCAGAATGTATGTGACCACCAAACCGACTCTTTGTCATACCGCAACCCCCACTCATTTAACTAGCTGGTGGCTCATAAACCGGCCATATAAGAACGAACCCCCGACGAGATTCGAACGTTCGACCTCCCGCTCCGTAGGCGGACGCATTAACCACTAGGCCACGAATACGGTACATATATATATGTATATATATATCAACAGAAATCCAATGTGTGTATCTCAAGAATTGCTCTCGACACTTATTTTAGTACACATACTCAGGGGCGTCGCCAGCCTAGCAGGCCGACTACTAAATTGATCACCGAAGGTACACTGGTACTGGAGAGTGTGGCGGCATGCTCACTTAGGACAATTTTGAATCCTAGAACGTTGATGGAATTGTTGCAGGGTGGCTCATTTTAAATTTCGATGAAAATGAGACAACATTTAGTATAAAATTGCTATACACTGAGATGAAATGTGGCATAGACTACAACACTACATTATCAGTGGTATATAGAGATATGTTATCGCTGGTCAAGATGCTATGCCAAACAGGCATGCTACCCACTTTTTAATGCATATTTGGCCAAACAGACATGCTACCCACATTTTAATGCATATTTATTTGGCCAAACAGATATGCTACCCACGTTTTAATGCATATTTGGCCAAACAGACATGCTATCCACGTTTTAATGCATAGTTGGCCAAACAGATATGCTATCCACTTTTTAATGCATATTTGGCCAAACAGACATGCTATCCACGTTTTAATGCATATTTGGCCAAACAGATATGCTATCCACTTTTTAATGCATATTTGGCCAATAGACATGCTATCCACGTTTTAATGCATATTTGGCCAAACAGACATGCTATCCACGTTTTAATGCATATTTGGCCAAACAGACATGCTATCCACGTTTTAATGCATAGTTGGCCTATCAGACATGCTATCCACGTTTTAATGCATAGTTGGCCTATCAGACATGCTATCCACGTTTTAATGCATAGTTGGCCTATCAGACATGCTATCCACGTTTTAATGCATAGTTGGCCTATCAGACATGCTACCCACGTTTTAATGCATAGTTGGCCTATCAGATATGCTATCCACGTTTTAATGCATAGTTGGCCTATCAGACATGCTATCCACGTTTTAATGCATAGTTGGCCTATCAGACATGCTACCCACGTTTTAATGCATAGTTGGCCTATCAGATATGCTACCCACTTTTTATTGCATATTTGGCCTATTTGGATTATTCATTTTCTGTCACAATCTGCAGGCCGGGCCTTCAGTGCCTTATAGGAGGTACGCGCCTGACTACCCAGAATTTAGTAAATCTTCAACTAAGGGAGTAAAACAAATTTAATTAAACAAATCAACAAATAAAAATTAAATTTACAAAAAACACTTCTCGATTATGCCAATTATCTACGGCGGCGGGTCTGAAAAAACGGAACATAAAAAACTCGCCTAATTGCACTGCGCTATACTAAACACTACTGGATACACCAAATGCTATCAAATGAACGTATAATAAAACATATGCAATTAAATCACGCGTGGTGCTGAATAGTGTATATCCGGTTAGGTTGTGCAATAGCAAGATGTCTCCCCAAGGCTTTCGTTCATTTGAAACGGTATGAATGAATCAAATATATATAAGGCTTGAGCATCTAAAAATCAATGTGATCTTGAATGTACTACCTCTCAAATCATCAGGTATCATCTATTGATCAAGATCAATGTTCATATAATGTTTGAAGACGAGTATACTGACAGATATCCCCCAAGTTTATGATGATTGAGCTTGTTTACCCTCGCCTCCAGCGAACCATGTGGGCGAGCGAACCCCAAGTTCAACAGTAACTGTGTTAATGTACTGACAAATACAGATACCATTGCGAGTAGGCCTACACAGTTTGGCGAATATTGGTGATACGGGTTCCAAGTGATCGAGCGGAAATGGTAATATGACGGACGGACGGACGAATATATCTTGGATAGCACCTAATAATTATGTTTACCAGTATTAACAATATATTTCGTAAATGTTAATGCTATGCTTACTCAGTCAAACATTATATATATCATGCTTTTCTGTAAGCTTTGTATGTAACCGCCAATCATGTTTCTTGGCGATGGACATGTATTTACTGTAAACTTTGTATGTAACCGCCAATCATGTTCTTGGGATGGACATGTATGTACTGTAAACTTTGTATGTAACCGCCAATCCTGTTTCTTGGCGATGGACATGTATTTACTGTAAACTTTGTATGTAACCGCCAATCATGTCTCTTGGTGATGGACATGTATGTACTGTAAACTTTGTATGTAACCGCCAATCCTGTTTCTTGGCGATGGACATGTATTTACTGTAAACTTTGTATGTAACCGCCAATCATGTCTCTTGGTGATGGACATGTATGTACTGTAAACTTTGTATGTAACCGCCAATCCTGTTTCTTGGCGATGGACATGTATTTACTGTAAACTTTGTATGTAACCGCCAATCATGTCTCTTGGTGATGGACATGTATGTACTGTAAACTTTGTATGTAACCGCCAATCATGTTTCTTGGCGATGGACATGTACATGTTTATGCCAATAAAAACTTTGACTTCACTTGAAAGTATTATCTACTCGACAAATGCCACCATTGCAGTGTCAGTGTCAACAACCTAAAGGTGTATTAATATTGTGCATTAATATTGTATATCGTTTATACTCCGTATCCACAAATAAACACAGGTCATATCGATTTTGCAACGCAACAGGTAAATCGTTTCAAATTTACTGATGTGGGTTAATATTCTATTGATGGAATAAGCTTGAAATCGCTCGACTGAATACTTGTCCATGAAGTGTTCGAACCTCTTAAATGTTCACTGCTAAGGTTTCATTCCTTGCTCAATATAATCCGGTCCCAGCATATATAGATAACAGCCAGTGATAAATTGTACAGTCTTTCAGATGGGGACGTTAAACCGAGGTCACCGTGCACGTAAAAGAACGAGAGGAGACTCTGGACTGAGTCTCTGTCTGTATCATTGCACTATCCTCGAAAATCTAAAATGACTAATCTCTTCAGGATGCGTTGCTCATACGGGCAACCGATAGCGACGATAAATAAACGTAAAACACACACAATAAATTGTACATCAAAATATTGAGGTCATCGGTTGTCAATAAAAATAGGATATCGTGGAATTCAACGATCAGCCATATGGGATAGGAAAGTTTGGGAAGGACTCAACCACAGTTCATAAATTTCAATGATCAGTGATCTTTGTATTTACACCAACGCGTCACCCTGTCTAATGTACCATAGATGCTGGTTGCAATATAAACGTATCAGGTGTCAGTGTTCACGCCACATTTAGTGTGCTTTTATTTTCCGTTTTTCTTCACCACAATAGCTATCATAAATACTCACTTCGCGTATTCTATTATAGTCCAGGTTACTGCTCAGATATGGCAATTATTTGAACCTCGTGTATCTCGCCGCACCAACAGATAAAGTCACATAACACGCCAAGCCATAGCGTCATTTCAACCTCAAGTGGGTTGTATGTGCGGGCGGGCACATTTTAGTCACCTAAACGCGTTGTTAAGGAATTTATTTGTTTGTTCTGGGTTTACGACTTCATCAGCACCATTTTGGGCTATATCGCCGACGGGGCAATTTACCTAGCAACCTCTTTCCTGGACACGCTCCGGTGGTTAACAAGTAGTTGGTGCACCAACCTCCGTAAGAAACTGCCAACTTTTTCATAAACAGACACGGCCTGAGTGGGGCTCGAACCAGTGACCATCAATGAGTTCTCTCGTAAAATAAAGTCTTTATTATATTATTATTATTACATGTATTATTATTATTAGTGTGTGTTTTTACGTTTATTTATCGTCGCTACCGGTTGCCCATATGAGCGGCGCCTCCTGAAGAGATTAGTTATTTTAGATTTTGTAGGATGCATGATACAGACAGAGACCCATTCCAGAATATCCTCTGGTTCTTTTACGTGCACGGTGTAAAGCACCGACACGAGACCTCGGTTTAACGTCCCATCTGAAAGACTGTTAATTTTATTAGGGTCAGACGGTGATGATAAGTTCCATTGTTATACATGTACATGTCATCGACCGTAACCACTTGACGACAGAAGCGGTCAATTAACCTCATTATTATGTTTATCAGTGGGCACTCTGCGCCTAACGTACGTCAGGCCCGGGCCAACGGCCACTACTCGTATCTCTATTATCCACGCTATATCTAGATCAATCATTTGTAACACACTCTCTTAGCTCAGTCTGAAACGGGCGAGTTGTTGTTAGACATATTTGTAATATAGCGAGTCGACCATATTGACACACATTTCAGTACGGCAGTGTAAACATAGCTCAAGTATTTGCACTAAGCGAAGCACATGTATTTGAACCCTGAATATACTGTCGCAAACGAGATAATAATAATAATAAAAATAATAGTTTGGTTTATACAAATTTATTTTAGCTCGATTGCGAAACAAGTTATTTCAACATATATTAATCACTCTCGAGACCTCATTCCTGATGGAATCCATCGCCACGAGGGAGAGAGAAGAGGCAACGTGGAATTTAAATGCCTTGCCTAAGGGTACAATCGTAACGGCTCCAGCGGGGCTCGAACTCCGGACCTTTCGCACCGGAAGCGAACGCGCATCCACTGCGCTATCACGACACTATCAGGGCACACGATTGCCAACAACTCTTGCATTGCCACGATTTATTTTCACAAGAAAAATCTGTTTTCGTGATCCAGATACGATAAGCTTGCTGAGTCGCGAGCGTGCTAACCACAGCGCTAATCGGAGAGATTGTCATAGAGGTGGAGACCGGGTTTGTCGACTTTTTTTAAATACAATTTTCTAATGTCATGGCACACATTGCCAACAACTCTTGCATTGCCACGATTTATTTTCACAAGAAAAATCTGTTTTCGTGATCCAGATACGATAAGCTTGCTGACCTTTCTGATGTTTGACGCTGCTTGGTGGCGTGATGTTGCTTCTCTTTCTGTGAGGAATGTGTTTCTCGCCGATTTATTCTAAGAAGTGGATGATCACAAAATATGATTGCTACCTCACATTTATATGTTTTTACGAAATAAGTTAATTGAGGTTTGAAGTACAAATTTGAAGATCGGCTCACACAAGAATAACTTATGAGACTTTATTTATTTTACAGTAATTGCTAAACAAGCTAAATAACAACTTATATTAATCACTCCCGTTGGCGTGGGTGAAAGCGTATATGTGGCCATTCATGTGGGAGGAAACCGGAGTACCCGGAGAAAACCAACCTGTCCGATCTGGCGACCACCGTGCCCCATCTCACATACTGATTTTAAAAACATTTCTTAATTGCGCATTCATTTTTTTTCCATTTCAGTATTTCAAATATTCTGGTTTTAATAATATAATATAATATTAATTAATAATTAATTAATAATATTTAATTTTCATTTAGCGACTATTCCTCGGTTTTAATATGTAAATATAATAATATGTCGATAGACTGTGATAGTTTGATTATCTGTGATTAGAGTAGTCTCTTATAATTCTTTTATAATGAATGGTGTTGTACTTTGCCACGATAATTTGTTGTGTATATTGTATGTATTGTACAACGATGAGACTGAAATAAAGAATAAATCTACTTCCCGGTCCGAGGAACGAACCCGGGTTGCATTGGTGAGAAACGAGCGTGTTAATCACTGCGCTAATCGGAGAGACATAAAGCAAATGACTTAGTCTAAGCATAGTTTATTTCCCAATATTGAACAAACTGTCAATGCATACATTACACATATCAACATACAGAAAAAGGATTAGAATGAAAGACAGAGTCTTATATAATTCTTCTCCTCTGCAAAGATTGTATGTATTTCGTTGAGTTTTTGCAATTGTTTTACAGAGTTAGGAATGTTTAAACATGAATCCATGCGAAAATAACTACATATTAAACATTAATAAAGAATATCATAACATAATGGCGAGTGAGAGAGCGAGGGACTTGCAGTTGAAGACATTTATTTACAAACCACCAATAACGTTGTAAACCTGTGTTTATTAATGTTAACACTAGACCAAATTTGCATATGAAATATAATTCTAAATTGTTCATACAAAGAAAAATTATGTTATTTGTTATATTTCGGGTTTTACGTCTGCATCAGCACCATTTTGGGCTATATCGCCGGCGGGCAGTTTACTTAACAACACCTTTCCTGGGCAGGCTCCAACGGTTAACCAGTACTTGGGTTCACCAACCTCCGTAAGAAACTGCCAACGTGTTCATACAAATGAAACACGACCTGGGCGGGGCTCGAACCCGTGACCATCAGTGGTGATAGGTTACAGTGGCATACAAGTCAGCGACCTTAACCACTCGACCACGGAGGCGGACTCATACAAAGAAAAATAATCGCATAAAAAGACTATAATTTCAATATAAAGATCATTTAATGATAATGTCGAACCGTATGGCCTACACCGAGTTTAGGTACACACATTAAAATTACAAATAACTATATACGATAACCATTAATATTGTTATCTGAACATGTATGTACATGTTGCCGGAATCCACTGATGAGATAACCGTTTGTTCAAGCGTCTGATTCACTCAGATCGTAATCTGGTTCATCACAGAGCTTGTAGAGAATTAGATTTAACTGATAACCGTACCATCTCAACGATGTGAGAATTATATCGTGAACTATTCCGTGTATCGGTTGATTGTAGGCCGTTCTACACATGTAGACCTACTGTGACCTACATCATTTGCTTTGCCAACATGGGCCAGGCATAAGCAATGAGAACTTAAAGCAGCATCGTATGAAATAAAAGATATTTGAAAAATTAAATTTTTACGTATTGGTAGCAATGCTGCTACACATTCTAACATTATACTGTGTATGCGTATGTTCATTTGGTAAACAGTGTTTTCTTGCGATAAAACAAACTCGAAACCGAAAGTAGGACTTTCCGAGTCGGTCGGTCACGCACTTGTTTACAACCGGAACGCATCGTTCGCGCTTGTTTACATTCTGAATGCATCGTCCCCATTGTTCACACATTGCCTTTTGTAATTAAATTACTTGATATGTTGATTCATACCTCTGTTAGCTAAGTCTTTAGGGACATTTCTACATCCCATTTATAGACTTCCGTAAAGCTTACGATTTCATTAATCGTTCTAAATTATGGACAAGATTAAATGATATAGGTATTTCTGGTAAAATGGTTCTAGCCATAAAGTCACTCTATTCATCTGTCGCCTCTTGTGTTAGAATTAACTCATTTAAAACAGACTGGTTTAATGTTCATTGTGGATTGAGACAAGGCTGTGTGTTATCACCCTTGTTGTTTAATTTATATATCAATGACCTAGCTGTATATCTTAAGTCCTTTGATATTGGTATTAATATAGATAATGAAAAGGTTTGCATACTCCTATATGCTGATGACATTGTTTTACTAGCTAAAGATAAATATGACTTACAAATTTTGCTAAATGCTCTGAACGATTGGTGTTGTCTTAAGGACATGTCAATTAATGCCGATAAGAGTAAGATAGTGCATTTCCGTCCAGATAGCCGGGCGAGTTGTGAGCATATATTTAAATGTGGAAATGAACAGGTATCCGTTGTTGACAGATATACATACCTCGGTGTTGTTCTTCAGGAACACCTAGATTTTAATGTTACAGCTAAGATGGTTGCTCAGAGTGCAAGTCGTGCGTTAGTATTATTGATAGCTAAATGTAAAATTTCGGGAGGGGTAACGTAT
Source organism: Archivesica marissinica (assembly GCA_014843695.1). Lineage (NCBI taxonomy): Eukaryota > Metazoa > Mollusca > Bivalvia > Venerida > Vesicomyidae > Archivesica > Archivesica marissinica. The sequence goes on from CM026402.1 coordinate 59,856,971, forward strand.
AATGTATTCACCAAGCTATACGACACTGTTGTTTGGCCTGTAATTGCTTATGGTGCCTCAATATGGGGGTATAAATCCTTTCCTTGTATAAATGCTGTCCAAAACCGTGCTATGCGGTTTTATCTTGGTGTCGGCAAGTATACACCCAATGCAGCCGTTTCCGGTGAAATGGGTTGGCAACCTCCCATTGTCCGTCAATGGAAAACAGTTTCTACGTTTTGGGTACGAATTTCCAATACAAATAACTCGAGATTGAACAAACGAATTGCACTTTGGGCAAACGAGAAATCTGCTTCCTGTAAAAACTGGTTCTATTTTGTTAAGAAACATTTTACGGATATTGATTTTGCAGAATTTTGTAACTTATATGCTCCAATTTCTAAGCCTCATTGTGTCGAATGTGTGGGAAAATTTGGTATGAACAAATATATAACAGATTGGTATGCCTCTATAAACAGCATTCATGGTACTACTGGACGAGGTCGTAACACATTAAGAATGTATTGTAAGTTTAAGCATGTATTTGAACCTGAGGAATATTGTAAAATGATTTTACCTACACGACACAGGTCGGCATTTAGTAAATTTAGATGCGGTGTTGCACCAATCCGTATAGAAACCGGAAGGTATGAGAATTTAAGATTAGACGATCGTAAATGTCCTTTTTGTAATGTGATAGAAGATGAACATCACGTTTTATTGGAATGTGCCATATATAATGATCTAAGAACTTTACTATTGCAGAAGGCAATATTAGCTGACCATAATTTCTGTAATATGACAAAACGTGATCAATTTCTATTTCTATTCAGTAACCAATCAGTGATAAGACTTTGTGCCAAAACCTGTTTTAATATACTACAGCGTCGTTACTTTTACCTTTGTAAATAATGCCCTTTTTTGTGTTAATTACTATATATCTATGATTTTTACAGACTAAAAGAAGCAGCTGCTAATTAGGTCATTCTCGATCTGATCCTGGGTGATAACTGATTTTGTAAAATATTTCTTAATAGCGCACTAGTGCTTGTGTTTCGATTTAGTGTTTTATACCATTTTGTTTTATTTCGTATTTAAATATAAATTAGCAACTGTTTCTTGGCTTGTAAATAAGCATTAACTAATAGTAGTGTGGGATTTTATAATGTGATATGTTTTGTTGCAATATGTCTCTTATAATTCTATTCAGAATGGCTATGTACTTTTAATCTGATTATTTACATTTGTGTTTGCATTACATGTATGTACATAGATGAGACTTTAATAAAGATTAAAACCTCCCCGCGAGGGGTTCGACATTAGAGGAAGATAGATAGTCTTTCATGTTCAAAATATATACGTTGTTTTCTACATCCTCTGTTGTTTCACGCATGCGCGCTGTCCGTGTTTACATTTCGTGTGTTGATAAACAAATTCGCGTATACGACGGTTTATATTTATTGGAATGTTATCGTTTCTGAGCGACTATTTCGATGTTTGCAAACACACACACACACACATTAGTATTTATATTTTACCCAAAACATCCTTTATTACGATGTAATGCTGCTTTAAGAGTCTCCCCATTCAGCAACTGGTGTAATCAACCCACTACAACACATCGTCCTTGCTGTACAGTGCATAATGGTGTGGTTCGTTTACCGCTTAGTATATCGACGGTCTCCTTTTAAAATGACGAACCTGCACTTTTGGCCAATTCGCGGTGTTTGCATCATTATGCGCGGTAATTCAGAAAATCCATAATCCAATTAGAACAGTCTAATACGACCACGTGATATCGTGCTGCATAGGTACAGTAAACAATTGATATTGCTACACAAATGGCGACCTGTCAAACTAAGCTGCTGTTATAATACATTGATATAGCATGTGTCTGTCATTGGAAATAGTAAGTAGGTCATGCCCTACAAACTAAGATAGCCCAACCCTCCGTGGCCGAGTGGTTAAGATCGTGGACCCCAATCACTTGCCCCTCGCTGTTGGTTTGAATCTCACTGCGTGTGTCGAATTAATTTGTGATAGTTTATACAAATTTATTTTAGCTCAATTGCGAAACAAGTTCTTTCAACTTATATTTAATCACTCTCGAGACCTCATTCCTGATGGAATCCATCGCCACGAGGGAGAGAAGAGGCAACGTGGAATTTAAATGCCTTGCCTAATCGTAACGGCTCCAGCGGGGCTCGTTAATGTATTATTAATTAATGTATGTGATGAAGCTATCCACCCGAAGCACAGGAACCTGACATGTTATTCATAAGCCACCAAAGGTCTCGTACCTCTATCCTAGGACACACCCTCTATCCTTTTTTTTAATAGAGGGAGTTGTCCTAGGATAGAGGTATGAGACCTTTGGTGGCTTATGGATAACATTTCAAGTTCCTGTGCCCGAAGGTTGGCACAGGAACTTGAAATGTTATCCATAAGCCACCAAAGGTCTCGTACCTCTATCCTAGGACACACCCTCTATCTTTTTTTTAATAGAGGGGGTGTCCTATGATAGAGGTACGAGACCTTTGGTGGCTTATGGATACAATTTCAAGTTCCTGTACCCGAAGGTTGGTGATGCTACTCAGGTGCCTGACAGTCCCTGGAATATTTCTCGGAGCGGCACCCGGAGTTTGCCTTCATCAACAATTGCTGGTGAGTCGCCATATGATCTGTGTGTGTTATACGTTTATTTATCGTCGCTACCGGTTGCCCATATGAGCGACGCCTCCTGAAGAGATTAGTCATTTTAGATTTTTGGAGGATAGTGTAATGATACAGACAGAGACCCATTCCAGAGTCTCTTCTGGTTCTTTTACGTGCACGGTGTAAAGCACCGACACGAGACCTCGGTTTAACGTCCCATCTGAAAGACTGTTAATTTTATTAGGGTCAGACGGGGGATCGAACCTGCGATCCCTGGATTACCAGTCCAGTGGTAGCAGTGGTACAGATCCGTCTGTTCCATATGATCTAAGCTGTTGTTACGACTTTATACCCCTCCTCCCCCACACCCAAATCAAACAAAACGGCCGAGGCTTAGATTAAAAGTAAAAATTATAGACACACTACGAAGTGGAATTAATGGACTCAAAGTTGAAAGACAAGTTTTAATAACTTTTATTAATTCCTTCATAAAGCGGATTAGTAACTACATTGTATACGAATAACTTAGGTAAGTTGTCTGGTCTGTTATGTAATACATTGAATGAAAAAAGAGACATTCAACAGTATCACGGCTGATGAATAGTGGCAGGCGATTATAACGTAATTTCACATTATGTATAGGATAGGATATAAGCCGAAAACGTGATCCGTTTTCGACTTATATCTTACTTAAAACACACACTTATATAACAAGATCCTACTAATTAAAATTGTTAATTTCGTACAATTACGCGTGGGATTTAATATAATACTATGGCCTTATGACAGCAGTCCAATAATATTAATAATGGACTGCATGTACAAAGGTATGACATCACGACAGTGTTTTATATTTAAGTATATAATTATACTGAACAAGATAAGGAACATCCGTGTTCCTCATGATATAGCGGTATTGACCACGTGTGTAACACGCAGACGTCCACGACCTGACAAGTCGTCGGTGCGTCCTGTCGTTCGAAATCGTGCGCGAAGATTTCATATCGCTCGACTGGAACGCCCAACAACGTCGTCAGTCGATAAGCCAATCGCCCGTTCGGATAAATTATTGGGTATTCTTGGCATACTAAAAATGCTAAATATGTTTAGGAGCAGTTGTATGTTTAGGAGCAGCTGACCGATCTGTGATGTAAGTGGAGTGGAGTTTGCCAATAATCCAATGTATTGCTCTGGGCAGTTTGCTTACGGTTGGCGTTGTAGTGAATGCTCGACAAAGGAATATGTGTGTACTAATATAGAGTTAGATGGTTGCCGAGCATTTATATATACATCTTTTGAAATTAATAAAACCTCGACTTGTGAATATTTCTCACGCGGCTCATTTGTGTTGTCACTGTCACACACGTAGTGGCCTCGTGGTTAAGGCGTCCGCCTACGGAGCGGGAGGTCGAAGGTTCGAATCTCGTCAGGGTTTCACTCTGATATGGCTGGTTGGTGAGCCGCGGTTGCCTACAAGCCTGGTGCCTGGCATACACGCATATGAGTCGGGAAGTACTGATGTTCATAAAAAGAGGTGTCTCATAAATCAGAAATGGCTCTGGCCCTTTAAATAGGGGTAATACTATAATAAACAAACACTACTTTTTTATGTCCGAATGTTCACATGTTCAGTATATTCTAGTCACAGGGGTGTAAATGCTTCGATATTGTGGCGTTCATCTTTTTCAAAATTAATGTTTGACAACCACACGAGAACTGATTCATACAAACGTTTAGAAGTGTATACTGTTCACTACAGTTGATAACAGATGCATATTATAGTTATATAACATGATACGTTATGTACACAAGTTGTCATAATTATTGGGGCGTGCAGAGATACACCATAAATCAATTGGGCGAGTGTCCATGGTCGGACTAGCCGTGAATACAATCAAACCTGTGTTAGTGGCCACCTCTATAGAGCAGCCTAACTGCATTAAGCAGCCAGTTTTCAGAGTCACAATATGTTATTGTTATACATTTGACCTCTATTAAGCAGCCACCTGTGCTAAGCAGCCACTTTGTGTGATTCCATTGGCTGACTGCTTAAGACATGTTTGACTGTACTTTACGATCATGGTTCAAGTGCTCAAAGTATATGTCCAAAATACAACGAGTAATGCAAAATAGTAATGAACTGGAACAATACAAGTTAAGTGTTTGTTATTTTAGTGTCACCTCTATTGATAAGGTCAGTCGTTTTCTGACTTTGAGACCCGTCTTATGGACATCAGTACTTCCCTAATCCTATCCTTGAAGGCCAGGCGCCTGGCTAGTAGGCAATCGCTAACCATTATACTTAACTAGCTGGCGGCTCACCAACCGGCCATATTAGAACGACCCCTGAGTGACGAGGTTCGAATCGTCGACCTCCCGCTTCGTAGGCGGACGCCTTAACAACTAGGCGACGGAGACGGTATGATTATCAATTTGGCAATGTGCCCGTATGTTTGCTGGTAATTGGTTTATGTAAAATACTCCGCGCCAGGAATGTAAAGTATACGGTTTTTAGCAGGCGAACATCGAGATGTAACACATACAGATCTTGTGACAGTTGTCATGCGTGGGTGGTGTGGTGTGCGGTTAGTTGGTATTACAATATGTTAATCACTAGTCACCCGGATGAATCAGACACTAAGCAAATACATTTTATACCCCCTCTAAGTGCCACCACGCCGACCCCTACACAACGCCGGCCCCTGCACCAAACCGATCTCTACAACACACCACGGCGACCCTTGCACCACGCCGATCCATATACGACATTAAAGAACGGCTTATAACTTATTAGTAAGGTATGTAGCATAGCGTAATATTATTCAAAATATTTGTCACATACTCTGAGAATTTCAACTAATAAACAAACGCCGTATACGATGTATGTTGATATAACAAATATAAACACGCGTGTTTTACGTTTATTTATCGTCGCTACCGTTTGTCCATATGAGCGACGCCTCCTGAAGAGATTAGTCATTTTAGATTTGTGGAGGATAGTGCAATGATACAGACAGATACCCATTCCAAAGTCTCCTCTGGATCGTTTACGTGCACAGTGTACAGCACCGACACGAGAACGCGGTTTAACGTCCCATCTGAAAGACTGTTAATTTTATTAGGGTCAGACGTGGGATCGAACCTGCCATCCCTGGATTACCAGTCCAACATTGGGCGTAGTTACCACTGGACTACAGATCCGTCTGTACATATAAACACGGTCTAAAATAATGCTTGGCACAGCACGACTGTCATGAATAAAGATGTGCCATCAATGATCACAGAGGGTGTTCGTACACACTCGTTATATCTCACCATTATGCACATCCGTTATGTCAAAGTCGATTATGTCGAATTCTCCGGTTATCTCGAAGTCGGACCAAAGTCCCGTTTCAGACACTATCATTTTACATATAACTGGCTATGTTTATATAGAATTACGTTACGTCAAACTTCGGATATGTCGAAGTATTTTGTTCGGTCCGACGGAATTCGACATAACGGATGTAGACGGTACTTACTTTCGGATTAATCACGAATTAACCTACATCTAAACGGCAGCATGCCACGATTACCTCAGCTGTAATACACAAATGTCCCTTCCGGGTTGTGCTCGAAAACTCCTACTTTCACTTTTGCGAGTTTAGTTTATACAAATTTATTTGAGCTCGATTGCAAAACAAGTTCTTAGAACTCAGTTATTTTAATCGTTACTGAGACCTCGTTCATGATGTAATATATCGCCACGAGGGAGAGAGAATAGGCAAAGCGGACTTTAAATGCATTGTACGCACTAAGGGTACACCCGTAACAGCTCAAGCGGGGCGCAAACTCCAGGCATTTCGTAACTGAAGCGAACGCCCTACCACTGCGCTATCATTTCTTCACCACTTTGTAGATGCCATAATAATATGTTGTAGCGCTGCTAGTTATACGTGAGCACATGTTTTATTTAATTTGTGCGATGCTGTGTCGCTTTAAGAGTACGTTATGGGCGTCAATAACTGGCTATAAACGGGCTGCGAACTATACGAGAACACATGTTTTATTTAATTTTTGCGATGCATTGTCGCTTTAAGAGTACGTTATGTGCGTCAATAACTGGCTATAAACTGGCTGCGAACTATACGAGAACACATGTTTTATTTAATTTTTGCGATGCATTGTCGCTTTAAGAGTACGTTATGGACGTCAATAACTGGCTATAAACTGGCTGCGAACTATACGTGAGCACATGTTTTATTTAATTGTTGCGATGCTGTGTCGCTTTAAGAGTACGCCATGGGCGTCAATAACTGGCTATAAACTGGCTGCGAACACATCGTTCTGTCGCAATGGGTGTGTGTACTTTATACTTTAATAATGGGAACGCTTCACAAGTCTATATGAGAGTAAGAGTTGATCAATATTGACAATAACACTTGTTACATACAGTAATTTGTAAAAGCTTGTTTCCGTTCAACAACCTGTTATTGCATTATACATAAGTAAACACCACAGCTATTGCAACAAACAATATTGAACAGCATAATTATGGGTCGGACACAAAGTTGTAACAGCTTGTAACGGTAGATTAGCTGAAATAAGCAAGTTATATATGAAGTCAGAAGGAAAACAAACTGATACTAGCGAATCAGTATGCCAGTGGTTAACCAGTACGCCAGGGGGCGTAGGCATTATTTTTTATTTTTTTATACTTTATTTATTTTACAACGTGGGTTCGATCCCCCAATATACCATACTACAAGCACTCGTATCATAGCCTTTCGGATGAGAATTTAAACCGAGGTCTCGTGTCGGTGGCTTACACCGTGCACGTAAACGAACCAAAGCAGACTCTGGAAGTGATATCTGTCTGTATCATTGCACTATCCTCCAAAATCTAAAATGTCTAATCTCTTCAGATTAGGGAGTCGCCCACTCATATGGGCAACAGACACTAGCTGATAACGCAAATCAAAGGTGGCTTGATCTATATCAATATTACATGTATATATCCATGAACACGTGACCTTATAGTTGTCATTATACATATACATGTACAACAATACTGGAATATGTGCACGGCTGAACGTTTGAGTGATGCATTACGTATATATATATATATATAGTGTATAGGTATACAACTATGCAATACACAGTGTAATTATATTTGCGCAATCATAAACCTACCCACTCGAATAACTCCATGCAAATGCAGGACATGATTGTAATAAACGAAATTGAATTGAATGTGGACATTGTGAAAGCGCGTTCGTTTCAGGTGCGAGAGACTCGGAGCTGCAGCCCTTACGCGTGTACTCTTATAGGCAATGCATTTAAAGTTCATACGTCCACAGACGGATCTGTAGTCTAGTGGTAACACGCTGGACTGGTAATCCAGGGATCGCAGGTTCGATCCCCCGTCTGACCCTAATATAATTAACAGTCTTTCAGATGGGACTTTAAACCGATGTCTCGTGTCGGTGCTGTACACCGTGAACGTAAAAGAACCAGAGGAGACTCTGGAATGGGTCTCTGTCTGTATCATTGCACTATCCTCCAACATTCTAAAATAACTAATCTCTTCAGGAGGCGTCGCTCATATGGGTAACCGGTAGCGACGATAAATAAATGTAAAACACACAAACCATACTTCATGCGGATGCATCTATTATTTGCACGCAATTTAAACATGAATTGGCATTTTGTTCCTGTAAACAAAGTAAACACAATCTAGCGTGTCTAAATCTGTAAATAAAAAACGGGCTAGAACCGATATATTTTATGGCTGTTGACTTTTTCCTAAATATAAATAATCACTTATTTATGAATGAAAATCACGTGACTATAAGTCGCAGTAAAATACTGTTGTCAATAAAATATTGTACCAGGAGGCGTGGCTAAACTCCTCTTTATTTTATTAAAATTGTTTATGTTTTTACATCCGCCAAATTTTATTAATCCATACATTTAATATTATGTTTCTTTCAGATGGGACGTTAAACCGAGGTCTCGTGTCGGTGCTTTACACCGTGTACGTAAAAGAACCAGAGGAGATTCTGGAATGGGTCTCTGTCTGTATCATGCACTATCCTCCAAAATCTAAAATAACTAATCTCTTCAGGAGGCGTCGCTCATATGGGCAACCGGTAGCGACGATAAATAAACGTAAAACACACACACTCATACGTCCTCTTCTCTCTCCCTCGTGGCGATGGATTCCATCAGGAATGAGGTATTGGGAGTGATTAGTATTAAGTTGTAGGAACTTGCTTCGCAATCGAGCTAAACTAAATTTGTATAAATTGTAATTGAATCATTAAAAAACATTTACTATTTATGCTTAGACTATATATAAGCCGAAAACGATCCAATATATAAAATATTGGACTGTGTGAGGCACGTAGTGAGGAGGACAGTACCAATAGTTTACATATTGGATCCGTTTGAGGCCTATGTCTTACGTAAAACACACACTTATATAACAAGGTCCTACTAATTAAAATTGTTAATTTCGTACATGTACGCGTAGCATTTAATATAATACATCAGTCCAATATTAATAATAATGGACTGCAAGTACAAAGGTATGACGCCACGACAGTGTTTTAAATACAGACACACTGGAGAAAAGCCCACAACCGAACAAAATACCCCAGATTAAGAACCTAACTATATACACAGGGAAACATGTTGTTTGATCTTCCTTAACACCAATATGAATGTATTGTAATGTGCTATAAAACCAATTTGTTTTATTACGGGTATAAAGAAGCACCATGTGCTTATGTCGTATAGGGAGGCCATCCCTCCGAGTAGTATTTTAGGCACGGACTCGCACCAGGTCAGAACCACTGATCTTCCAAATACCAGCTGGATAGCTTCCACACATGAACAAATTCGACACCACAGTGGGATTAAAACCTACAGCGGTCAGGGGCACGTGATTTGAAGTCAACGACCGTAACCACTCGACGCTACTTGTTTCGTAATCAATGGAGCTAAAATAAATGTGTTTAAACTACATGTACATACATGTATAATAACAACACATCTGTTTTGTTATTTTATTAAAACATAATCCACAAACAACAGTGTTTCGATTTACGATATGAGGATTCGATTTCAAGAAATAATCTTTGCTTTCATAAAACATACCGTTTAATGATGGGTAATTAGTGTTGCTATTATTTGGCAGGAATGTGTACCAGTAATGTTATTTATACGTGCATATATTATTTTCTGTTTGGTTCACATTTTATGTCGCCCTAAAGATCAAACGATGATAAGTGTGACCGCTAAATGTTTTGCTGACATTTAAAGCGACATTACATCGCAAAAAGAAAATCTAATGCATGTTTGCACGTATAAATGCATTGCTACTACAAATTCTTCGAACACTAACATTGAATCAATAAACAGTGTTTTTGTGGTCTACAAACTTTCAAAAGTGAAAGTAGGATTTCATATAACGGTCATCCACGCTCCTGAATTGGCGTTTGTTTGTCATTGGAGTCAATATTAAAGGCGCGATACATTCGTTTAGAGATTATTTCACTAAGATTAGTCTACAAATAAATATGCAAAGGCACACATGTGAGATATAACGGTAAATCTGTACCATAAATAGTGTTATTCAGGATACACTATTTGTATTACACATGAATGTCGACCCTATATTTTGTTATGTCAACAAACCGCGTATACGACATTTGTTTATTTGTTGAAAACTCAAGTTTTAAGGTAAATATTGGTGGGGGATTATACCATATAATAGGAAATTACATTCTGCAGAATTTGCGTTTTCACCGATGTAGTGTCGCTTTAAAGAAGTGTAACAACGATAGTTATTATGTCGTATCATAGTACAAGGTTTTATGTAGATCAATATTATATTGCATCAAAATCGGGCAGTTTGAGCGACTACGACCTTGGTGGTGCCGTGCATGTTTGGTTAAGGTCTGTACTTGTTTGGTATATGTGCTGGCGTGCAACAGAAGAAACGATGTAGCCAATGTTCAATACCCGATACACTAAGCTTTGAACATGTCATTAGAAACATCAATATTATATACATGCGGTATAACCGTTTTAGTTTCCAATCAGTGTCCACATTATATATGCAAATGGTGTTGCATGCGAATGACGTTATGTACACATTGCCCTATGTAATATACTAGCAATATACCAGTAATATATCAGTGATATACCAGCAATATACCAGCAATATACCAGCAATAGACCAGTGATATACCAGCAATATACCAGCAATATACCAGCAATATACCAGTAATATACCAGTGATATACCAGCAGTAGACCAGTGATATACCAGCAATATACCAGCAATATACCAGCAATATACCAGTGATATACCAGCAGTAGACCAGTGATATACCAGCAATATACCAGCAATATACCAGTGATATACCAGTGATATACCAGCAATAGACCAGTGATATACCAGCAATATACCAGCAATATACCAGCAATATACCAGCAATATACCAGCAATATACCAGCAGTAGACCAGTGATATACCAGCAGTAGACCAGTGATATACCAGCAATAGACCAACAATATACCAGAAATATACCAGCAATATACCAGCAGTAGACCAGTGATATACCAGCATTATACCAGTGATATACCAGCAATAGACCAGTGATATACCAGCAATAGACCAGTGATATACCAGCAATATACCAGTAATAGACCAGTGATATACCAGCAATAGACCAGCAATAGACCAGTGATATACCAGCAATAGACCAGTGATATACCAGTAGTAGACCAGTGATATACCAGCAATAGACCAGTAATATACCAGCAATAGACCAGTGATATACCAGCAATAGACCAGTGATATACCAGCAATAGACCAGTGATATACCAGCAATAGACCAGTGATATACCAGCAATAGACCAGTGATATACCAGCAATAGACCAGTAATATACCAGCAATAGACCAGTGATATACCAGCAATAGACCAGTGATATACCAGCAATAGACCAGCAATATACCAGCAATAGACCAGCAATAGACCAGTGATATACCAGCAATAGACCAGTGATATACCAGCAATAGACCAGTAATATACCAGCAATAGACCAGTAATATACCAGCAATAGACCAGTGATATACCAGCAATAGACCAGTGATATACCAGCAATAGACCAGTGATATACCAGCAATAGACCAACAATATACCAGTGATATACCAGCAATATACCAGTAATATACCAGCAATATACCAGTAATAGACCAGTGATATACCAGCAATAGACCAGCAATAGACCAGTGATATACCAGCAATAGACCAGTGATATACCAGCAATATACCAGTGATATACCAGCAATAGACCAGTGATATACAAGCAATAGACCAGTGATATACGATCAATAGACCAGTGATATACCAGCAATATACCAGTAATATACCAGCAATAGACCAGCAATAGACCAGTGATATACCAGCAATAGACCAGTGATATACCAGCAATAGACCAGTGATATACCAGCAATAGACCAGTGATATACCAGCAATATACCAGTAATATACCAGCAATAGACCAGTGATATACCAGCAGTAGACCAGTGATATACCAGCAATAGACCAGTGATATACCAGCAATAGACCAGCAATAGACCAGTGATATACCAGCAATAGACCAGCAATATACCAGCAGTAGACCAGTGATATACCAGCAGTAGACCAGTGATATACCAGCATTATACCAGTGATATACCAGCAATAGACCAACAATATACCAGCAATAGACCAGCAATATACCAGCAGTAGACCAGTGATATACCAGCAGTAGACCAGTGATATACCAGCATTATACCAGTGATATACCAGCAATAGACCAGTGATATACCAGTAATATACCAGCAATATACCAGCAATATACCAGTGTTATACCAGCAATATACCAGTGATATACCAGCAATAGACCAGTGATATACCAGCAATAGACCAGTGATACTACCAGCAATAGACCAGTGATACTACCAGCAATAGACCAGTGATATACCAGCAATAGACCAACAATATATCAGCATTATATACCAATAATATATCAGTGATATACCAGCAATAGACCAGTGCTTGATATACCAGCAATAGACCAGTGATATACCAGCATTATACCAATACTATATCAGTGATATACGAGCAATAGACCAGCATTATATACCAATAATATATCAGTGATATACGAGCAATAGACCAGTGCTTGATATACCAGCAATAGACCAGTGATATACCAGCAATAGACCAACAATATACCAGCAGTATACCAATAATATATCAGTGATATACCAGCAATAGACCAGTGCTTGATATACCAGCAATAGACCAGCAATAGACCAGTGATATACCAGCAATAGACCAGTGATATACGAGCAATAGACCAGTGATATACCAGCAATAGACCAGTAATATACCAGCAATAGACCAACAATATACCAGCATTATACCAATAATATATCAGTGATATACCAGCACTAGACCAGTGATATACCAGCACTAGACCAGTGATATACCAGCAATAGACCAGTGATATACCAGCAATAGACCAGTGATATACGATCAATAGACCAGTGATATACCAGCAATAGACCAGTAATATACCAGCAATAGACCAACAATATACCAGTAATATACCAGCAATATACCAGTGATACACCAGCAATATACCAGCACTATACCAATAATATATCAGTAATATACCAGCATTATACCAGCAATATACCAGCAATAGACCAGTGATATACCGGCAATATACCAGCAATATACCAGCATTATACCAATACTATATCAGTGATATACCAGCACTAGACCAGTGCTTGATATACGAGCAATAGACCAGTGATACACCAGTAATATACCAGTAATATACCAGCAATATACCAGCAATATACCAGCAATATACCAGCAATAGACCAGTGATATACCAGCAATATACCAGCAATATACCAGCATTATACCAATAATATATCAGTGATATACCAGCACTAGACCAGTGATATACCAGCAATAGACCAGTGATATACCAGCAATAGACCAGTGATATACGATCAATAGACCAGTGATATACCAGCAATAGACCAGTAATATACCAGCAATAGACCAACAATATACCAGTAATATACCAGCAATATACCAGTGATACACCAGCAATATACCAATAATATATCAGTAATATACCAGCATTATACCAGCAATATACCAGCAATAGACCAGTGATATACCGGCAATATACCAGCAATATACCAGCATTATACCAATACTATATCAGTGATATACCAGCACTAGACCAGTGCTTGATATACGAGCAATAGACCAGTGATACACCAGTAATATACCAGTAATATACCAGCAATATACCAGCAATATACCAGCAATATACCAGCAATAGACCAGTGATATACCAGCAATATACCAGCAATATACCAGCATTATACCAATACTATATCAGTGATATACCAGCACTAGACCAGTGCTTGATATACGAGCAATAGACCAGTGATACCCCAGTAATATACCAGTAATATACCAGTAATATACCAGCAATATACCAGTGATATACCAGTAATATACCAGTGATATACCAGCAATATACCAGTAATATACCAGTAATATACCAGCAATATACCAGCAATATACCAGTGATATACCAGCAATAGACCAGTGATATACCAGCAACAGACTAGTGATATACCAGCAATAGACCAGTAATATACCAGTAATATACCAGTGATATAAACAATCGTCAATACAGGAGCATGGCTAAATCCTACTGTTAACTGAGCGCAACAAGTTCGGTTTAATAGTGTTTAAAAATTAATGTGGAAGAATTTGTAGTAGCAGTGTTATTTATACGTACAATATGTATTTTTTTGCTTTGTGAGACTTTAAAGACAGACTGACATCCCCACTAGATCTACGTGCATGTATACATGTACTACATTAGACGATAACAGGTAACATATTTGTAGCAACCGCCTACAGGTATGGACGCAATGAATAATATGCCGGTCATAGTTCAGATAAAACTGCTGGCTCCAGCTTTGGGTTTCAATCGTTTGCATGCATGACGTGAAAACGTTTATCACCGTTGATTGAAACTATCGATCCCAGGCAATATTTCTACAGGTTGTTTACCATATCGAATTACACATCACACGCATATACTACGACACCTTTATGCCACATTATTTACCAACGATGCAAACACACCAACTGGTATTAATGCACTGTAAACCATTTTGTTGAATATGCCACATACTGTGGTTGTATAGCATAACGTCTTAAATGGGCTCAGGGTAAATATTAAGGATACGATTCCTAACTAACAAACAACAATTGTACTTACCCAAAATAGGAAGTTAAAAGCGAACATTAAATATCGAATGCATGTATAGCAACTTCCGAGTGCCATTTTTGGTGTTTAGTTATATCCAAATCCAACAAAGATGAAGAACAATCGACTAAATCACTGGTTTGATGTATACAACCGAAAACACTAAAATCACTCACTACAAAATACACTCGTCTGCCTATCAAAATACAATCGATACAGACCGGCGCTTTTCACGCACTGGTGCATAGGTATAACATATCGGGGCGCTTGAAGGGAATAATGATATGTGAGAAAGTTGTCGGTGGCGTACGTTGAAGCATTGAGTACTGGTTCGGACCCAGGAAATGCAGGTACGATCCCCCGTCGGACCCTAATCAAATTAACAGTCTTTCATATGGGACTTTAAACCGAGGTCTCGTGTTGGTGCTATACACCGTGCACGTAAAGGAACCAGAGGAGACTCTGGAATGGGTCTCTGTCTGTATCATTGCACTATCCTCCATAAATCCATGACTAATCTCTTCTGGATGCGTCACTCATATGGGCAACCGGTAGCGACGATAAGTAAACGTAAGAGTCCACTCGTCGCGACAACAGAATGACCTGTCAGTAGTTTATGCAGATATAGTTTAGCTCGATTGCGAAACAAGTTCTTTCAACTTATATTAATCACTCTCGAGATCTCATTCCTGATGGAATCCATCGCCATGAAGAAGAGAGAGAAGAGGCAATGTGGAATTTAAATGCCTTGCCTAAGGGTACATCGTACCGGTTCCAGCGGGGCTCGAACTCCGCTTCCACTGCGCTATCACGAATTCCACTATTGTTTCATGTGAGTAGCATCTGCGACATTTTGAAGAATGGCCACCTTTGCTGGGCGCCTCATAAAATATACGAACACCTAAAAATTGGCACTAATCCTTAAAGCAACACTACATCAGTGAAAACACAAATGTCTACAGAATGTATTTTCCTATTATATTGTATATTTCCCCTCAAATATTTGCCTCAAATACTGAGTATTTAGTTTATACAACTTTATTTTAGCTCGATTGCGAAACAAGTTTCTTTCAACTTATATTAATCACTTTCGAGACCTCAGTCCTGGTGGAACCCATAGCCATGAAGGACAGAGAAGAGGCAATGTGGAATTTAAATGCCTTGCCAATCGTAACGGCTCCAGGGGCTCGAACTGACTGCTCAATACAGGTTAGCTGCTTAATGGAGGTGACCACTAACACATGTTTGACTGTATTTCGATTGCTTTTATTTTTTATCAAAGCAAGATTTTGTTGTATTTTAAAAATAACGTTACACGATAAGTAAAACTCTTTACGCAATCAGTGATAGAGGACACACATACTGATATATAATGTTGTGCTTTTCCTTATGTAACCGCCAACTTCCAAAGCAATCTCATACAATAGTCGTGTTATGCTTAACGGCATTTATGTTTAACACCATTTATGTTTAACGCCATTTATGTTTAACGCCATTTATGTTAACGCCATTTATGTGTAACATCATTTATGTGTAACGCCATTTACGTTTAACGCCATTTATGTTTAACGCCATTTACGTTTAACGCCATTTACGTTTAACGCCATTTACGTTTAACGCCATTTACGTTTAACGCCATTTACGTTTAACGCCATTTTTGTTTAACGCCATTTACGTTTAACGCCATTTACGTTTAACGCCATTTACGTTTAACGCCATTTTTGTGTAACGCCATTTACGTTTAACGCCATTTACGTTTAACGCCATTTACGTTTAACGCCATTACGTTTAACGCCATTACGTTTAACGCCATTTACGTTTAACGCCATTTACGTTTAACGCCATTTACGTTTAACCGCCATTTACGTTTAACGCCATTTACGTTTAACGCCATTTACGTTTAACGCCATTTATGTGTAACGCCATTTATGTGTAACGCCATTTATGTGTAACGCCATTTACGTTTAACGCCATTTACGTTTAACGCCATTTATGTGTAACGCCATTTACGTTTAACGCCATTTACGTTTAACGCCATTTATGTGTAACGCCATTTACGTTTAACGCCATTTACGTTTAACGCCATTTATGTGTAACGCCATTTACGTTTAACGCCATTTATGTGTAACGCCATTTACGTTTAACGCCATTTACGTTTAACTCCATTTTTGTTCAACGTCATTGATATTAACGTATATGATAGTTGTCACATGTCTAGGTTTATTTGGGGTTTAACGTCACGCTGACAGATTGCGTCATATGGTGACTGACCAGCTGTTATTGTTGGAAGATCCTACGTGCCCCTCCTAGCAATATTTTAGGCAGGGTTGGGTACCCGGGTAGAACTACCGACCTTCCGCTAGCCTGCTGGATGCTTCCTCACCCAATGGGATTCGAGCATACATCGTTGAGGGGCAAGTGATTTGAAGTCAACGACTTAAACCACTCGTCATACGTGTATAATAAGAAGAACTCGAATCCTCAATAACCACTCTACCATTAACCACTCTACCATTAACCACTCTGACATTGACCACTCTACCATTAACCACTCTACCATTACCACTGACATGCTTACCATTAACCACTCTACCATAACCACTCTGACATTAACCACTTCTTACCATTAACCCAACCTTACCCATAACCACCTCTCTCCTCTACCATTAACCACTTACCATTAACCACTCTGACATTAACCACTCTGACATTAACCACTCTACCATTAACCACTCTACTATTAACCACTCTACCATTAACCACTCTACCATTAACCACTCTACCATTACCACTCTACCATTAACCACTCTGACATTAACCACTCTACCATTAACCACTCTACCATTAACCACTCTACCATTAACCACTCTACCATTAACCACGCTACCATTAACCACTCTGACATTAACCACTCTACCATTAACCACTCTGACATTAACCACTCTACCATTAACCACTCTACCATTAACCACTCTACCATTAACCACTCTGACATTAACCACTCTACCATTAACCACTCTACCATTAACCACTCTGACATTAACCACTCTACCATTAACCACCCTGACATTAACCACTCTACCATTAACCACTCTACCATTAACCACTCTACCATTAACCACTCTGACATTAACCACTCTACCATTAACCACTCTACCATTAACCACCCTACCATTAACCACGCTACCATTAACCACTCTGACATTAACCACTCTACCATTAACCACCCTGACATTAACCACTCTACCATTAACCACTCTACCATTAACTACTCTACCATTAACCACTCTGACATTAACCACTCTACCATTAACCACTCTACCATTAACCACTCTGACATTGACCACTCTACCATTAACCACCCTACCATTAACCACTCTGACATTGACCACTCTACCATTAACCACTATACCATTAACCACTCTGACATTAACCACTCTGACATTAACCACTCTACCATTAACCACTCTACTATTAACCACTCTACCATTAACCACTCTACCATTAACCACTCTACCATTGACCACTCTGACGTTAATAACTCTGACATTGACCGCTCTACCATTAACCACTCTGACATTAACCACTCTACCATTAACCACTCTACCATTAACCACTCTACCATTAACCACTCTACCATTAACCACTCTACCATTAACCACCCTGACATTAACCACTCTACCATTAACCACTCTACCATTAACTACTCTACCATTAACCACTCTGACATTAACCACTCTACCATTAACCACTCTACCATTAACCACTCTGACATTGACCACTCTACCATTAACCACCTGACATTAACCACTCTACCATTAACCACTCTACCATTAACTACTCTACCATTAACCACTCTGACATACCACTCTACCATTAACCACTCTACCATTAACCACTCTGACATTGACCACTCTACCATTAACCACCCTACCATTAACCACTCTGACATTGACCACTCTACCATTAACCACTATACCATTAACCACTCTGACATTAACCACTCTGACATTAACCACTCTACCATTAACCACTCTACTATTAACCACTCTACCATTAACCACTCTACCATTAACCACTCTACCATTGACCACTCTGACGTTAATAACTCTGACATTGACCACTCTACCATTAACCACTCTGACATTAACCACTCTACCATTAACCACTCTACCATTAACCACCCTACCATTAATCACTCTACCATTAACCACTCTACCATTAACCACCCTGACATTAACCACTCTACCATTAACCACTCTACCATTAACTACTCTACCATTAACCACTCTGACATTAACCACTCTACCATTAACCACTCTACCATTAACCACTCTGACATTGACCACTCTACCATTAACCACCCTACCATTAACCACTCTGACATTGACCACTCTACCATTAACCACTATACCATTAACCACTCTGACATTAACCACTCTGACATTAACCACTCTACCATTAACCACTCTACTATTAACCACTCTACCATTAACCACTCTACCATTTGACCACTCTGACGTTAATAACTCTGACATTGACCGCTCTACCATTAACCACTCTGACATTAACCACTCTACCATTAACCACTCTACCATTAACCACCCTATCATTAATCACTCTACCATTAACCACTCTACCATTAACCACTCTACCATTGACCACTCTGACGTTAATAACACTGACATTGACCACCATGACACTAACCACTCTGACATTGACCACGCTGGTATTAACAACACTGTCACTAACCTAGCTTTTAACTAAATAACCATCTATAGATTTGTTTCGTGTATCGTTGGCTATGCGTGGGATTCTGGCTTGAAGGCTATTCTTATAACTGTAACATACTTTACATACCATGCACCTATGACATTCGAAACATGTAATTAATGCATGCATTATACTAACACACACGTAAACATAACAGACATCTCTGTATTGAAAGGGACATAATCAAGCTCAGACTTATTATCGTCTGTATACAGGCAGTACAATATGTCGCGATGAACTGTGATGTGTGGTACGTACATTATGATTTAGCCGATATTTGATGGGGTTTTTATTAATGTTGATAGAACTTGTGTCAACAGTCATAACCCAACTGACATTATCACGGCGTGCACGTCGCGAATTGGGCACATTTCGCAGCAGCAGCCAATGTCACAATGATCTTCAGCGCATCGCACTCTAAAGGTGTGCGCACACACGTCTTGGCGTCACGATTTCTCAAAGCTTTTATCCGACATGATCCGGACATCAAGAACAAAAACTCGTGTAGACCGTAAAGTGACATACGACGAGCTGATGTCTAACTGCATGGTCGGTTTATCTGCTGATGCGAATTGACCGATAGTGAGTTAGGAGCGTGGACCTAAACGGACCATTTCGAAAGAAGTACCATCACTGGATGTATCACCCTGGACAGAGAGTGTATGTTTTACAGTTATTTATCGTCGCTACCGGTTGCCCATTTAAGCGACGCATCCTGAAGATATTAGTCATTTTAGATTCTGGAGGGTAGTGCAATGATACAGACAGAGACCCATTCCAGAGTCTCCTCTGGTTCTTTTACGTGCACGGTGTAAAGCACCGACAGGAGACTTCGGTTTAACGTCCCATCTGAAAGGCTGTTAATTTTATTAAGTTCAGACGGGGGATCGAACCTGCGATCCCTGGATTACCAGTCCAACGTGTTAGCACTGGACTACAGATCCGTCTGGACAGAGAGACAATTACTATTCCGGATGCTTGTAGGTCGATATAGAAATAAAAGCAGTCAAGAAAATACAGCCAACCTCATGTCTCGGCGGAGGCGACGATTATTAAAACTACATATTTTCGGTAAAAATCAATTTGTATTATCATACTATGTATAATATAGTCTACTATTCTTTTATTTTGTTTGGCATGCATTTTTCTATTTACAAGGAAAATACACGATTAGCAATGATCTACGCACATAGTTACAACATATTAAACGCTGTTAGAATATAGATAATAATGTACGCATATTTATTTTGGCATGTAATTTTGATATTCGGTAAATAAATAAAAATAAGCTCAAGAGATCTAGCGGAGACAGAGGTTGCACTGCATGTAATCAGAGAGTTAGTGGAGACACAGGTTGCACTGTATGTAATCAAAGAGCTAGAGGAGAAAATGGTTGCACTGCATGTAATCAGAGAGCTAGCAGAGACAAAGGTTGCACTGCATGTAATCAGAGAGTTAGCGGAGACACAGGTTGCACTGTATGTAATCAAAGAGCTAGAGGAGAAAATGGTTGCACTGCATGTAATCAGAGAGCTAGCGGAGGCAACGTTGCACTGCATGTAATTAGAGAGCTAGCGGAGGCAAAGGTTGCACTGCAAGTAATTAAAGAGCTAGCGGAGACAAAGGTTGCACTGCATGTAATCAGAGAGCTAGCAGAGACAAAGGTTGCACTGCGTGTAATTAGAGAGCTAGAGGGGACAAAGGTTGCACTACATGTAATCAGATAGCTAGAGGAGACAAAGGTTGCACTGCATGTAATCAGAGAGTTAGAGGAGACAAAGGTTGCACTGCATGTAATCAGATAGTTAGAGGAGACAAAGGTTGCACTGCATGTAATCAGATAGCTAGAGGGGACAAAGGTTGCACTGCATGTAATCATAGAGCTAGCGGAGACAAATGTTGCACTGCATG
The DNA here is from genome assembly GCA_014843695.1 of Archivesica marissinica. Taxonomy (NCBI): domain Eukaryota; kingdom Metazoa; phylum Mollusca; class Bivalvia; order Venerida; family Vesicomyidae; genus Archivesica; species Archivesica marissinica. Next base: position 59,878,640 of record CM026402.1, read on the forward strand.
TAATTAGAGAGCTAGAGGAGACAAAGGTTGCACTGCATGTAATCAGATAGCTAGAGGAGACAAAGGTTGCACTGCATGTAATCAGATAGCTAGAGGAGACAAAGGTTGCACTGCATGTAATCAGAGAGCTTACGGAGACAAAGGTTGCACTACATGCAATTAGAGAGCTAGAGGAGACAATGGTTGCACTGCATGTAGTCAGAGAGCTAGCGGAGGCAAAGTTGCACTGCACGTAATTAGAGAGCTTACGGAGACAAAGGTTGCACTGCATGTAATCAGAGAGCTAGCGGAGACAAAGGTTGCACTGCATGTAATCAAAAAGCTAGCAGAGACAAAGGTTGCACTGCATGTAATCAGAGAGCTAGAGGAGACAAAGGTTGCACTGCATTTAATCAGAGAGCTAGCGGAGACAAAGGTTGCACTGCATGTAATTAGAGAGCTAGTGGAGACAACGGTTACAGTGCATGTAATCAGAGAGTTAGAGGAGATAAAGGTCGCACTGCATGTAATCATAGAGTTAGAGGAGACAAAGGTTGCACTGCATGTAATCAGAGAGTTAGAAGAGACAAAGGTTGCACTGCATGTAATCAAAAAGCTAGAGGAGACAAAGGTTGAAATGCATGTAATCAGAGAGCTAGAGGAGACAAAGGTTGCACTGCATGTAATCATAGAGCTAGAGGAGACAAAGGTTGCACTGCATGTAATCATAGAGCTAGAGGAGACAACGGTTGCGCTGGATGTAATCAGAGAGTTAGCGGAGACAAGATTGAACTGCATGTAATCAAAGAGCTAGTGGAGACAAAGGTTACAGTGCATGTAATCAGAGAGTTAGAGGAGACAAAGGTTGCACTGCATGTAATCAAAAAGCTAGAAGAGACAAAGGTTGAAATGCATGTAATCAGAGTGCTAGAGGAGACAAAGGTTGCACTGCATGTAATCATAGAGCTAGAGGAGA
>CM026402.1:59884594-59892399 GCA_014843695.1 Archivesica marissinica
TTCGATAACATTACCTGATGTGGTTAAGTTGTACAATATTATACATGTATATTGCATGACGTAACTGTGTACGTTATAATTTTGTGTATGTTCATTAATGCTATAGTGTTAAGAAAGTTAAGAAGGTCCTAAGGAAGATTAGTTCAGAACTAATTAGGCCACCCTCTATAAATAAAGAAATCTATCTCTATCTCTAGTACTCATAAGAAGCGATAGTGGAATAAAATTGTTAACATGTTGTGCAAAGGAAATAATAAAACAACGATAAAAACAGAGGAAAACACTTAATACGACCTACCTACTTTTAGGGGCAGTAACTGACCGATGTCTCTTATTCACGCAGCAACTTGAATAATGACCTCTTTAGAAATCGTCTACGCGCATGTCCCAGATGTAAGTGTGGTTTCTGAGCATTACTTTAACTGTTGTCTGTTTCGAGCTCAAAGACTACTACTATTTACAGCTACAATTACATATAATCACCCATTGAATACAAACACACAACTGTATGGTAATGATGTCTATTCGGCAGACGAAAACAGCCTACTAATTTCAGATCAGTTCAATCTTTCATAAAACACTCAAACATAGTCAAGCTTTACCTGAGGACTATTCAGTATTCACTATAAACCTAGCCTGGGAACAGGTGTCGATATATTTTGCCTTGTCAGTCAAATAAATATATTTTAACACGGAGACTATTAATCGGGCCGTATTGAGTTTCTGCTCATATCAACTGTCATTTTGCCAGAAGTTAAAAAGTGAAAATTCGACAGACTGGAACCCAGGCTACTATAAACCATGTATGGTAAGATTACCTAAGATGGCTAATGATTGCAGTGGACGTGAGGTACTCGCTGACATTGGAGTTAGCATACTAGCTGTTTTATGTTATCTATTATCTTCCAATATCCGTCACAATCCCCTCATCTCCCTACCTTCCCCTCTGTCTGTCTGTCTGTCTGTCTGTCTTGTCTGTCTGTCTGTCTGTCTGTCTGTCTGTCTGTCTGTCTGTCTGTCTGTCTGTCTGTCTGTCTGTCTGTCTGTCTGTCTGTCTGTCTGTCTTGTCTGTCTGTCTGTCTGTCTGTCTGTCTGTCTGTCTGTCTGTCTGTCTGTCTGTCTGTCTGTCTGTCTGTATGTGTCTGTATGTCTGTCTGTATGTCTGTCTGTGTGTCCGTCTCCTCTCTCTCTCCTCTCTGCCCCCCTCTCTCTGTATATCTGTCTCTCTATCTCTTCTCTCTCTACTCTCTCTCTCTCTTCTTTCTCTCTCTCTTCTCTCTCTCTCTTCTCTCTCCTCTATCCCTATATCTCTCTCTGTATGTATGTTTCTCTCTCCTCTCTCTCTTCTCTCTCTCCTCTCTCTCCCCTCTCTTCTCTCTCTCTCTCTTTACTCTCTCTCCTCTCCTCTCTCTCCCTCTCTCTGTTTTCTTATAAAAGGAATTTATGGTATGGGGGAAAAGACAAAAATAGACAAATCGCCAAATTTCTATATTTATGCTTGACACCATCGGTCGCCAATATCTTGTCGGGAAGGGCCGTAACTAATGTTGCTATAACCTGTGGCCCGACTCGATTGCTTTTCTTGAAATTGTCATGTCTTGTATTATATATATATGTAAAATGAATCGAGCAATACAATATGATTAAACTAAAGTCAGCGACCGTAAACACTCTACTGGTTCTTTTACGTGCGCGATGCAAATCAGGTCTGTGAAGTTGGCTTGTAGATGGTAGTTTGTTATTCAGATGTTTATTGGCGAATAAACAGCCAGGTGTTTATTCAAATGTTTATTCAGATGTTAATTGGCGAATACACAGCCAGGTGTTTATTCAGATGTTAATTCGCGAATACATACCTAGATGTTTATTGAGATGTTTATTGGCGAATACACAGCCAGGTATGTATTCAGATGTTTATTGAGATGTTAATTGGCGAATACACAGCCAGTTGTTTATTCAGATGTTTATTCAGATGTTAATTCGCGAATACATACCTAGATGTTTATTGAGATGTTTATTGACGAATACACAGCCAGCTGTGTATTCAGATGTTTATTGAGATGTTAATTGGCGAATACACATCCAGGTGTTTATTCAGATGTTTATTCAGATGTTAATTCGCGAATACATACCTAGATGTTCATTGAGATGTTTATTGGCGAATACACAGCCAGCTATGTATTCAGATGTGTATTGAGATGTTTATTGGCGAATACACAGCCAGGTGTTTATTCAAATGTTTATTCAGATGTTAATTCGCGAATACATACCTAGATGTTTATTGAGCTGTTTATTGGCGAATACACAGCAGCTGTGTATTCAGATGTTTATTGAGATGTTTATTGGCAAATACACAGCCAGGTGTTTATTCAGATGTTTATTCAGATGTTAATTCGCGAATACATACCTAGGTGTTTATTGAGATGTTAATGGGCGAATACACAGCCAGCTATGTATTCAGATGTTTATTGAGATGTTTATTGGCGAATACACAGCCAGGTGTTTATTCAGATGTTTATTCAGATGTTAATTCGCGAATACATACCTAGATGTTCATTGAGATGTTTATTGGCGAATACACAGCCAGCTATGCATTCAGATGTTTATTGAGATGTTTATTGGCGAATACACAGCCAGGTGTTTATTCAGATGTTTATTCAGATGTTAATTCGCGAATACATACCTAGATGTTTATTGAGATGTTTATTGGCGAATACACAGCCAGGTATGTATTCAGATGTTTATTGAGATGTTAATTGGCGAATACACAGCCAGGTGTTTATTCAGATGTTTATTCAGATGTTAATTCGCGAATACATACCTAGATGTTTATTGAGATGTTTATTGGCGAATACACAGCCAGCTATGTATTCAGATGTTTATTGAGATGTTTATTGGCGAATACACAGCAGGTGTTATTCAGATGTTTGTTTTGTGTGTTTGTGTTTTGGGTGGTTTATTCAATGTTTATTAGATGTTAATTGCGAATACAGTGTTTTGTTTTTGGTCACCGTTGTATTGATGTTTATTGAGATGTTTATTGGCGAATACACAGCCAGGTGTTTATTCAGATGTTTATTCAGATGTTAATTCGCGAATACATACCTAGATGTTTATTGAGATGTTTATTGGCGAATACACAGCCAGCTATGTATTCAGATGTTTATTGAGATGTTTATTGGCGAATACACAGCCAGGTGTTTATTCAGATGTTTATTCAGATGTTAATTCGCGAATACATACCTAGATGTTTATTGAGATGTTTATTGGCGAATACACAGCCAGCTATGTATTCAGATGTTTATTGAGATGTTTATTGGCGAATACACAGCCAGGTGTTTATTCAGATGTTTATTCAGATGTTAATTCGCGAATACATACCTAGATGTTTATTGAGATGTTTATTGGCGAATACACAGCCAGCTATGTATTCAGATGTTTATTGAGATGTTTATTGGCGAATACACAGCCAGGTGTTTATTCAGATGTTTATTCAGATGTTAATTCGCGAATACATACCTAGATGTTTATTGAGATGTTTATTGGCGAATACACAGCCAGCTATGTATTCAGATGTTTATTGAGATGTTTATTGGCGAATACACAGCCAGGTGTTTATTCAGATGTTTATTCAGATGTTAATTCGCGAATACATACCTAGATGTTTATTGAGATGTTTATTGGCGAATACACAGCCAGCTATGTATTCAGATGTTTATTGAGATGTGTATTGGCGAATACACAGCCAGGTGTTTATTCAGATGTTTTGTTTGTTTTTGTTTGGGTGTGTTGTGTTTTTGGTTTTGGGTGGTTTTTTTGTTTATTCAGATGTTAATTCGCGAATACATACCTAGATGTTTATTGAGATGTTTATTGGCGAATACACAGCCAGCTATGTATTCAGATGTTTATTGAGATGTGTATTGGCGAATACACAGCCAGGTGTTTATTCAGATGTTTATTCAGATGTTAATTCGCGAATACATACCTAGATGTTTATTGAGATGTTTATTGGCGAATACACAGCCAGCTGTGTATTCAGATGTTTATTGAGATGTTAATTGGCGAATACACAGCCAGGTGTTTATTCAGATGTTTATTCAGATGTTAATTCGCGAATACATACCTAGATGTTTATTGAGATGTTAATTGGCGAATACACAGCCAGTGTTTATTCAGATGTTTATTCAGATGTTCATTGGCGAATACACAGCCATGTGTTTATTCAGATGTTTATTCAGATGTTAATTCGCGAATACATACCTAGATGTTTATTGAGATGTTTATTGGCGAATACACAGCCAGGTATGTATTCAGATGTTTATTGAGATGTTTATTGGCGAATACACAGCCAGGTGTTTATTCAGATGTTTATTCAGATGTTAATTCGCGAATACTACCTAGGTTTTATTGAGATGTTAATGGGCGAATACACAGCCAGCTATGTATTCAGATGTTTATTGAGATGTTTATGGCGAATACACAGCCAGGTGTTTATTCAGATGTTTATTCAGATGTTAATTCGCGAATACATAGCTAGATTTTTATTGAGATGTTTATTGGCGAATACACAGCCAGCTATGTATTCAGATGTTTATTGAGATGTTTATTGGCGAATACACAGCCATGTGTTTATTCAGATGTTTATTCAGATGTTAATTCGCGAATACATACCTAGGTGTTTATTGAGATGTTAATGGGCGAATACACATGATCTGGCAGCTTATGCCATATTGCGACTCCCTAGCTATTATTGGTGGAGGAAGGCTCTGGGTACACACCCGAGCAGTATATTAGGCAGGGACAGGCACCCGTGTAGAACCATATGCCATCAACAAGTCAACTGGGTAACATCGAACATCTTCATGGTTTCATTCTGAGCCGCCATCTATTTACATATAACGGTTACCGATTGCCAATCCGCCAGGCACCATACATTCAAGAATAGGATTCGGGAAGTACTAATGTGCATAAGAGTGCATAAGTCAGAAATGGCTGGCCCTTTCAATAGAGGTGACCCTATAATAAACAAACAATTTAGTATTTACTTTGTTATAGTCAAGTTTGGTGTGATGTATTGAAGATCGCATTATCAGCGTTAAATGGTCGGCCTGTTTGATGGAGTGCTGTGGGATGAACTGTGTGTTTGGTGGAGTGCTGTGGGATGAACGGCGTGTTTGGTGGAGTGCTGTGGGATGAACGGCGTGTTTGATGGAGTGCTGTGGGATGAACGGCGTGTTTGGTGGAGTGCTGTGGGATGAACGGCGTGTTTGATGGAGTGCTGTGGGATGAACTGCGTGTTTGGTGGAGTGCTGTGGGATGAACGGCGTGTTTGATGGAGTGCTGTGGGATGAACGGCGTGTTTGATGGAGTGCTGTGGGATGAACGGCGTGTTTGGTGGAGTGCTGTGGGATGAACGGCGTGTTTGATGGAGTGCTGTGGGATGAACGGCGTGTTTGGTGGAGTGCTGTGGGATGAACGGCGTGTTTGATGGAGTGCTGTGGGATGAACGGCGTGTTTGATGGAGTGCTGTGGGATGAACGGCGTGTTTGGTGGAGTGATGTGGGATGAACGGCGTGTTTGGTGGAGTGCTGTGGGATGAACGGCGTGTTTGATGGAGTGCTGTGGGATGAACGGCCTGTTTGATGGAGTGCTGTGGGATGAACGGCGTGTTTGATGGAGTGCTGTGGGATGAACGGCCTGTTTGATGGAGTGCTGTGGGATGAACGGCGTGTTTGATGGAGTGCTGTGGGATGAACTGCGTGTTTGATGGAGTGTTGTGGGATGAACGGCGTGTTTGGTGGAGTGTTGTGGTTGCATGGCGTGTTTGATGGTTGTAATGTTATGGAAGGACGGCGTGTTTGATGGTTGTAATGCTGTGGGATACTCGGCCTGTTGTGGAGTTGTAATGTTGTGGGATATTAGCCTGTTTGATGGTTGTAATGTTGTGGGATACTCGGCGTGTTTGATGGTTGTAATGCTGTGGGATGCATGGCGTGTTTGATGATTGTAATGTTGTGGGATGCACGGCGTGCTTGATGATTGTAATGCTGTGGGATGCTCGGCGTGTTTGATGGTTGTATTGATGTGGGATGCTCGGCGTGTTTGATGATTGTAATGCTGTGGGATGCACGGCGTGTATGATGGTTGTAATGCTGTGGGATGCCCGTCGTGTTTGATGATTGTAATGCTGTGGTATGCTCGGCGTGTTTGATGATAGTAATGATGTGGGATGCTCGGCGTGTTTGATGGTTGTAATGTTGTGGGATACTCGGCCTGTTTGATGGTTGTAATGTTGTGGGATATTAGGCCTGTTTGATGGTTGTAATGTTGTGGGATACTCGGCGTGTTTGATGGTTGTAATGCTGTGGGATGCATGGCGTGTTTGATGGTTGTAATGTTGTGGGATGCACGGCGTGCTTGATGATTGTAATGCTGTGGGATGCTCGGCGTGTTTGATGGTTGTATTGCTGTGGGATGCTCGGCGTGTTTGATGGTTGTAATGCTGTGGGATGCACGGCGTGTTTGATGGTTGTAATGCTGTGGGATGCCCGTCGTGTTTGATGATTGTAATGCTGTGGTATGCTCGGCGTGTTTGATGATAGTAATGCTGTGGGATGCTCGGCGTGTTTGATGGTTGTAATGCTGTGGGATGCACGGCGTGTTTGATGGTTGTAATGCTGTGGGATGCTCGGCGTGTTTGATGGTTGTAATGCTGTGGGATGCTCGGCGTGTTTGATGGTTGTAATGCTGTGTGATGCTCGGCGTGTTTATGGTTGTAATGATGTGGGATGCTCGGCGTGTTTGATGGTTGTAATGCTGTGGGATGCTCGGCGTGTTTGATGGTTGTAATGCTGTTGGATGCTCGGCGTGTTTGATGGTTGTAATGTTGTGGGATTCTCGGCGTGTTTGGTGGTTGTAATGCTGTGGGGTGCTCGGCGTGGTTGATGGTTGTAATGATGTGGGGTGCTCGGCGTGTTTGATGGTTGTAATGCTGTGGGATGCTCGGCGTGTTTGATGGTTGTAATGCTGTGGGATGCACGGCGTGTTTGATGGTTGTAATGCTGTGGGATGCTCGGCGTGTTTGATGGTTGTAATGCTGTGGGATGCTCGGCGTGTTTGATGGTTGTAATGCTATGGGATGCTCGGCGTGTTTGATGGTTGTAATGCTGTGGGATGCTCGGCGTGTTTGATGGTTGTAATGCTGTGGGATGCACGGCGTGTTTGATGGTTGTAATGCTGTGGGATGCTCGGCGTGTTTGATGGAGTGATGTGGGATGCTCGGCGTGTTTGATGGTTGTAATGCTGTGGGATGCTCGGCGTGTTTGATGGTTGTAATGCCGTGGCATGCTCGGCGTGTATGATGGTTGTAGTGCTGTGGAATGCTCGGCTTGTTTGATGGTTGTAATGCTGTGGATGCTCGGCCTGTTTGATGGTTGTAATGCTGTGGAATGCTCGGCTTGTTTGATGGTTGTAATGCTGTGTGATGCACGGCGTGTTTGATGGTTGTAATGCTGTGGGATACTCGGCGTGTTTGATGATTGTAATGCTGTGGGATGCACGGCGTGTATGATGGTTGTAATGCTGTGTGATGCTCGGCGTGCTTGATGGTTGTAGTGCTATGGGATGCATGGCCTGTTTGATGGTTGTAATGCTGTGGGATGCACGGCCTGTTTGATGGTTGTAATGCTGTGGGATATTCGGCGTGTTTGATGGTTGTAATGATGTGGGATGCACGGCGTGTTTGATGGTTGTATTGCTGTGGCATGCTCGGCGTGTTTGATGGTTGTAATGCTGTGGGATGC
>CM026402.1:59893399-60120402 GCA_014843695.1 Archivesica marissinica
TTGGATGGTTGTAATGCTGTGGGATGCACGGCGTGTTTGATGGTTGTAATGATGTGGGATGCACGGCGTGTTTGATGGTTGTAATGCTGTGGGATGCTCGGCGTGTTTGATGGTTGTAATGCTGTGGGATGCACGGCGTGTTTGATGGTTGTAATGCTGTGGGATGCACGGCGTGTTTGATGGTTGTAATGCTGTGGGATGCTCGGCGTGTTTGATGGTTGTAATGCTGTGGGATGCTCGGCGTGTTTGATGGTTGTAATGCTGTGGGATGCTCGGCGTGTTTGATGGTTGTAATGCTGTGGGATGCACGGCGTGTTTGATGGTTGTAATGCTGTGGGATGCTCGGCGTGTTTGATGGTTGTAATGCTGTGGGATGCTCGGCGTGTTTGATGGTTGTAATGCTGTGGGATGCACGGCGTGTTTGATGGTTGTAATGCTGTGGGATGCACGGCGTGTTTGATGGTTGTAATGATGTGGGATGCTCGGCGTGTTTGATGGTTGTAATGCTGTGGGATGCTCGGCGTGTTTGATGGTTGTAATGCTGTGGGATGCTCGGCGTGTTTGATGGTTGTAATGCTGTGGGATGCTCGGCGTGTTTGATGGTTGTAATGCTGTGGGATGCACGGCGTGTTTGATGGTTGTAATGCTGTGGGATGCACGGCGTGTTTGGTGGTTGTAATGATGTGGGATGTTTGGCGTATTTGATGGTTGTAATGCTGTGGGATGCTTGGCGTGTTTGATGGTTGTAATGCTGTGGAATGCTTGGCGTGTTTGATGGTTGTAATGCTGTGGAATGCTCGGCGTGTTTGATGGTTGTAATGCTGTGGGATGCTCGGCGTGTTTGATGGTTGTAATGCTGTGGGATGCACGGCGTGTTTGATGGTTGTAATGCTGTGGCATGAACGGCGTGTTTGATGGTTGTAATGCTGTGTAATGCTCGGCGTGTTTGATGGTTGTAATGCTGTGGGATGCTCGGCATGTTTGATGGTTGTAATGCTGTGGGATGCCCGGCGTGTTTGATGATTGTAATGCTGTGGGATGCACGGCGTGCTTGATGGTTGTAATGCTGTGGGATACACGGCGTGTTGATGGTTGTAATGCTGTAGGATGCTCGGCGTGTTTGGTGGCTGTAATGCTGTGGGATGCTTGGCGTGTTTCATGGTTGTAATGTTGTGGGATGCTCGGCGTGTGTCATGGTTGTAATGCTGTAGGATGCAAGACGTGTTTGATGGTTGTAATGCTGTGGGATGCACGGCGTGTTTGATGGTTGTAATGCTGTGGGATGCTCGGCGTGCTTGATGGTTGTAATGCTGTGGGATGCTCGGCGTGTTGATGGTTGTAATGCTGTGGGATGCACGGTGTGTTTGATGGTTGTAATGATATGTGGTGCACGGCGTGTTTGATGGTTGTAATGCTGTGGAATGCACGGCGTGTTTGATGGTTGTAATGCTGTGGGATGCACGGCGAGTTTGATGGTTGTAATGATGTGGGATGCTCGGCGTGTTGGATGGTTGTAATGCTGTGGGATGCTCGGGTGTTGGATGGTTGTAATGCTGTGGGATGCTCGGCGTGTTTGATGGTTGTAATGCTGTGGGATGCACGGCGTGTTTGATGGTTGTAATGCTGTGGGATGCCGGCGTGTTTGATGGTTGTAATGCTGTGTATGCTCGGCGTGTTTGATGGTTGTAATGCTGTGGGATGCACGGCGTGTTTGATGGTTGTAATGCTGTTGGATGCACGGCGTGTTGATGGTTGTAATGATGTGGGTGCACGGCGTGTTGGATGGTTGTAATGCTGTGGGATGCAAGGCGTATTTGATGGCTGTAATGCTGTGGGGTGCACGGCGTGTTGATGGTTGTAATGCTGTGGGATGCTCGGCGTGTTTGATGGTTGTAATGCTGTGGGATGCACGGCGTGTTTGATGGTTGTAATGCTGTAGGACGCTCGGTGTGTTGATGGTTGTAATGATATGGGATGCACGGCGTGTTGGATGGTTGTAATGATGTGGGATGCACGGCGTGTTTGATGGCTGTAATGCTGTGGGATGCTCGGCGTGTTGGATGGTTTTAATGCTGTGGGATGCACGGCGAGTTTGATGGTTGTAATGTTGTGGGATGCACGGCGTGTTTGATGGCTGTAATGCTGTGGAATGCTCGGCGTGTTGGATGGTTGTAATGCTGTTGGATGCACGGCGTGTTTGATGGTTGTAATGTTATGGGGTGCACGGCGTGTTTGATGGTTGTAATGCTGTGGAATGCTCGGCGTGTTTGATGATTGTAATGATGTGGGATGCTCGGCGTGTTGGATGGTTGTAATGCTGTGGGATGCTCGGCGTGTTTGATGGTTGTAATGCTGTGGGATGCTCGGCGTGTTTGATGGTTGTAATGCTGTGGGATGCACGGCGTGTTTGATGGTTGTAATGCTGTGGGATGCTCGGCGTGTTTGATGGTTGTAATGCTGTGTGATGCTCGGCGTGTTTGGTGGTTGTAATGCTGTGGGATGCACGGCGTGTTTGATAGTTGTAATGCTGTGGGATACACGGCGTGTTTGGTGGTTGTAATGCTGTGGGATGCTCGGCGTGTTTGATGGTTGTAAGCTGTGGGATGCTCGGCGTGTTTGATGGTTGTAAGCTGTGGGATGCACGGCGTGTTTGATGGTTGTAATGCTGTGGGATGCTCGTCGTGTTTGATGGTTGTAAGCTGTGGGATGCTCGGCGTGTTTGATGGTTGTAAGCTGTGGGATGCACGGCGTGTTTGATGGTTGTAATGCTGTGGGATGCACGGCGTGTTTGATGGTTGTAATGCTGTGGGATGCACGGCATGTTTGATGGTTGTAATGCTGTGGGATGCACGGCGTGTTTGATGGTTGTAATGCTGTGGGATGCTCGGCGTGTTTGATGGTTGTAATGATGTGGGATGCTCGGCGTGTTTGATGGTTGTAATGCTGTGGGATGCTCGGCGTGTTTGATGGTTGTAATGCTGTATGATGCACGGCGTGTTTGATGGTTGTAATGCTGTGGGATGCACGGCGTGTATGATGGTTGTAATACTGTGGGATGTTCGGCGTGTTTGATGGTTGTAGTGCTGTAGGATGCACGGCGTGTTTGATGGTTGTAGTGCTGTAGGATGCACGGCGTGTTTGATGGTTGTAATGCTGTGGGATGCTCGGCGTGTTTGATGGTTGTAATACTGTGGGATGTTCGGCGTGTTTGATGGTTGTAGTGCTGTAGGATGCACGGCGTGTTTGATGGTTGTAGTGCTGTAGGATGCACGGCGTGTTTGATGGTTGTAATGCTGTAGGATGCACGGCGTGTTTGATGGTTGTAATGCTGTGGGATGCTCGGTGTGTTTGATGGTTGTAGTGCTGTAGGATGCACGGCGTGTTTGATGGTTGTAATGCTGTAGTATGCACGGCGTGTTTGATGGTTGTAATGCTGTGGGATGCTCGGCGTGTTTGAAAATTATTTTGCTCGGCATGTTTCTGGACACGGTTGTGGGTATTTAATACTCTTTGAGTCCGTCTAATTTATCTATTATTACGACACCTCGATACCATATCAAATAAATATGTGTGTTTATTGTGCCTGCTCGTCACGCATACTAGCAACATTCTTGGACGGCACTCAATGCCTATATACACTTTTATGTAAGCATGCATTATTTGCGTTCTGGAGAGACACTATTCAATAACGAATTACGTATACCCACATCATGTTACGAAGAACGCTCATTTACATGTCTGAGTTATGAGGCCTTCTTTGACTGGTTGCTTTTTAAATGAAAAACAAACACGTGCAGCTCTATCTTTCCGTCTGAATATATGGGTTTGTGTCCTTTTATATACCGGGATGTCCACGTTCTATGCTAACTCTAATATAAGCCCCATTATGACAATTACGTTGAAGTGAATACAGTCGAATCCCTAATACGCAGCACTGATAATACCCCTTATGCACTTTACTGCTTCAATGTTGTGGGAATCGGTCTTTTGGCTTGGTCAAAGTTCATCACCATCATCGACTGAAGCACAGCCAACGGTAGTTTTGGAAAGGGTTTGCTGGCCTTTACAAGACCAGGAGGGGCTGGCAAGCTTGGTGATGATATACCAGGGAATAGACTTCGTTCTGGCTGGAAAAATATAGAGCATATCATGTTACATATATCAATTTGTGCGTGTCATTGGTTTTCAATTTTTGCACACCAACACGGAATTATAAATGATGAATAACATTATATCACAATTATTTATCACAGAACATTTATGGCTGTTTGGTTAGCGCTCTCGCTTCTAACCAATGCAACAGGGGTTCGAGCGCAGTGGTTAGCGCGCTCGCTTCTCACCAATGCAACACGGGTTCGAGTGTAGTGGTTTGCGCGCTCGCTTCTCACGAATGCAACACGGGTTCGAGCGCAGTGGTTAGCGCGCTCGCTTCTCACAAATGCATCACGGGTTCGAGTGCAGTGGTTAGCGCGCTCGCTTCTCACCAATGCAACACGGGTTCGAGCACAGTGGTTTGCGCGCTCGCTTCTCACCAATGTAACATGGGTTCGAGTGCAGTGGTTAGCGCGCTCGCTTCTCACCAATGCAACATGGGTTCAAGCGCAGTGGTTAGCGCGCTCGCTTCTCACCAATGCAACACGGGTTCGAGCACAGTGGTTAGCGCGCTTGCTTCTCACCATTGCATCACGGGTTCGAGCACAGTGGTTAGCGCGCTCGCTTCTCACCAATGCAACACTGGTTCGAGCGCAGTGGTTAGCGCGCTCGCTTCTCATCAATGTGACCCGTGTTCGATCCTCGGACCGGAACATATGAACTTTTTTTTAATTTTTTTTTTTTATACTATATTTATTTTACAAAGATTGCGAAGCAAGTTTTAACAACTTATATTAATCACTCTCGTTGGCTCGGATGAAAGCGTATATGTGGTCATTCATGTGGGAGGAAACCGGAGTACCCGGAGAAAACCCACCTGTCCGATCTGGCGACTAGGCTGTCCGATTAGCGCAGTGGTTAGCGCGCTCGCTTCTCATCAATGTGACCCGTGTTCGATCCTCGGACCGGAACATATGTAAGATGGTACGGTGGTCGCCAGATCGGACAGGTTGGTTTTCTCCGGGTACTCCGGTTTCCGCCCACACGAAAGACTACATATACGCTTTCATCCACGCCAACGAGAGTGATTAATACAAGTTGTTCTATTTTAAAGCATATTTCGCATTTCTTGTAAAATAAGTATATGCAAATTCATTTAGCTCGATTGCGAAACAAGTTCTTACAACTTACTAATCACTCTCGAGACCTCATTTCTGATGGAATCCATCGCAACGAGGGAGAGAGAAGAGGCAATGTGGAATTTAAGTGCTTTGCCTAAGGATACAGTGGTAACCGCTAAAGCTTGGCTCGAACGCCTGGTCTTTCGCAGCTGAAGCGAACGCGCTACCACACTGCTATCGCAGACGTACCATAGTAGTATTGTAATCATGGTACAAACGGTGCATACCTCGAGAAATAACGCGCTAGTCCACTTGGTGTATGTTGATGTATGTCATGTTTCATTGGATTACAGACGGATCTGTAGTCCAGTGGTAACACGCTGGACTCGTAATCCAGGGATCTCGGGTTCGATCCCCCGTCTGACCCTAATAAAATGAATAGTCTTTCAGATGGGACGTTAAACCGAGGTCTCGTGCTTTACACCGTGCACGTAAAAGAACCAGAGGAGACTCTGGAATGGGTCTCTGTCTGTATCATTGCACTATCCTCCAACAATCTAAAATGACTAATCTCTTCAGGAGGCGTCGCTCATACGGGCAACTGGTAGCGACGATAAATAAACGTAAAACAAACAAATTCATTGGATTAGATGAGAACAGGAGGGGAGCAGATAAGGTCATTAAGGTGCTGTGTTGTAATATAGTGTGTTTTAAGTTTATTTATCGTCGTTACCGGTTGCCCATATTAGCGACGAAGAGATTAGTCATTTTAAATTTTTGTAGGATTGTGCAATGATACAGACAGAGACCCATTCCAGAGTCGCACTGTGTACAGCACCGACACGAGACCTCGGGTTAAAGTCCCATTTGAATGACTGTTCATTTTATTAGGGTCAGACGGGGGATCGAACCTGCGATCCTTTGAACACCAGTCCGACGTGTTTTCCACTGGACTACAGATCCGTCTGTGTTATATAGTCAAACATAGAAATATAATGAAAGAAAACATCAATGGGAATCCAAGCATAGTGCCCTTATTTATTTGATATCGAAGAAGGATGTATAGTTTATACAAATTTATTTTAGCCCGATTGCGAAACAAGTTCTTTCAACTTATATGAATCACTCTCGAGACCTCATTCCTGATGGAATCCATCGCCACGAGGGAGAGAGAAGAGGCAACGTGGAATTTAAATGCCTTGCCTAAGGGCACAATCGTAACGGCTCCAGCGGGGCTCGAACTCCGGACCTTTCGCACCTGAAGCGAACGCGCATCCACTGCGCTATCACGACTTCCACAAAGAAGGATGTATGTCTCGCATGGAAAGAAACATGAAGGCTACGAGATTCAAATTGACTGTATTGTTACATAGTTACGTACAAATTAGGGCATAATTCGAGCAAATGTTATCGGATATGAAATTGCATACACACTAAGACTGTTCTCTTGATGAAGAGGATATATGCAAAGCTTCAGTTGAATTGGATGATTTGTAGGAGTTACGACAACAAAACGTTAGACAGTAGGAAAGACGAACGAACGAACGGACGGACGGACCCAAATTTGTATATTAAATGGTTATTTCCTGGTTCTCTATAGCCATATTGACGGAATGTATAGTCACATCTGTTATAGCTACATAACACATATCCATAGACCACTAGCCAGTAAACCTATTGTTCTCTTAGCCACGTAACTAAAGTCCCATTTTACGGTTATGGACAGACGGACGGATGAATGGATGGATGGATAGATGGGCTAAGCAGTTATTTCTCCCGGTTCTCGAGATTGTGGACACAAAATGCAATAATACATTACAATTATTTTCTTCTAGCACACTTATAACAGAATACCGTGCCCATGTATCCTAGAGTACAATAGCCTCACTCAAATCTGTTAAATATAAATAACTGATTTTCAACTATTCTGTTTGCATGATATATCTATTTTCTTAGCCTACCACGTTTTAGATTCTAAACCCAAATAAATACGATTTAAAAGTGCTTGACATCATTGTTGAAACTAGAGTGCGCAATTCTGTCCACAGTAATAGCGATCGACACACAGCAGCTCGCAGCGCCAATACGACAACGTAGCGTGACGTCAAGAATGAACACAACTTTTCATTGGTTACTCGCAAGATGTTGTTCCGCCCATTTATCAGAGTGGACGTGAATTTCAAATACAGCACTAGCCTGGTAACAGGCGTGTATATATATTGCATTACCCGTCATATACATATGTTTAATACCAAAACCATTAATTGAGTCGTATTGCGTTTCTTATAATATCTATGCATATGAAAACTAGAATTATTATCTGTGTAATTATTTATTATTATTTATCATATTAATAGGCGTATGAGCACGTGCCTTAATCAATGACGTCACGTGAATTGAAAATGAGGCACTGCATATGATAAACTGTATAATTGGCCGCCATATATAGCCTGGGTTCCAATCTGTCGATTTTTCACTTTTTAACTTCTGGCAAAATGACAGCCTGGGGAAACTTGATTTCCGATCATAGCGCCATCTACTTACATCCTCATTATTAAGGGTGTAGATTTGAAGAACGACAACTCTTCTCTATGAGATACTATCGCTAAATATAGAAACGGAATTCTATCGAAAATCCTCGAACAGGCACGATTATACACGATCATTTCCGAATATACACGAATGCTCCCGTACCTTCATTTACAGTGCAAACATATAATTTCCCGTTTCTGTGTTATATCGACGAGATGGCGGATTTTAATTATTACGTTTAAATGGTAATGGGTCGATTCGGCGTAATTGAAGTAAGGACGACTTAAATCTTAAGTAAATATTTCAAATCAGACTCACATTGTACTTTTTAAACTATTTATCGTTCCGTTGACCCATAAACAATGGCGGCCGATTATAAAGATTGATCAACATTGCAGTGCCTCGCTTTCGATTCAAGTACGTCATTAATTACGTCACGTGCTAATAGGCCTATTAATAGGATTAATGATAATCAATAATTTCACGGAAAATCCGACGAGTTTCCCCAGGCGTTGATATGATCAGAAACTCAATACGGCCCAATTAATAGTGTCGGTGTTAAAATATATTTATTTGACTGTCATTTGACGAGTTTACTCAAGATGTAAGTGCTATTCACCGCCCTTACCTCAATTACGCCGAATCAACCCGTAACCACAGAAACGTAATACATATCGATATAACGCAGAAACGTGAACTAACACGTTGACAAATGTTGGCAGTATAAATTAGGCTACGGGAACATTCGCGTATTGTCGGGAATGATCGTGTATAACCGTGCATATTCAGTGAATTCCGGAAGAATACCGTGTTTATATTTAGCGATCATATATTGCAGAGAAGAGTTGTCGTTCTTCAAATTAACACCCGCAAAGACGTGGGTGTATGTTTTGTCAGAACTAAAAAGGTGAAAAATCAACAGAATGGAACCGAGGCTATTACAGCACAAGAAACGATTCATCAGGATTAGGACACGATTATTTTGTTAGCATACAATCGTGCACACAAAGATGACAGACGTAAGCACTATATGGTCCAGAATAAACACAATCGGAAATTAAAATTCTTCGCTAATATTTTAATCCAATAACCATTACATAAGGCAGTGAAAACAAGCTGTTTCCTGTTATTCTTTCCGTGAGATAGAGAGAAAATGTCAGTGCTATTAATATTCAGTAATAACTTATTACGGTAAAAAATAAACGTTGGAAAATAAGATCAGTGCGTGTGTGTGTTTTTACGTTTATTTATCGTCGCTACCGGTTGCCCATATGAGCGACGCCTCCTGAAGAGATTAGTTATTTTAGATTTTGGAGGATAGTGCATGATACAGACAGAGACCCATTCCAGAATCTCCTCTGGTTCTTTTACGTGCACGGTGTAAAGCACCGACACGAGACCTCGGTTTAACGTCCCATCTGAAAGACTGTTAATTGTATTAGGGTCAGACGGGGGATCGAACCTGCGATCCCTGGATTACCAGTCCAGCGTGTTACCACAAAATACGATCAAACACGAACGAGCTATTATATATAGAAATTACTATTTGTAAATTACCTCCCTTTATGAATATATTATTTAATAAAATGCCCAATAACTCTGTTTGATTATATAATATTGTATTGCTCTATATACATGTATATAACAATCACACACTCGTTGTACAATTGAAATAGCAAATGGGTTGGGCCACAAGTTCTAATAACATTAGTGATTGGCCCTCCTCCCCATAAAATAAATTAAGAACAACAGAATGTAAGTCACAGACGTGGTAACACGCTGGACTGGTAATCCAGGGGTCGCCGGTTCGATCCCCCATCTGACCCTAATAAAATTAACAGTCTTTCAGATGGGACGTTAAACCGAGGTCTCGTGTCCGTGTTTTACACCGTGCACGTAAAAGAACCAGAGGAGATTCTGGAATGGGTCTCTGTCTGTATCATGCACTATCCTCCAACATCTAAAATAACTAATCACTTCAGGAGGCGTCGCTCATATGGGCAACCGGTAGCGACGATACATAAACGTAAAAACAAAACACACAGAATGTAAGTGGCGTAGTTAGTGCTGAAAACATGTACATAATGCATTTTTCAAGATTTAATATAGTTAGTCTGTGAATTTTCAAAGAAATGTGCTAGTAAATGGTGGTTTACTAAAGTTAACGTTAGGATAAATTTACATATGAATAAATTATTATAGTATTAATTTTCCAACTGAAGAATGAAACGCAAATATAGACGTTAAGTGTACAGTAGACATGTGTTAGTGGCCACCTCCATTAAGCAGTCAACATGAACAGAACAGAACATATGTTTATTCATGACGTATACATAAGTACATAGTCATAATATATACATATAAATAAACAAGTGATCAATAAAGCTATCGTATAGCTACTGTAATCTAATTTAATATAGAGGATGAATATTCTAGTTAGTTGTTTTGTGTACATGTATTAAGCAACCAGCTTCCAGATTCCCAATGTGCTGCTTTATTATATATTTGACCTCTATTGGCAGAACAATGCAATGTCGAAGCTCAGTCGGTCTGGTTTTATGAACGATATGTCTACTGTTGATACTGTATTTATTCTATGTCCACTTCTCAAAAAGGTATCGGCAAATATAATATGTATTTGTGTGGATTCAAACATTCAGATTTTGCTATGCTATGAATCTATAATTTAGCTCGCTTTGAGGCTTTGCCTTATTAATATTATTTAATATTTACAAGGTGTTGTTAGGTAAACTGCCCGCCGGCGATGGTTTAATCCTTTTATTCCCACTTGCTTTGTCCAGTAGTACTCTTATTCCCACTTCATAGGTAAATGACCATTCCAAATTTTTGGCGAATGCACAAGTTCAAATTGAGTTTGTCCGCAACAAACGCGGTGGACAAAGTCTTGTTGTTGGTGGTTACAGGTTCATGGTATGTATATATATATATAGTTGCTGTCTGTCTGCGTGTCTGTCCGTCCGTTTGATTGTATTTGATCTTAAACACTCTTAAACACACTGCAACACAAATCCTCTTATTCCCACACCCGTTTTTACCTAATTTTATATAAGTGGGAACAATAGGACTACACCCCGGCGATATAGCCCAAAATGGTGCTGATGCAGGCGTGAAACCCGAAATATAACATAACATAAATATTTACCCCTGTTGTCTGCTATGACCACATAAACGGATCTTATTTGTTAATACCTTACCTGGAATCCAGATTGTTGTTGTGAGAACGGAAACGGATATCTTGGATATACTAGATGCGCAGTTTGCTTTTCTCGCTTACGCCATTTTGCTCTCCTATTCTGGAACCATACCTGCATAATAATAAGGTCAGTTGTACACGTGTGTGTTATGCTGTTATGCTATGCTAGCATAGCACGCTGTCAGACAATTCCATTGCGCGCCACCACACTATATTTATGCCTGCGGCAACTTCAATACCCTGATGTCGTCAATGTTCCGCGATACACGCACGTGTTTAGATATCCGACGCTCTACCACTGGACAACGGACGCCACATATTCGTAGTGCCTTTCGTGGCGATTATAATAATTATGTTCAATAAATGAATATTAAAGAATGGTGTCTGTGAAGCAACCTCTACAAGTCGAAGCTGCAGACATAGTGCACCTGGCTGTCCGATTAGCGCAGTGGTTAGCGCGCTTGCTTCCCACCAATGCAACCCGGGTTCGATCCTCGGACCGGGAAGTATGTGAGATGGTGGTCGCTAGATCGGACAGGTGGGTTTTCTCCGGCTACTCCGATTTCCTCTCACACAAATGACCACATATACGCGCCAACGAGAGTGATTATATAAGTTGTTAGAACTTGCTTCGTGCGCAATCGTTGTAAAATAAATAACGTTTAGACATAGTGCACCCAGCTATTTGACTGTGACTTGTGGTACACTCTTCAAGTTATTCAACTTATTTCAGAGACAGTAACAGTTATTCGATTCCCAAGGTTAAAGTGCCATTACATCGCAAAAAGCAAATAAAATGCATTTTGTCACGTATATTAAAAATGCGTTGCTACTACAAATTCTTCCGAATACATTCGAACACTAACATTGAAACAATACACAGTGTTTTTGTGATCTACAATCTTTCAAAATTGAAAGTAGGATTTCATATAACGATCATCCACGCTCCTGAATTGACATCAGAGTCAATACTAAACGCGAGATAATGTCATTTAAAGATAATTTATCTAAGACTAGTCTACAAATACATATGCATAGGCACACATGTGAGATATAACGGTAAATCTGTAGCATAAATCTCATTATTTGGGATACACAGGTTGTATTACGCATGCATGTTGACCCTATTTGCATTATTTTGTTATGTCAACAAACCGCGTATAGGACGTTTGTTTACTGGTTGAAATGCTCAGTGGAAGTCGTGATAGCGCAGTGGATGCGCGTTCGCTTCAGGTGCGAAAGGTCCGGAGTTCGAGCCCCGCTGGAGCCGTTACGATTGTGTCCTTAGGCAAGGCATTTAAATTCCACGTTGCCTCTTCTCTTTCCCTCGTGGCGATGGATTCCATCAGGAATGAGGTCTCGATAGTGATTAAATATAAGTTGAAAGAACTTGTTTCGCAATCGAGCTAAAATAAATTTTTATAAACTAGTTGAAATACTCAGTATTTGAGGCAAATATTTGGAAAAAAATTATACCATATAATAGGAAAATACATTCTGTAAAAATTTGCGTTTTCACCGATGTAGTGTCGCTTTAAGGGTTTTTGGGGGAAACAACCATTCGCTTATAATGGCCGTCAGGTTTGGTTACCGTCACATTTCGGATCCATGAGCAATCGTAGTAATTTTAAAATATCTGTGAAGACACATTTTATGCTATCAGTATCAATTTAGTCCTTTTATCTGGTCACTATTTGTATTCCATTTAATGTTTTAATTCCAGTGTATTGAGGTTTAGTATTACCTTCTTTCTATGTCAGACAATTTTATGTGATATTATATAAGTATTCATACACTCATGTGCTATGTAACTGTAATTCAATATGTGCTATAATTGATGGGACTAATTTGCCTTTTCGCTGTCATATGATCAATTCTAAGGACCGTGGCTGATCCGGACACTCCTTTCTATTTATTCTGACCGTGGCTGATCCGGACACTCCTTTCTATTTATTCTGACCGTGGCTGATCCGGACATTCCTTTCAATTTATTCGGCAGGTTAAGGGTTTAATAAATACTACTATTCACCGAACAAGCGTCCGTATTGAAGCATATACGATGTGCGCCTCACAACTGACGGTCTGTGAGTTCGAGACCAGTCAGAACCAGGGTGGTGATGTCCTTAGGCCAGACACGTGTATGTTAGTGTGAACGTCCGCAATAAGATATAGTTCCGGTATCATTTTCAAGTTTGTTTCTGTTTGCTGTCAAAATTAAAAACTACAGACAAAACAAATTCATTAGAATAATTATATTATAATTAAATATTCATGATCGTCAGAAAATCGATACAATACAAAAGTACATCCAACCGCGGAGGAATACGAAACTCAAGCAGTGACAGAGAAAATGCCATAGGTCACTGTTTCAAAACAGTGGAAGATGGAGTTTGTTTTCTTTCACTTAGAAAACTACATAAAACATAAACGAAAATGATGATCAACAAGCTTGTGCATTTATTCGACAAGCACTGAGTACCTGTATCCTTGATTCTGGTAGGTGTACTTTTGCCGCCAATTTTTCTCTCATAAATATATCTGGATAATGCGTCCGTCTGAATGCGATCTCCAAATCCTGCAGTTGTCTCGTAGTAAATGTGGTACGGTTGCGTTTCGTTTTTGAACCGCATTTTGATGCTATTATTGGTCGAAGCTTTTGTGACATCAACTTCGACAACGATGGTCTGCTTGGAACCGAAATTGGACTAAAATTATCTAAAAATACAAAAACGACTCATTTATACTAGAAGTCATAGAAACAACTCATTTATACTAGAGGTCATAGAAACAACTCATTTATACTAGAGGTCATAGAAACAAATCATTTATACTAGAGGTCATAGAAACAACTCATTTATACTAGAGGTCATAAAAACAACTCATTTATACTACAGTGTAGCGTCCCCCAGGGTAGCTGTTTAGGGCCCTGGCTCTACTTGACTTACGCCGGAACATTGTTCAGTGTAATCCCTCAGTCAATTTCATTATATGGATGTTCAGATGATCACATAGCAAACAAAATGTTTAAACGAACATCTAAGGATAATGAAAAACAAGCTATCCAAGAACTTGAAAATTGTGCTTTAAACATCGATAACTGGATGGAGCACAACAAATTCAAAATGAACTCATCAAAAACTGAATTCATCTTATTTGGGAGCAGACATAAACTCAAAAAATGCTCAGTAACAGAACTTAACGTTGCTAGTGACAATATCAAATATGTGAGCTGTATAAGGTATCTTGGTGCATTTTTAGACGAGAATCTCAGTTTTAAAGATCACATCAAACGAAAATGTCAGACCGCAATGTTCAATTTTCTCAGAATAAAAAATATTAGAAAATACCTTACCAAAGAAGCAACTGAAATTCTGGTGTTATCACTTGTCATCTCGCATCTGGATTATTGCAATGGAATTCTATTTGGTGTTCCCAAATGTGATATCAAAAAAATGCAAAGAATACAAAATATGTGCGCTAAACTTGTTTTAAAGCTCAGGAAATATGATAGTTCAAAACAAGCACTGTACCAACTTCACTGGCTTCCCATCAGGGCCAGAATTGAATTCAAAATTCTTACTGTAATGTATAACTGTTCAAAAGGCCATGCCCCTGCGTATCTTACCGAGTTATTAATTGAAAAGGTACCAAGACGTAGATTAAGATCTTCAGATGTTACTGGTTGTTATGAGGTACCGTATAACAAACAAAAAACATTTGGTGACAGGAGCTTCAAAACAGTAGGGCCACAGCTATGGAACACTTTACCCGTAGATTTGAGAAACTTGGATTCTGTAGAAACGTTTAAGAAACACCTTAAAACATTGTTCTTCAGAAAATGTTATTCATGGTTTTAAAACATTCATGTATTGACAGACTGAACAGGATAGTTGCAGAATTAGTGTAGTGTTAAAAAAGGTTTTAGAAACAATGATATAATTTACCAAAAATTATGCTTATAATAATGATTGATCAAATATGTGTTATTGTGTGGTAACATAATTATTTTTAGACCAATGTCATTTTGTAAATAACGAGAATTTTGTTCAGGTTTTTATGTAAGTACATGTCTATATATGTATTTTACTTCTATTGTACAACGCCAGTGAATATACTATGTGTACAATAGGCGTTTTATCAAATTAAACAGTTTCAGAGGTCATAAAAACAACTCATTTATACTAGAGGTCATAAAAACAACTCATTTATACTAGAGGTCATAGAAAAAACGCACACTTCGCATAAGTGTGTTTTTACATGAAAAACAATTAACTATATAAATACATTGTTTTAAACATTTTGGAATATTTTTAGTTGTTCAGTTTGTGTTTTGTAATAAAGATGTGATATATCTTTGATCGAATCCTTCGTATTTCGTTTTCCTGTAATAATACTCATATAAATGTAGATGTGTGTTTTCTATGTCCTCTAGTATAGATTAAGTTACTTGTCAATACATTGTTCAGTGCGATTAATTACTTTCCAATACTAAGTATAAATGCTGAAGTTATTCTTCCGTCAAACGATAACTTAAATGTACTTACAGTAGCCTGTTCCAAGCATGCATGTGTCGCAGGTGCGATATTGCCTTGCCTAACCCTATATTGTCCATACAGTCCCCTCCATATTCCCCCAATAAATGTTCATCAGTCGGCCGTCGTTATAAAATAACTAACTTAACTATTAACTAACTTAACAGACGGATCTGTAGTCCAGTTGTTAACTCGCTGGACTGGTAATCCAGGGATCGCAGGTTTGATCCCCAATCTGACCCTAATAAAAATTAACAACCTTTCAGTTGGGATTTTTGACCGAGGTATCGTTTCTGTGCTTTACACCGTGCACGTAAAAGAAACAGAGGAGACTCTGGAATGGGTCTCTGTCTGTATCATTGCACTATCCTCCAACAATCTAAAATGACTAATCTCTTCAGGAGGCGTCGCTTATATGGGCAACCGGTAGCGACGATAAATAAACGTAAAAATCAAAACACATGTCGTGGTTTCTATATTCTTCGGAAAGGAAGGGCATGAGAAACAATCAGTTTTGCTTCCTCGTATCGTCGCTGTCGCATGTAGGGGATACAGTACCACACATGTAGCGGATATAGTACCACACATGTAGGGGATATAGTACCACACATGTAGGGGATATAGTACCACACATGTAGGGGATATAGTACCACACATGTAGGGGATATAGTACCACACATGTAGGGGATATAGTACCACACATGTAGGGATATAGTACCACACATGTAGGGGATATAGTACCACACATGTAGGGGATATAGTACCACACATGTAGGGGATATATTACCACACATGTAGGGGATATAATACCACACATGTAGGGGATATAGTACCACTTCTCTCGCATTGATAGTTATGATGCACGTGGAAGTCGTGTAGCGCGGTGGTGCGAAAGGTCCGGAGTCCGCGCCCAGGTGTAGCCGTTACAATTGTGACCTTAGGCCATGTATTTAAATGCCACCCCTTCTCTCTCCCTCATGGCGATGGATTCCATCAGCAGCGAGGTATCCAGAGTGATTAATATAAGCTGTAAGAACGTGTTTCGCAATCGAGCTAAATGAATTTGCATAAACTAACTCCTCCTTTACCTCGATTAACTTCATACTATAGTATATACTGTACTTTATTTTACAACAATTGCGAAACAAGCTTTAAAATAGAACAACTTGTATTAATCACTCTCATTGGTGCAGATGAAAGCGTATTTGTCGTATTTCGTGTGGGAGGAAACCGGAGTACCCGGAGAATATCCACCTGTTTCGCAATCGAGCTAAAATAATTGTGCATACACTAAGCTGTAATTTTAAGTCATTGTTTATTGAAATAATTTATATATCTCCATTTGTAAGAGGTACTATTCAATGAGCTCCGGACATAGGTATAAATAATTCTCGAGATAGCATTCGCTAACAGGCCATGTCTTTAGATTATAAAACTGTTCTCAGATCTCAAACTCGAGCTCAAGGAATTTGATTGGTTGAGTCTGAGCTTTACATCCCAGCAGAACCAATCACAAGCTTGAGTCTGAGCTTGAGATTGGAGAAAAGTTTTATAACCTCTGGGCCAGCTCCGAGGTTATAAAACTGTTCTCAGATCTCAAACTCGAGCTCTAGTGATTTGATTGGTTGATTATGATATATAAGATTGAGTGAACCAATCAGAAGCTTTTCTCCAATCTCAAACTCAATTCTCAAGCGTCTGATTGGTTATAAAATAAAATTATGTTCTGTTCTGAACTGACTATCAAATATCAAGATAATAGATAATTGTGCAAGACTATTATCATAGCGTCCTTACCAATTGTAATGCCTTCTTTTCAAGAGTAATGTAGATTGTAGAGTAAGTACCACTCAAATCATTCACCATTATTTTTGCCCAATAAATGAGCATGTTTATCGCTGCTATTTGTGTTCTAAATGTGTGTTCTATGTTCTAAATGTGTGTTCTAAATGTGTGTTATATGTTCTAAATGTGTGTTCTAAATGTGTGTTCATCTCAGTTCTTTGTAATTTTGTTTATAGTCGCCACCGCATAAATGCATTTGGGCGACTGTATTTTCTAAGATGGTTATGTCCTAAGGTGATTCTTCTTGTCTAAGGTGATTCTTCTTGTCCTAAGGTGATTCTTCTGTGGTGGTTATTCGATGATGATTATACGTGTTCTGTGATGATTATTCCTATGCTTCTATGATGATTATTCCTGTTCTTCTACGTTGATTAGTTCGGTATTCTCTGAAGGTTCTGTATTCTGTGTGGCTTATGAAGACGTCATCAGGTGGTTACTTCTTTCTGTGCCGACCAGGTTGACAAGGCCTGGTCTGTACGTGGTCCTTTGTAGGGCCACACT
Source organism: Archivesica marissinica (assembly GCA_014843695.1). NCBI lineage: Eukaryota > Metazoa > Mollusca > Bivalvia > Venerida > Vesicomyidae > Archivesica > Archivesica marissinica. Next base: position 59,911,237 of record CM026402.1, read on the forward strand.
CCTCACTGTTGGTCACCCCGCAGCAGCATTAATACGGATCTGACAGTTAGACATCTGGTCGTCGATTGTCGCAAACGAGTCTACTAAACTCCGGTGTAGCTCGGGGGAGCGTGGATCCACGACTATTGCCGCTCCCTCAGGTCCGCCGTCTCGTCTATCCGCCGGAGAAGTAGAAGAAGGAAGAGAAAGTGTCGAAAAAAGCCGGCGAAGATATAGTGCGTCAATATCACTATCTAGAGTGTCCACTATCTAGAAGAGCTGGTGGATCTGTCCTGATGTGCCGTAGCCATGGATCCACATGCTGGCGAGCCTCCCCTTCACAAGATCGACGACCAGAAGATCCCAGAATCCTACGCTGCTGCTGCGGGATGTGCCCCGGTCACGACGTGCACGTCGTGAGGAGATCGACCGGGCGTCTCAGTTCTTTCTTACCTTACCATATATCATGACTTCTTTTCAAGCGTAATGTAAATTGTAAAGTAAGTACCACTCAAAACATGTATGTTCCACCCTTTTCTTGCTTACTTGTATGTACTGTTATATATATATATGCTGTGTCACAATATATCAAAATAAAATATGATTAAACTAAACGTTGTTGTCATCAACTAGATGTGAATCTTGTTATATATACACTATATTGTTCGTGTATCTATCAGACCGCCTCCGTGGTCGAGTGGTTAACGTCGCTGACTTGTATACCACTGTAACTTATCATCTCTGATGGTCACGGGTTCGAGCCCCGCTCAGACCGTGTCTCATTTATATGAAAAAGTTGGCAGTTTCTTACGGAGGTTGGTGCACTAAGTACTGGTTAACCGCTGGAGCCTGCCCAGGAAAGGTGTTGTTACGTAAACTGCCCGTCGCTCAAATGGGAAACCGGTAGCGACGTTAATAAAATAATTTTAAAAACTATGTATCTACTAGTGTAGATATTGAAACTGTTACTGACCTTTCCTCTGCGATGTGTGTTCGTTCGTCATCCCCAATATGTTTGATATCGAGAACTTGAGAGGTGTTGTAGCATTGTCTTTCATGTCCTCATTAACGACATGAGCGTTATCTAAATCTGTGTCCGTTTGTATCGTGGTTGTATTTGCTTCTAGCTCTTCATATTCGCGTTTTATTGGTACAGAAAAGTTTATAGGTTGCTCCACACAATCCTGTTCGTCCATTTTCATTTAAGTTCGACTAGTTCGTTAAACTAAAATTTGTTTTTAATTTCTGCGTAAATTTGATTCCAACAGTCTAGAGTTTTGTTATATAAATATTGTTAAATTTATGTTACCTATAAATAAAATAAGATAATTGAGTATAGTATAACGAAAATATAGAAATTGAGACGAAATAAGAATTATATTGGACTTATATAGGCGCACGGAACCAAAACGAAGTCATAGAACACGCGACTGCATTTTCTACACGCGACACACAATTAATAAAATATCTTGATGGATTCATATCCTTGTAATAGGAGCAGAAACTCCTTCAAGAAGACCCTGCAGTGTCTGATTTATTTAAGGTTATTTCCTTTTCATTTTGCTTTAACGCTGCTTTTAACGTTTCATAAGTATCTACACAATGCTAGCTATAGAATATTAAAGATATTGAAAGGTTTCGTTGTTGCCATTCAAATTTCTACAAATTGCATAAATCGCAGGAGTCTAACGAGACAATTACGAAATAATTTACCGTGAAGGGACGGACAACAACAGTCTAAACAATATTGAAGATTTTTAATTTCCATTATTAAGATCGTATGGCTTCTTATAATATCCTCGTGGGCTAAATTGTCTCTACCATTGTCGGATATTAATCTTACAGATTGACTGAGTGGGAAATTATTTTGGACGTCTTTTATGGATTAGATTTTATTTATTTGTGTATGATAGAGGTGCTGCAGCAGATGTCTATCTGTATAAGATGTTCATCTGGTAGTGCTGCATTCATATATGACATTTGTTTGTGTAGAAATAATGTGCATCAAGTTTCAAGTATGTGGTACTTGCAACATCATCATCAACATCATCATCACCATCACCATCATCATCATCATCATCATCATCATCATCATCATCATCATCATCATCATCAACAACAGCATAACAACATCATCTATATCATCATCATCAACATCAACAACATCATCAATAGCATAACACCATCATCAACATCATCATCATCATCATCAACAACAACAACATCATCAATAGCATTACATTATCATCAATAGCATAACATCATCATCATCATCAACATCATCATCATCGTCATCATCATCAATATCATTAACATCATCAATAGCATAACACCATCATCAATAGCATAACACCATCATCATTATCACCATCATCGTCATCATCATCATCACAATCATCAATATCATCATCGTCATCATCATCATCATCATCATGGAGTGTATTAATTTTAATATAGAAGTTAGCAAGTATCTTGAGCTCAGAACCTTTAATTTCTTTTTATCTTTTCAACCGCTTGTCATTAACAACAAGCGAATCAATTAACAAATTTAATATGTGCTTCTCCATAACTGATGATAACGTGGCTGCTAATTGATGACATTGTTTTACGATCAATTGTGTTCTACGGTAATAATTATCTTGATCAAACTGTTAAATGTTACTGTGGCTGCTGTTATTGCTGTTGCTACTACTGCTGCTGCTGCTGCTAATGATGTGGCGATGATGATGATGATGATGATGACAACAACAACGATGATGACGATGATAATGTTGCTACTACTACTACTACTATTATTGATGATGATGTTGATGCTGATGATGATGATGATGTTGTTGATGATGATGATGATGATGATGACGATGATAATGTTGCTACTACTACTACTACTATTATTGATGATGATGTTGATGCTGATGATGATGATGATGTTGTTGATGATGATGATGATGATGATGACGACGATGATGAGAAAACTATGTGTGTGTGATGTAGAATTGGATTTATTATTTATTCTAACATGACTTGATATTTTGTTCCTATAAAAAAGGAACAAAAATCTACCGTTGTTAAATCTGCAATAAACCACGACAACGGCTGTTGAATTTTGCTCCCTTTGTAAAAACCTATTTATGGACGTAAATATGCACAACTTTTTGAAAAGCATACACTTGTGAGTTAGTACCGTTAACGGAGCAATAACGCGGCATGTATTAGCATAAATGTGTGTATTTGCTACATATACCGGAGCAAACTACCCTGAGTTTTTATTACATTGTATATTACAGTACAATATCTCTTTATTTATTGTAGAAGACAGACAGTACAACCATGATTATATTTCTATAGTTTTATTATTATTTTTGGCAATGTTTTGCCACGGCTCAATATGTCGTACTGCTTCAAATAGTGTGTGCAAACCCTCAACAACAACAGCAACAACAACAACAACAACAACAACAACAGCAACATCATCAACAACAACACGAATCCTCATATTGACACGTCACAATTCACTTTCAAATTTGTATTAAAGTAAATATATACGTAGAGTCCGGCCCTGTGTGCAGTGACCGGATTCCAAAATATCATAATGTCATATATTTCGCTGAATGCCAAATTGTCTCATCCTGCGGAGATCAGGCGCATAATGCGATTGGTCCCCGCAAAGCGAGATCACCGCCAATAAATTGGCCGGCAGCGAAGATCCGTGTACAAAACCAAATATCACCAGGACTACATGTCCAATCAACTTTCCTCAAATTGCATAAAACAAACAACGAAAATCCAAAACACAACAACACCCAAAACAGCAACACATCAACTAGTTGATCCCGCAATAATCGTCTGTATGCTAGCTGAGAGCTGACATGAGGAACATATATGTCCCCAACTGTGACAAATGAACGCCATCCCGAGCATACAAAGCTTCATTGACTGACCTCAAATCCTGATATTTAACAGTGTCCACCAAATTGAATAGCCATTGTGGCTGCATAATTATTCAGCCGATTGCTAGAGTTGCCCATGTCCTTGGAGTTCTCTGAATAGCGCCAAGAACTACGTGGTAATATTTGGGACCAGATAATTATAACACGAGGTTGTGTTCTTTAATTGTCCGCAATATTTCGTCTACGCAAGACCGCAATGAGAGCAATGGTGAGCGCCCCAGGTCGTTAGCTCCACAGTGCAAAATAATGTAGTCAGGTGTGTCGCTCACCCGTTTCCATATCTATGATTACCGTTGGAGGCCGAAAATATTAAAGCACCTGTACCCTTGTCACCAGATACCGACATTTAATAGTTCCTGTAGGCCTAAAGTCACTCCTCCGACACGTTGTCTTGCAGACTGGAATGCGTTCTTTACAATGGATGCACCAATGCACCATACATGATTTGCATCTACAAATACCTGGTTTGTGTTAACAATTACATTAAGCTTTAGTTACAATAGCGATTAGCCTCAGACCTCAGATCTACCTGCCACTTTTATCTGGTCCGTAGACCAGCCTTTTGCAGCTGCCGCAGTTGCCGCACCGATTCTAAAAGAATGTGATTTATACCTATTATAGTCGTAACCTTGAATGCCTAATGATTTCTTCAATATTGCTGTGAAAATGGTAACGAGTGAGTGGCCTTCCATTGAAATGCCAAAACAGAGGTCCTCCAATATACCGACACCGCATCATAGAATCGCCTCAGAAAAGCCCTACTAGATCTAACGGCCTTGCCGATAAAACACAATTTGCCAACGAGATTCCAGCTCCTTGCGGGTCAGGTTGTTACGCTGTATGAACTCCCACATGAGGGCTTCAACCTGGTGCTGAGGTATCCGAACTAGCATATGTTCTGAGTCTAATTTCTAACCCCAAAAAGAGCATCACAGTAGTTGGGCCCTCCGAGTTGTCTATTGCAAGTGGTAAGCGCAACAGTTCACAGACACTCTCAAAGCAGATCACTAACTCAGAACAGTGGGTGTAATTAGCTTTACCTACAAATATGAGGTCATCCAAATAATGCCATTCTGTAAGACACCAGCCAGTGTACAGATGTTGAGAACTACAAGATATACTGCAACCGAAGGGTAGACATTTATATAAAATTGACCGTCGATTTGAAAACCTAATAAATGAAAATGAACAGGATAAATAGGTAGCAATCGAAAAGCCTACTTTATATCACGTTATGCCAGCCATGTTGACGTCCCAAACTAAATATCATATCAGTCACTTTGTCGAAGGACGTATATTGAATTGATGTAAATGTTTCACCTATTCCATCATTTATACTTGAACCATCGGGATGTGATAAATGCATAACTAGCTTATAGCCTCCCGACTGGAAACTAGGCCCATGGGCGACAGTTTGCAATTGTCCAAGGGTTGTCTGCGAAAGGGCCCTGCAATGCGACCCTATTAATTTCGTCTAGTACGTTATCTTTAATTATATCAGGATGTTCATAAGCTGACCTTTATTTCCTTGAACCTGCATATTTTTTATACAAATTTATTTTAGCTCGATTGCGAAACAAGTTCTTATAACTTATATTAATCACTCTCGAGACCTCATTCCTAATGGAATCCATCGCCACGAGGGAGAGAGAAGAGGCAACGTGGAATTTAAATTCCTTGCCTAAGAGCACAATCGTAACGGCTCCAGCGGAGCTCGAACTCCGGACCTTTCGCACCTGAAGCGAACGCGCATCCACTGCGATATCACGACTTCCATATTGTAGCTTGAAACCGTACTTAAATCCTAGCAATAATTCGGATGCACCTTTTTGGTCAGTGAACTCTTTTACGTACTCTTCCGAGACTGAACAGTCAATTGGAGTATGGCCTAGGTCCCATAAAGCACTGTGGGCTGAATCCTGTGGAGTGGCCTCTTGGGCGAAAGTTAGCTCGTGGCATTCCTTGGGTAACAATGGAGAGCCCCGGTTGGCTACGAAAAGTAGATATTTGGTTCCGCTTATCACAGCTCATTTCAGGAGCCCCGCCATACTTGATATACACATGCACGAATGTACAATTAGTTCGTGAGCAGACACCCTTGAAATTATAGTCGAAACACCTACGTTGGCCCCATTGGACTGTCAAATGTCATTAGTTGTGGAGGGGCCATGTACAACAGCCAGAGCTCCGAGTTAATGCCGGATTCATGGCCATCCGAAAACGGAACTGTTCGTCATATAGACACCAACCCTGCCCCCTCATGCCTTTTATCCCAGGTACGGATTGTTATGTATTTTATAATTTCTTGAGTACTGTGTGGGTGACTAACCAGGTATATACTTGAATAAACTAAAATTACATCAGTCCATAACTCCTCTGAAGTTATGCGCTTTGTAGCGTTTTGGGCTCTCGCAATCAACTCGCTCGAGTTGTTGATTATGAAAATCTTTTCTGTCTCATTCCGATGTGGGGATTCGCTCTGCAACAGCCAAGCAAGGTCGATATATTCGGACGCTATAATCTTCGCTCTGACTGCCGCCGATACTGCAATCCCCATATCCGAGTGGACACTAGGGACTGCCGCCGATACTGCAATCCCCACATCCGAGTGGACACCAGGGACTGCCGCTGATAATAATGGGAACGCCACGTCAAAATTGACGTTCGGATTACCTAGAGTACCCGTTTGCTTGGGGATGTCCACACTTAACCGCTCTGACTACATTGTCCTCCAATGCCCTGGCTACTGCCACTCGCTCTATACACCTATCCACTCTGACTACATTGTCCTCCAATGCCCTGGCTACTGCCACTCGCTCTACACACCTATCCGCTCTGACTACATTGTCCTCCAATGCCCTGGCTACTGCCACTCGCTCTACACACCTATACGCTCTGACTACATTGTCCTCCAATGCCCTGGCTACTGCCACTCGCTCTACACACCTATCCGCTCTGACTACATAGTCCTCCAATGCCCTGGCTACTGCCACTGGCTCTACACACCTATCCGCTCTGACTACATTGTCCTCCAATGCCCTGGCTACTGCCACTGGCTCTACACACCTACCCGCTCTGACTACATAGTCCTCCAATTCCCTGGCCACTGCCACTGGCTCTACACACCTATCCGCTCTGACTACATTGTCCTCCAATGCCCTGGCTACTGCCACTGGGTCTACACACATATCCGCTCTGACTACATTGTCCTCCAATGCCCTGGCTACTGCCATCGGCTCTACACACCTATCCGCTCTGACTAAATGGTACTCCAATGCCCCGGCTACTGCCACTGGCTCTACACACCTATCCGCTCTGACTACATTGTCCTCTAATGTCCTGGCTATTGCCACTGGCTCTACACACCTATCCGCTCTGACTACATTGACCTCCAATGCCCTGGCTACTGTCACTGGCTCTACACACCTATCCGCTCTGACTACAGTGACCTCCAATGCCCTGGCTACTGCCACTGGCTCTACACACCTATCCGCTCTGACTACATTGTCCTCCAGTGCCCGGGCTACTGCCACAGGCTCTAACACCTATCAGCTCTGACTACATTGACCTCCAATACCCTGGCTACTGTCACTGGCTCTACACACCTATCCACTCTGACTACATTGACCTCCAATGCCCTGGCTATTGCCACTGGCTCTACACACCTATCCGCTCTGACTACATTGTCCTCCAATGCCTGGCTACTGTCACTTGCTCTACACACCTATCCGCTCTGACTACATTGTCCTCCAATGCCCTGGCTACTGTCACTGGCTCTACACACCTATCCGCTCTGACTACATTGTCCTCCAATGCCCTGGCTACTGCCACTGGCTCTACACACCTATCCGCTCTGACTACATTGTCCTCCAATGCCCTGGCTACTGTCACTGGCTCTACACACCTATCCGCTCTGACTACATTGTCCTCCAATGCCCTGGCTACTGCCACTGGCTCTACACCCCTATCCGCTCTGACTACATTGTCCTCCATTGCCCTGGCTACTGCCACCGGATCTACACACCTATCCGCTCTGACTACATTGTCCTCCAATGCCCTGGAAACTGCCACTGGCTCTACCCACCTATCCGCTCTGACTACATTGTCCTCCATTGCCCTGGCTACTGCCACCGGCTCTACACACCTATCCGATCTGACTACATTGTCCTCCAATGCCCTAGCTACTGCCACTGGCTCTACACCTATCCGCTCTGACTACCTTGTCCTCCAATGACCTGGCTACTGCCACTGGCTCTACACACTATCCGCTCTGACTACATTGTCCTCCATTGCCCTGGCTACTGCCACCGGCTCTACACACCTATCCGCTCTGACTACATTGATCTCCAATGCCCTGGCTACTGCCACTGGCTCTACACACCTATCCGCCCTGACTACATTGATCTCCAATGCGCTGGCTACTGCCACCGGCTCTACACACCTATCCGCTCTGACTACATTGATCTCCAATACCCTGGCTACTGCCACTGGCTCTACACACCTATCCGCTCTGACTACATTGACCTCCAATGCCCTGGCTACTGTCACTGGCTCTACACATCTATCCGCTCTGACTACATTGACCTCCAATGCCCTGGCTACGGCCACTGGCTCTACACACCTATCCGCTCTGACTACATTGTTCTCCAATGCCCTGGGTACTGCCACTGGCTCTACACACCTATCCGCCCTGACTACATTGTCCTTCAATTCCCTGGCTACTGCCCCTGGCTCTACACACCTATCCGCTCTGTCTACATTGGCCTCCAATGCCCTGGCTACTGCCACTGGCTCTACACACCTATCCGCTCTGACTACATAGTCCTCCAATGCCCTGGCTACTGCCACTGGCTCTACACACCTATCCGCTATGACTACATTGTCCACCAATGCCCTGGCTACTGCCACTGGCTCTACACACATATCCGCTCTGGCTAAATTGTCCTTCAATGCCCTGGCTACTGCCATTGGCTCTACACACCTATCCGCTCTGACTACATTGACCTCAAATGCCCTGGCTAATGCCACTGGCTCTACACACCTATCCGCTCTGACTACATTGTCCTCCATTGCCCTGGCTACTGCCACCGGCTCTACACACCTATCCGCTCTGACTACATTGATCTCCAATGCCCTAGCTACTGCCACTGGCTCTACACACCTATCCGCCCTGACTACATTGATCTCCAATGCGCTGGCTACTGCCACCGGCTCTACACACCTATCCGCTCTGACTACATTGATCTCCAATACCCTGGCTACTGTCACTGGCTCTACACACCTATCCGCTCTGACTACATTAACCTCCAATGCCCTGGCTACTGTCACTGGCTCTACACATCTATCCGCTCTGACTACATTGACCTCCAATGCCCTGGCTACTGCCACTGGCTCTACACACCTATCCGCTCTGACTACATTGTTCTCCAATGCCCTGGGTACTGCCACTGGCTCTACACACCTATCCGCCCTGACTACATTGTCCTTCAATTCCCTGGCTACTGCCCCTGGCTCTACACACCTATCCGCTCTGTCTACATTGGCCTCCAATGCCCTGGCTACTGCCCCTGGCTCTACACACCTATCCGCTCTGACTACATAGTCCTCCAATGCCCTGGCTACTGCCCCTGGCTCTACACACCTATCCGCTATGACTACATTGTCCACCAATGCCCTGGCTACTGCCACTGGCTCTACACACCTATCCGCTCTGGCTAAATTGTCCTTCAATGCCCTGGCTACTGCCATTGGCTCTACACACCTATCCGCTCTGACTACATTGACCTCAAATGCCCTGGCTAATGCCACTGGCTCTACACACCTATCCGCTCTGACTACATTGTCCTCCATTGCCCTGGCTACTGCCACCGGCTCTACACACCTATCCGCTCTGACTACATTGATATCCAATGCCCTAGCTACTGCCACTGGCTCTACACACCTATCCGCCCTGACTACATTGATCTCCAATGCGCTGGCTACTGCCACCGGCTCTACACACCTATCCGCTCTGACTACATTGATCTCCAATACCCTGGCTACTGTCACTGGCTCTACACACCTATCCGCTCTGACTACATTAACCTCCAATGCCCTGGCTACTGTCACTGGCTCTACACATCTATCCGCTCTGACTACATTGACCTCCAATGCCCTGGCTACTGCCACTGGCTCTACACACCTATCCGCTCTGACTACATTGTTCTCCAATGCCCTGGGTACTGCCACTGGCTCTACACACCTATCCGCCCTGACTACATTGTCCTTCAATTCCCTGGCTACTGCCCCTGGCTCTACACACCTATCCGCTCTGTCTACATTGGCCTCCAATGCCCTGGCTACTGCCCCTGGCTCTACACACCTATCCGCTCTGACTACATAGTCCTCGAATGCCCTGGCTACTGCCCCTGGCTCTACACACCTATCCGCTATGACTACATTGTCCACCAATGCCCTGGCTACTGCCACTGGCTCTACACACCTATCCGCTCTGGCTAAATTGTCCTTCAATGCCCTGGCTACAGCCATTGGCTCTACACACCTATCCGCTCTGACTACATTGACCTCAAATGCCCTGGCTACTGCCACTGGCTCTACACACCTATCCGCTCTGACTACATTGTCCTCCAATGCCCTGGATATTGCCACTGGCCCTACACACCTATCCGCTCTGACTACATTGACCTCCAATGCCCTGGCTACTGCCACTGGCTCTACACACCTATCCGCTCTGATTACTTTGTCCACCAATGCCCTCGCTACTGCCACTGGCAATACACACATAACCGCTCTGACTACATTGTCCTCCAATGCCCTGGCTACTGCCACTGGCCCTACACACCTATCCGCTATGACTACATTGGCATCCAATGCCCTGGCTACTGCCACTGGCTCTACACACCTATCCGCTCTGACTACATTGTCCTTCAATGTCCTGGCTATTGCCACTGGCTCTACACACCTATCCGCTCTGACTACATTGTCCTCCAATGCCCTGACTACTGCCACTGGCTCTACACACCTATCCGATCTGATTACATTGCTCTCCAATACCCTGGCTACTGCTACTGAGTCTACACACCTATCCGCTCTGACTACATTGTCCTCCAATGTCCTGGCTACTGCCACTGGCTCTACACACCTATCCGCTCTGACTACATTGTCCTCCAATGCCCTGGCTACTGCCACTGGCTCTACACACCTATCCGCTCTGGATAAATTGTCCTTCAATGCCCTGGCTACTGCTACTGGCTCTACACACCTATCCGCTCTGACTACATTGTCCACCAATGCCCTGGCTACTGCCACTGGCTCTACACACCTATCCGCTCTGACAATATTGTCCTCATATGCCCTGGCTACTGCCATTGGCTCTACACACCTATCAGCTCTGACTACATTGACCTCCAATGCCCTGGCTACTGCCACTGGCTCTACACATCTATCCGCTCTGACTACATTGTCCTCCAATGCCCTGGCTACTGTCACTGGCCATACACACCTATCCGCTCTGACAACATAGTCCTCCAATGCCCTGGCTACTGCCACTGGCTCTACACACCTATCCGCTCTGACTACATTGTCCTCCAATGCCCTGGCTACTGCCACTGACTCTTCACACCTATCCGCTCTGACTACATTGATCTCCAATACCCTGGCTACTGCCACTGGCTCTACACACATATCCGCTCTGACTACATTGACCTCCAATGCCCTGGCTACTGCCACTGGCTCTACACACCTATCCGCTCTGACTACATTGTCCTCCAATGCCCTGGCTACTGTCACTGGCCATACACACCTATCCGCTCTGACTACATAGTCCTCCAATGCCCTGGCTACTGCCACTGGCTCTACACACCTATCCGCTCTGACTACATTGTCCTCCAATGCCCTGGCTACTGCCACTGGCTCTACACACCTATCCGCTCTGACTACATTGTCCTCCAATGCCCTGGCTACTGCCACTGGCTCTACACACATATCCGCTCTGACTACATAGTCCTCCAATGCCCTGGCTACTGCCTCTGGCTCTACACACCTATCCGCTCTGACTACATTGACCTCCAATGCCCTGGCTACTTCCACTGGCTCTACACACCTATCCGCTCTGACTACATTGTCCTCCAATGCCCTGGCTACTGCTACTGGCTCTACACACCTATCCGCTCTGACTACATTGTCCTCCAATGCCCTGGCTACTGCCACTGGCTCTACACACCTATCCGCTCTGACTACATTGACCTCCAATACCCTGGCTACTGCCACTGGCTCTACACACCTATCCGCTCTGACAACAGTGTCCTCCAATGTCCTGGATACTGCCACTGGCTCTACACACCTATCCGCTCTGACTACATTGTCCTCCAATGCCCTGGCTACTGCCACTGGCTCTACACACCTATCTGCTCTGACTACATTGACCTCCAATGCCCTGGCTACTGCCACTGGCTCTACACAACTATCCGCTCTGGCTAAATTGTGCTTCAATGCCCTGGCTACTGCTACTGGCTCTACACATCTATCCGCTCTGACTACATTGTCCTCCAATGCCCTGGCTACTGTCACTGGCCATACACACCTATCCGCTCTGACAACATAGTCCTCCAATGCCCTGGCTACTGCCACTGGCTCTACACACCTATCCGCTATGACTACATAGTCCTCCAATGCCCTGGCTACTGCCACTGGCTCTACACACCTATCCGCTCTGACTACATTGACCTCCAATGCCCTGGCTACTGCCACTGGCTCTACACACCTATCCGCTCTGACTACATTGTCCTCCAATGCCCTGGCTACTGCCACTGGCTCTACACACCTATCCGCTCTGACTACATTGTCCTTCAATGCCCTGGCTACTGCCACTGGCTCTACACACCTATCCGCTCTGACTACATTGCCTCCAATGCCCTGGCTACTGCCACTGGCTCTACACACCTATCCGCTCTGACTACATAGTCCTCCAATGCCCTGGCTACTGCCACTGGCTCTACACACCTATCCGCTCTGACTACATTGTCCTCCAATGCCCTGGCTACTGCCACTGGCTCTACACACCTATCCGCTCTGACTACATTGTCCTCCAATGCCCTGGCTACTGCCATTGGCTCTACACACCTATCCGCTCTGACTACATTGTCCTCCAATGCCCTGGCTACTGCCACTGGCTCTACACACCTATCCGCTCTGACTACATTGACCTCCAATGCCCTGGCTACTGCCACTGGCTCTACACACCTATCCGCTCTGACTACATTGTCCCAATGCTGCTACTGCCACGGCTCTCACACCTATCCGCTCTGACTACATTGCTCCAATGCCCTGGCTACTGCCACTGGCTCTACACACCTATCCGCTCTGACTACATTGACCTCCAATGCCCTGGCTACTGCCACTGGCTCTACACATCTATCCGCTCTGACTACATTGTCCTCCAATGCCCTGGCTACTGCCACTGGCTCTACACACCTATCCGCTCTGACTACATTGACCTCCAATGCCCTGGCTACTGCCACTGGCTCTACACACCTATCCGCTCTGACTACATTGTCCTCCAATGCCCTGGCTACTGCCACTGGCTCTACACACCTATCCGCTCTGACTACATTGACCTCCAATGCCCTGGCTACTGCCACTGGCTCTACACACCTATCCGCTCTGACTACATTGACCTCCAATGCCCTGGCTACTGCCACTGGCTCTACACACCTATCCGCTCTGACTACATTGTCCTCCAATGCCCTGGCTACTGCCACTGGCTCTACACACCTATCCGCTCTGACTACATTGTCCTCCAATGCCCTGGCTACTGCCACTGGCTCTACACACCTATCCGCTCTGACTACATTGACCTCCAATGCCCTGGCTACTGCCACTGGCTCTACACACCTATCCGCTCTGACTACATTGTCCTCCAATGCCCTGGCTACTGCCCCTGGCTCTACACACATATCCGCTCTGACTACATTGTCCTCCAATGCCCTGGCTACTGCCACTGGCTCTACACACCTATCCGCTCTGACTACATTGTCCTCCAATGCCCTGGCTACTGCCACTGGCTCTACACACCTATCCGCTCTGACTACATTGACCTCAAATGCCCTGGCTACTGCCACTGGCTCTACACACCTATCCGCTCTGACAACAGTGTCCTCCAATGCCCTGGATACTGCCACTGGCGCTACACACCTATCCGCTCTGACTACATTGACCTCCAATGCCCTGGCTACTGCCACTGGCTCTACACACCTATCCGCTCTGACTACTTTGTCCACCAATGCCCTGGCTACTGCCACTGGCTCTACACACCTATCCGCTCTGACTACATTGTCCTCCAATGCTCTGGCTACTGCCACTGGCCCTACACACCTATCCGCTATGACTACATTGACATCCAATTCCCTGGCTACTGCCACTGGCTCTACACACCTATCCGCTCTGACTACATTGTCCTCCAATGCCCTGGCTACTGCCACTGGCTCTACACACCTATCCGCTCTGACTACATTGTCCTCCAATGCCCTGGCTACTGCCACTGGCTCTACACACCTATCCGCTCTGACTACATTGCCTCCAATGCCCTGGCTACTGCCACTGGCTCTACACCCTATCCGCTCTGACTACATTGTCCTCCAATGCCCTGGCTACTGCCACTGGCTCTACCACCTATCCGCTCTGACTACATTGTTCCTCCAATGCCCTGGCTACTGCCACTGGCTCTACACACCTATCCGCTCTGACTACATTGTCCTCCAATGCCCTGGCTACTGCCACTGGCTCTACACACCTATCCGCTCTGACTACATTGACCTCCAATGCCCTGGCTACTGCCACTGGCTCTACACACCTATCCGCTCTGACTACATTGTCCTCCAATGCCCTGGCTACTGCCACTGGCTCTACACACCTATCCGCTCTGACTACATTGTCCTCCAATGCCCTGGCTACTGCTACTGGCTCTACACACCTATCCGCTCTGACTACATTGTCCTCCAATGCCCTGGCTACTGCCACTGGCTCTACACACCTATCCGCTCTGACTAAATTGTCCTCCAATGCCCTGGCTACTGCCATTGGCTCTACACACCTATCCGCTCTGACTACATTGACCTCCAATGCCCTGGCTACTGCCACTGGCTCTACACACCTATCCGCTCTGACTACATTGTCCTCCAATGCCCTGGCTACTGCCACTGGCTCTACACACCTATCCGCTCTGACTACATTGTCCTCCAATGCCCTGGCTACTGCCACTGGCTCTACACACCTATCCGCTCTGACTACATTGTCCTCCAATGCCCTGGCTACTGCCACTGGCTCTACACACTATCCGCTCTGACTACATTGTCCTCCAATGCCCTGGCTACTGCCACTGGCTCTACACACCTATCCGCTCTGACTACATTGACCTCCAATGCCCTGGCTACTGCCACTGGCTCTACACACCTATCCGCTCTGACTACATTGTACTCCAATGCCCTGGCTACTGTCACTGGCTCTACACACCTATCCGCTATGACTACATTGACCTCCAATGCCCTGGCTACTGCCACTGGCTCTACACACCTATCCGCTCTGACTACATTGTCCTCCAATGCCCTGGCTATGCCACTGGCTCTACTCACCTATCCGCTCTGACTACATTGTCCTCCAATGCCCTGGCTACTGCCACTGGCTCTACACACTATCTGCTCTGACTACATTGTCCTCCAATGCCCTGGCTACTGCCACTGGCTCTACACACCTATCCGCTCTGACTACATTGGCCTCCAATTCTCTGGCTACTGCCACTGGCTCTACACACCTATCCGCTCTGACTACATTGACCTCCAATGCCCTGGCTACTGCCACTGGCTCTACACACATATCCGCTCTGACTACATTGTACTCCAATGCCCTGGCTACTGCCACTGGCTCTACATACCTATCCGCTCTGACTGCATTGTCTTCCAATGCTCTTGCCACCATCTCCTCCGATCTGCCCTTCTTGGCCTTGTTTGTCGCCATCTGACGTTTGGTATGCTTTGGACCCATACCGGTTAATGACAATAATTATGAAATTGTATGAATCAGATTATTAACCTGAAAATTTATTAAATAAATTACAATGTATTTGGGCCAATCTTGTCAAGACTGAAATTCCATTTATCTGTGAGTAGGTCGTTGTTTAAGCAAACCTTAAACTAAATTCGTCTGCCATAAGCTATGAACGGGCAATACATGTGCTGTCTTTATTAGCAGCCGTATCGTGAAGATAACGCAGGGAAGAGTAATGATATTACCATTCGGAGCCGATTGTGGTCACGGATATAAACATGTACCCGGTATGGCACGAGGAATTTATTTTCTGCAGCTAAATCATAATGTGTGGTGTCGTGGTCCAGTGGTAGAGAGTCGGATTTGGAATCGAACTGTCCCGGGTTCGATACTCGGTCAGGCCACGCATGTAGTGTCATTGAGCAAGGCACCTCACACACATTGCTTAGTACTGGTTAATCGCTTAGGTCGGCGTGGATGCGCGTTCGCTTCATGTTCGAAAGGTCCGGAGTTCGAGCACCGCTGTAGCCGTTACGATTTTGCCATTTTGGCAAGGCATTTCAATTCCACGTTGCCTCTTCTCTCTCTCACTCGTGGCGATGGATTCCATCAGGAATGAGGTCTCGAGAGTGATTAATATAAGTTGTAAAAACTCGGAATTAGTTTAAACTTTATTATTTTGCAACGTTTGCGAAGCAAGTTCTAACAACTTCTATTAACTATCCTCGATGGCGCGGAAAGCGTAAATGTGGTCTTTTGTGTTGGAGGAAACCGGAGTAACCGGAGCAAACCCACCTGGTTGATCTGGCGACCACCGTACCATCTCACATACTTCACGATCCGAGGATCGAACCCGGGTTGCATTGGTGACAAGCGAGCGCACTAACCACTGCACTAATCGGACATCCGAAATAACTCGGAATTGTTGACTCATAGACCGATTCTGTTACTAAAAACTCTAGTCACAAATTTGTTTTTACATCGACATCGCGTCGCAATGTTATATGTAGCCATAGTGCAGCCACAATACCAACTACTCTTCGACTCCACATGTAATACCATGCACGAGAGTTGCTTCGCCTTATGTGTCGTCTAATATAACGTAATGGTTAATATGCACATGGTCTGCTTGTTTTATTTGTTCGATGTTCTAGAATTGGACAGGGTTACAAGAGTATGTGAATCTGTGTGTGTGTTTTATGTTTATTTGTCGTCACTACCGACGCCTCCTGAAGAGATTAGTCATTTTAAATTTTTGGAGGATAGTGCAATGATACAGACAGAGACCCATTCCAGAGTCTCCTCTTGTTCTTTTACGTGCACGGTGTACAGCACCGACACGAGACCTCGGTTTACAGTCCCATCTGAAAGACTGTTAATAAATTAAATACGTGTGTGTCTAGTTTACGTTTATTTATGAAAGAGTGTTAATTTTATTAGGGTCAGACAGGGGATCAAACCCGCGATCCCTGGATTACCAGTCCAGCGTGTTACCACTGGACTACAGATCCGTCTGTACCAAACAGAAGCGCTTGGGGTCAGAATTACAGCCTGTCAGTTTTACCTGCATCTGCATCACATTGGCCAACTTCATGGACAATATTTACGCTTCCCCCATAAAGTGCACATCTGTTCACCTATCTAAAGCATGTTAAATATAAAATTGCATATTTTCATTTTTTCTATGAACTGCTGAAAATGTATATATATATATTTATAAACTCCTCACTAGTGGGAGGCACTCTGGTAGATACACACCCACCCTCTCCGCGCATGTACACACGCTGAACTTTCCAATGGTATACATTTATATCATGATAACTATTTAAAGCGACACTACATCGCAAAAAGCAATTAAAATGCATTTTTTCACGTATAAATGCGTTGCTACTACAAAGTCTTCCGAATACATTCGAACACTAACATTTAATCAACAAACCTACACTCTTTAAAATTGAAAGTAGGATTTCATATAACGATCATCCTCCAGTCAATACTAAACGCGAGATAATGTCGTTTAAAGATAATTGATCTAAGACTAGTCTACAAATAAATATGCATAGGCACACATATGAGATATAACGGTAAATATGTACCATAAATTTCATTATTCGGGATACACAGGTTGTATTACACATGAATGTCGACCTTATTTACATTATTTTGTTATGTCAACAAACCGCGTATACGACGTTTGCTTATTAGTTGAAATACTCGGAAACAAATTATAGAGTGGTGGAACCTATGCTCGGCGTAAATCCTACATATCATGGCCTATAAAAAAAGTTAAATGCACTTGCCGTATATTATTATTTTCTTAAGTCGTGAACACAACTTACATAAAATTGTTGTTGAAAATGTTAGCTTCATTACGTAACCATGCGCCTAAATACAACTATCGCAAAGGCACCTGTTTCCATGGGGAACTAGATACATTCGGCACCTATGCGTACATGATTATTTTAATGTATGCATGGGTAACTGTTGAATATATTATTTTGACTTAGTAACATCAATAACTAACAATATTACAACTCATAAGAAACTTTTTTCTGGTTATTTGTACAATTCCCCCCCCCCCCATCCGGATAGGCACCTGAAATGCTCATAAACCGCACATTTCGGTGGAAAAAATGTCCCAACAAGTTGTCTGTTTATATTCGGCTACTGAACCAGTCAGGTGATAGTTGCATTAGGCTACCGGTACGCACAACGGACTGTTATTGAACCATGCTTCACCTTAAACCTAAAACCTCTGTCAGCGAAAATAGGTTATTAAAACTATTTAAATATTTCCAATACGGATGTAATTGGAAACAATACGCCGAGCATAGGTTCCACCACTCTACCATATAATAGGACAATACATTATGTAGACATTTTAACAATGTGTGTTTTTTTTCAATTGTGGACATTAATTCGGACACGGATGTACACTAGATAGACTCACCGACCTTCCAGAAGTCTATATTTTGAACCATCTTTCTTATATTGATCTTATCTTCACATACATGAATATCTCGTCTAGTTAGTATCTATACACGTATCCGCCCTATTACACCTGTACTTTCTAACGATAACCAGTATATATATATATATATATATGTTTATACAAATTTATTTTAGCTCGATTGCGAAACAAGTTATTTCAACTTATATAAATCACTCTCGAGACCTCATTCCTGATGGAATCCATCGCCACGAGGGAGAGAGAAGAGGCAACGTGGAATTTAAATGCCTTGCCTAAGGGTACAATCGTAACGGCTCCAGCGGGGCTCGAACTCCGGACCTTTCGCATCCACTGCGCTATCACGACTTCCACTATAGTTATATAGTTACTTAGTATTATATAATTACTATAGTTTTGCACCGACCTATTGCACCTTCAAATTCATAAATCCATTTATTTTCCACACGGGGTTCTGAGAATCTTGAGTGGTGCCTAGCACATCTATGCGTATAGATATAGAACATGTATTTTCACGTGATATTGTCTGTGTATTGGGTACCCAGTGAACTAGTTGGTATAATAAAAAACCCCGGAAATCTGTGCACCTTTGTCACAGTCCAATCGCGTTATGTCGGGCCTCATCACAGCATGTAACGTATAATTAAACACCCCTGGCAATCTGTGCACCTTTGTCACAGTCCAATCGCGTTATGTCGGGCCTCATCACAGCATGTAACGTATAACTAAATACCCCCGGAAATCTGTGCACCTTTGTCACAGTCCAATCGCGTTATGTCGGGCCTCATCTCAGCATGTAACGTATAACTAAACACCCCTGGACATCTGTGCACCTTTGTCACAGTCCAATCGCGTTATGTCGGGCCTCATCACAGCATGTAGCGTATAACTAAATCCCCCGGAAATCTGTGCACCTTTGTCACAGTCCAATCGCGTTATGTCGGGCCTCATCACAGCATGTAACGTATAACTAAATACCCCTGGAAATCTGTGCACCTTTGTCACAGTCCAATCGCGTTATGTCGGGTCTCATCACAGCATGTAACGTATAACTAAACACCCCTGGACATCTGTGCACCTTTGTCACAGTCCAATCGCGTTATGTCGGGCCTCATCACAGCATGTAGCGTATAACTAAATACCCCCCGGAAATCTGTGCACCTTTGTCACAGTCCAATCGCGTTATGTCGGGCCTCATCACAGCATGTAACGTATAATTAAACATTTTACAACTACGAAATCAAATTTGATGTTTTCTGCACAAACTTTTAACACCTTTGCGCTCCATATTTAGAACACGCATATATACCCACATACGATTGGGGTCAGGGCAAATGGTTTCGGGTTCAAAACCAATGTTTTATTGTATTGGGTACCCAGTGAACTAGTTGGTATACTAAAGCCCCCTGGAAATCTGTGCACCTTTGTCACAGTCCAATCGCATTATGTCACATATATCGTGACACACTTGCAGAGATCGTGACACACTCGCAGAGATCGTGACAAGCACATAGATCGTGACACACTCACATAGATCGTGACATACGCGCATAGATCGTGACACACTCTCAGAGATCGTGACACACTCGCAGAGATCGTGACACACTCGCAGAGTGTCGCAGTAAAACACATTTTTATGAACATTATAATACACACTCGCCTAGTGTCGCAGTAAAAAACATTTTTATGAACATTATAATACACTATATATACATACACATTTTTAGGCCATATCCAAGCAAGTTTAAAAATCAGAGTATCAGAATGTTCTTAAAAAACCCGGAACCTATTTGTCCAGACCCCAAGCGTCTGTGTAATGTACATAACATGTAATACCACGAGAGGCAATCTTTAAAGCGACATTACATCGCAAAAAGCCAGTGGTTAACACGTTGGACTGGTAATCCAGGGATCGCAGATTCGATTCCCTGTCTGACCTTAATAAAATTAATTGTGTGTGTTTTACGTTTATTTATCGTCGCTACCGGTTGCCCATATGAGCGACGCCTCCTGAAGATATTAGTCATTTTAGATTTTGGAGGATAGTGCAATGATAAAGACAGAGACCCATTCCAGAGTCTCCTCTGGTTAATTTTATTAGGGTCAGACGGGGGATCGAACCTGCGATCCTTGGATTACCAGTCCAGCGTGTTACCACTGCACTACAGATCCGTCTGTATAAAATTAACAGTCTTTCAGATGGGACCTTAAACCGAGGTCTATTGTAGGTGCTTTACACCGTGTACGTAAAATAACCAGAAGGCGTCGCTCAACTTGTAGCGACGATAAATAAATGTAAAACACACTTATATATATATTATAATATATTCATTTGACGCAAAATCAGTTAATTTTGGCAGAAGTTAAAAATCGACATACTTGAAACGAGTCTAGGTTCGACAGAATATTTTTATATAATTATTTAGGTTCGCAAAATATGTGCAATTTAGAAAAAGTGCTATATACTGTACAGTGCACCCACCGCCAAGGATATCTGAATAGGGCCCGCTGTGGAAACCCTTTAATGCAGAATATGTAAATAGAATGATCTGATTCTATGAGTGTAGCCACAACGAATGCCACTCCATGCTACCTCTGTGAACACCCGTAAAAGGGGTCCACATATCGTGGGAGTGGTAGTCGTGATATCGCATTGATAGAGCCTTCACTTCAGGAGTACTGGCTGCCCAGCTGTGGCATTTACGGCTTTTCCCTTATGCAAGGCATTTAAATTCCACATCGCCTCTTCTCTCTCGATCCTAGTGATGGATTCCATCAGGAATGAGGTCTCCAGAGCGATTAATCTAACGATGTAAAACCTAGTTTCGCAATCGAGCTAAAATAAATCAAAGTCGCCGAAATGCTTACATTGCTTCATGTAGTTAACAACGAGTGCGAAGCAAGTTTTAACAACTTATATTAATCACTCTCGTTGATGTGCATGAACACGTATATGTGGTCATGTGTGTGGGAGGAAACCGGAGTACCCGGAGAAAACCCACATGTCCGATATGGCGACCACCGTACCATCTCACTTACTTCCCAGTCCGAGGCTCGAACCTGGGTTGCATAATGTGCTAACCACTGCACAGATATCGTGACACACTCGCAGAGATCGTGACAATCACATAGATCGTGACACACTCACACAGATCGTGACACACTAGCAGAGATCGTGACACACGCGCAGAGATCGTGACAATCACATAGATCGTGACACACTCGCATATATCGTGACATACTCGCAGAGATCGTGACACACTCGCAGAGATCGTGACACACTCGCAGAGACCGTGACACACTGGCAGAGATCGTGCTAGTGTCGCAGTAAGCTGGTATATACCACGTACGCATCACACAATACACGTGCATTTATCGTGCAAATAGCGTATTGAATTCGTACTGACATCGCACTGACATCGCAGTTATATTCGTAGTAAGCCCGTGCTGGCACGTGCAACATCCATTTAGCTATCTTGTCGGGACACGGAAAGTTATTGGTTCCCAGCAATGGTTTGAGTATGAACAGGAAGTTATGTAGATATATACATGTATATGGAAACGACTATTTTCTTATACGTAATGTTCAGGTCGTGATAAAAGTGATAGATAGGAGGAATGTATCGCCGGAATACCTGACGAACTGTCTCCGCCAGGTAGTGGATAACGACTGTTGTGTGCCGTCTCACAAACATGTAGTAATATAGCCTTATTTGTATTCAACTTATGCATATATAAGAGTGGCCATATTCCCCTAAATCCTTCACCGGATCTTAGTTTGGTAATGGCTTTGTGTTGTGAGCTTTTGTGTGTTGTGGACATGCGAATGTTGTGGACATATGTGTGTTGTGGACATGTGTGTGTTGTGGACATGCGAATGTTGTGGACATATGTGTGTTGTGGACATGTGTGTGTGTTGTGGACATGCGAATGTTGTGGACATATGTGTGTTGTGGACATGTGTGTGTGTGTAGTGGACATGTGAGTGTTGCGGCATGTAAGTGTTGTGGACATGTGTGTGTTGTGGACATGTGAGTGTTGCGGCATGTAAGTGTTGTGGACATGTGTGTGTTGTGGACATGTGTGTGTTGTGGACATGTGAGTGTTGTGGACATGTGTGTGTTGTGGACATGTATGTGTTGTGGACATGTGAGTGTTGCGGGCATGTATGTGTTGTGGACATGTGAGTGTTGCGGCATGTAAGTGTTGTGGACATGTGTGTGTTGTGGACATGTGTATGTTGTGGACATGTGAGTGTTGTGGACATGTGTGTGTTGTGGACATGTGTGTGTTGTGGACATGTGAGTGTTGCGGCATGTAAGTGTTGTGGACATGTGTGTGTTGTGGACATGTGAGTGCTGTGGACATGTGAGTGTGTGGACATGTGTGTGTTGTGGACACGTGAGTGTTGCGGGCATGTGAGTGTTGTGGAAATGTGTGTGTTGTGGACATGTGAGTGTTGTGGACATGTGAGTGTTGTGGACATGTGTGTGTTGTGGACATGTGAGTGTTGCGGGCATGTATGTGTTGTGGACATGTGAGTGTTGTGGACATGTGAGTGTTGTGGACATGTGTGTGTTGTGGACATGTGAGTGTTGCGGGCATGTATGTGTTGTGGACACGTGAGTGTTGCGGGCATGTGAGTGTTGTGGACATATGCGTGGTGTGGACATATAAGTGTATTGTGTGAGCTGCAGGTGGATACTGTATGAGCTGCAGGTGGAAACGGTGAGAGCTGCAGGTGGATACTGTGTGAGCTGCAGGTGGATACTGTGTGAGCTGCAGGTGGATACTGTGTGATCTGCAGGTGGATACTGTGGGAGCTGCAGGTGGATACTGTGTGAGCTGCAGGTGGATAATGTGGGAGCTGCAGGTGGCTACTGTGGGAGCTGCAGGTGGATACTGTGGGAGCTGCAGGTGGATACTGTGTGAACTACAGGTGGATACTGTGTGGACATATAAGTGTATTGTGTGAGCTGCAGCTGGATACTGTGAGAGCTGCAGGTGGATAATGTGGGAGCTGCAGGTGGATACGGTGTGAGCTGCAGGTGGATGCTGTGGGAGCTGCAGGTGGATACTGTGTGAGCTGCAGGTGGATACTGTGGGAGCTGCAGGTGGATACTGTGTGAGCTGCAGGTGGATACTGTGGGAGCTGCAGGTGGATACTGTGTGAGCTGCAGGTGGATACTGTGGGAGCTGCAGGTGGATACTGTGTGAGCTGCAGGTGGATACTGTGTGAGCTGCAGGTGGATACTGTGTGACATGCAGGTGAATACTGTGGGAGCTGCAGGTGGATACGGTGTGAGCTGCAGGTGGATACTGTGGGAGCTGCAGGTGGATACTGTGTGACCTGCAGGTGGATACTGTGGGAGCTGCAGGTGGATACTGTGTGAGCTGCAGGTGGATACTATGTGAGCTGCAGGTGGATACTGTGTGAACTACATGTGGATACTGTGTGAACTACAGGTGAATACTGTGTGAACTACAGGTGGATACTGTGTGAACTACAGGTGGATACTGTGTGAACTACAGGTGGATAATGTGTGAGCTACAGGTGGATAATGTGTGAGTTACAGGTGGATACTGTGTGAACTACAGGTGGATACTGTGTGAACTACACGTGGATACTGTATGAGCTGCATGTGGATACTGTGTGAACTACAGGTGGATACTGTGTGAACTACAGGTGGATACTGTATTAACTACATGTGGTTACTGTATGAACTATATACAGAATGTCGTAAATGATGAATACACGAAACAGATCATGTATTGTCGCTAATTATAGAATCAGACGGTATAAATGACGCCAACAGTTCAAGATGAATATTGCATTGTAACTCAGAACGTTGTTAGGTCAGTAATTAAGATACATATTTGGCTGTTCATATTTCAGGTACGCGTGTTCGAGCACTGGCGGACTCCGGAACGGTACTACATGGCCATGGAGCATTGTAGCCTTGGCAACCTATTGGACCTGCTCAACAATAGGGCTAGGGTCAGCGGTAAGTGTTTGGGCGGACATGAGGCTAGATCCATGTTCAGGATGATTGCAGAAGGGGCACAGCACATCCACAGCAGCGGACTCGTGCATAGGTACTCATTATACTTAACAATGTGCAGTTATAGCCAGCCTTCGGTGCACTAAACGGGTTTAAAAACGAAATTATCCCCCTTGATAATAGCAAATAAGAATTATCGGTTTTTTTTATTTTGATTAATTTTCACCTATTCGTTCAACTTTAAATTACATATCTAATAGGGTTGGTATTCTCCAGTGTACACTTTGTAACAGCAATATGATTGAAAACGAATGCCATTTCCTCCTGAACTACTAGTTGTATCATGCTATTCGTTTACAACATGTTGCTAATATTCCTCATCAACAAACTTGTGTATATATAGAAATGAAACGCTATGTCTAATGCTAAAGAAATATCAAAGAAAAAGTGCAAAATATATATCTATTTTAGGAAGAATTGTTTTTCGTTATAATAGAAATAAGCAAATAACATATATATATTAATCTGTGTAAATATCTGTACACAGCTTTGCCTAATCATCCAGACATTGACCCATCAAGTCGAGTGCTAACATTATTGTATTATATTTCATGGACCTTAAATGCGAGAATGTGCTGGTGGATAATGAGGGAACTCTACAAATTGCAGGTATATATGGCACACTAGCTGATTTAGATAATGATTTTCGCAAGATTTAGTAAACGCTATGAGTCCCCTATCGGTTTCAGTCTGTCTGTGATTCCCATTACTAAAGATTTGATTTCAAACTTGGAATAATTGTTTATAGGGACACGCCACATTAGTAGGACAAGTTACATAATTCTGTCATCAGTATGTTCACAGTTATATCCATTTTAACACAGACAATTCTGGATAAAGGTTTTATAAACTCAAATATCTTCACCATTACTAAAAGGATCTACTTCATACTTCAAATAAGTATTTATGGGGACAAAGCTTATTTGTATAACAAGGCACGTTACTAGTTCACCAATAGTTATCAAGTTACGTCCCTTTTTAGCTTACCAAATAAGTGTCTTGATTGCTTAAAGCGACACTACATCGGTAAAAACGCAAAAGTTTGCCGAATGTAATTTGCTATTATATGGTAATATTTTTTCCAAATATTTGCCTAAAAAACTGAGTATTTCAACAAATAAACAAACGTCGTATACGTATATGACATAATCATAGTCCGTTTTATGAAATCCTACTTTCACTTTTGAAAGTTTGTATACCACAAAAACACTGTTTGTTGATTCAATGTTAGTGTTCGAATGTATTCAGAAGAATTTGTAATAGCAATGCATTTATACGTGAAAAAAATGCATTGTATTCCTTTTTGCGATGTAATGTCGCTTTAAAGGTTATTTTTATAATTTGAAATACATTGAAATAAGTTGAAATAATTATTTATAGGTGCATGCCATGTCAGGTAGGACAAGTAACCGCTCACTATATTTTTACACTCCACATGTTAAACATTTTATCAATCGAATATCTTTCCCATTACTAAGGATATTTACCTCAAACTTGAAATACCACACTGGTATGACAACTTACAAACTGTGTTAGGACATAGAACATATGCGATAAGATATCTAATTCAAACATGGACAGAATTTCTTGTTGCATTGTTGCTGACGTTACGTTATTGTTTATGCTGGTGCCACTCGGTGTTACGTGATGGTTCAAACGTTATATATGTAAAAGCAATATCCGGTGGGGGACTTATATATGTAAGGGTAGTTATATTGTTTTATAAGTAAATAGAAGTTCTTAAAACACATTGTCTAGAGGAGTTGGCAATTTCTTACGGAGGTTGGTGCACCCAAGTACTGGTTAACCGCTGGAGCCTGCCCAGGAAAGGTGTTGTTAGGTAAACTGTCCGCCGGCGATATAGCCCAAAATGGTGCTGATGCAGGCGTAAAACCCGAAATATAAAAATATAACATAACATTGTCTAGAGGTATTTGTTTCTGCTTAATATAATCATATTCACAACAGAGTGAGAGGCAGGGATATCTACAACAGTCACACTCGTGCATTAACAAGTTCTAAGACAGTGTAACATATTTATTCCTGGTTTAATATGCAGCATAAACAACCGAGACATTAACAATAACACACAGCCTCATACACTAACAGATACGAGTACATGCAACACTATCTAGTTTTTATTGTAAAATTACCAGTCTGTATGTTGCGTTTATAACACTGTAAAAGTAGTAGGGAATGGCTACTAAGAAATGCATACACCACTTATCTAGTTTCTATTGTTAAATTACCATTCGGTCTGTTGCGTTTATAACGCGGTAACAGTAGTAGGGAAGGGCAAAGAAGAAATGCATACACCACTTTCCAGTTTCTATTGTTAAATTACCATTCTGTATGTTGCGTTCTGTCGATGCACACGTTTAAACCACTGTCTCTATCTCACAATAGTGTATGAGGCATGGTGGATGCACATGTTTAAACCACTGGCTCTATCTCACAATAGTGTATGAGGCATGGTGGATGCACACGTTTAAACCACTGTCTCTACCTCACAATAGTGTATGAGGCATGATGGATGCACACGTTTAAACCTCTGTCTCTATCTCACAATAGTGTATGAGGCATGATGGATGCACACGTTTAAACCACTGGCTCTATCTCACAATAGTGTATGAGGCATGGTGGATGCACACGTTTAAACCACTGTCTCTACCTCACAATAGTGTATGAGGCATGATGGATGCACACGTTTAAACCACTGGCTCTATCTCACAATAGTGTATGAGGAATGGTGGATGCACACGTTTAAACCACTGTCTCTATCTCACAATAGTGTACGAGGCATGGTGGATGCACACGTTTAAACCACTGGCTCTACTAGTATATCTCAATAGTTTGTGAGGCAACATGGATGGATGTGCATGTTTGAACCACTGGCTCTATGTGTTTGAGTAAGATTACCTTTCTTGTAAATAGTGTATGAGGCACCGGTGGAAGTTATGGTTTGAACCACCAGAAATGGGATAGCTTCCTCACGCATAGAGAATTCTACCCAGATAGAATTCGATCCCACAGCCGCCATATCGGGACTATTGATTAACAATTAACTATGCCACACGACAAGTCCCTTAAACTAAATGTAGTGCAAAATCAAACCTGCACACAATAAAAAGACACTTAGCAAGCACTCGTTATAATGTCCTACTGCACATATTCAGTTAATACACATATGCAGTTTTATGAATGAAAGTCACGTGATGTTTGTAAATACAACCATGGGAATTCGCGGAAGTGAGCTATTTTTAGAATCAGATAATCTCTTGTCCGTCTTGTTTTTCTGTTAAGTAACGTTTCAGTTACTATTCTGTACAGCTTTATTTGACAAAATAAATAAAATTATTGATCAGTTACAACTTTTTGTTCATTTATGCACTAGATAGATATTTTCCATAAAAAATAACGTCATCACCTCTTACGCGGGAGGAAATTTCGTAAGCCAAATGCACGGCGTTTGAAGAAAATACTCCTTTTTCGTCTAAAATTATTAGAAGTAAGTCATGTTAGAATCGAAATAATAAGTATCAACCGTGGTATATCGCAGAATAACCCTCGTGTGTCGTTCTTATGCGTAGAAATATATCACGAAGGCCTGAGTGATATATTTCTACGCATAAGAACTTCAAACTCGGGTTATTCTGCGATATACCACGGTTGATACTTATTATTTCCTAAATACTAGTACAGTTTGTTTTTGGAGTATAAAGTCGCACCGATAGCCTAGGTCGTAGGGTGACTATCCAGCTATTATTGGTAGAGGAAGACCCCGGGTGCCCCTCCGAGCAGTATTTCAGGCACAGCTGGACATCCGGATAGAGCCATCGATCGTTCGCTTGCCAGGTGGATATTGGATCGCGTACTCATTTGAAATAATTCGACACCCCCATTTTGGGATTCGAACCTCCAGCGGTGATCAGCAAATGATTTGAAGTCGACGAACGTAACCACTGAGTAACGGAGGTCTTTTTATTATTATTATGATTATTATCCCGGTGACCCTAATATCGGTGAATACTAATTAACGTTGATCCGAATAAATCCAGTTGAACAGCACGTGCGCGCATTTTATGCTTACTATTGACTATTTCCGTTGGAGTTATGCAACTGTGAATAGCAAACACATGATGTAATGGCATTTCTATTCGTAAATTTACATGCATTTATTAAAAACGTGTTTAGGTGTCATTACTCGCGTGAGTTTTCATTCATGTAGTCCATATTCAGATGAATTTCAATGACATTTGTTAAGTATCGGTTGTATTTGACATGTATAAAGTGACCACCCCTCATGTGACGTCACATGGTTTCCGTATATAGTATATGTTGCTACTGGTATAGACTTATTAACAGTCTTTCAGATGGGACGTTAAACCGAGGTCTTGTGTCGGTGATGAACACTGTGCACGTAAAAGAACCAGAGGAGACTCTGGAATGAGTCTCTGTCTGTATCATTGCACTATCCTCCAAAAATCTAAAATGACTAATCTCTTCAGGAGGCGTCACTCATATGGGCAATCGGTAGCGACGATAAATAAACGTACAACACACACGTATAACCTTATTAACAGTCTTTCTGATGGGACGTTAAACCGAGGTCTTGTGTCGGTGATGAACACCGTGCACGTAAAAGAACCAGAGGAGACTCTGGAATGGGTCTCTCTCTGTATCCTCCAAAAATCTAAAATAACTAATCTCTTCAGGAGGCGTCGCTCATATGGGCCACTGGTAGCGACGATAAATAAACGTACAACACACACGTATAACCTTATTAACAGTCTTTCTGATGGGACGTTAAACCGAGGTCTTGTGTCGGTGATGAACACCGTGCACGTAAAAGAACCAGAGGAGACTCTGGAATGAGTCTATGTCTGTATCATTGCACTATTCTCCAAAAATCTAAAATAACTAATCTCTTCAGGAGGCGTCGCTCATATGGGCCACTGGTAGCGACGATAAATAAACGTAAAACACAAATTCTCAACAAATCTCTGAGGTCTGACCACTACAATAACACACTTTATTTTATGAGTTCCACTGTAATATGGAAATACCTCAGTGAAATAAAATGTGTTATTCCACTGGTTAAAATTAGTAGAATAACACATTTTATTTCTCACTGCTTCATGTTTATGATTTCCAGCCATTGCTGTTTGAAATATTGTCAACGTGAACGTTTTCGGATTGAAGCCGTCAGTGACTTCATATACAACGTCAATATTGCTTTCAATGTTCATTCTGTGATATATAATTATGTCTCCACTAATGGAGGGGGTGGGGTATTGTTTTTGACATTGCCGTCTGTCCTCTTTATCTTGTCCGGGCGTCATCTCCAAAACAACTTGTTAAATGTTAGCTTATACAAATTTATTTTAGCTCGATTGCGAAACAAGTTATTTCAACTTATATAAATCACTCTCGAGACCTCATTCCTGATGGAATCCATCGCCACGAGGGAGAGAGAAGAGGCAACGTGGAATTTAAATGCCTTGCCTAAGGGCACAATCGTAACGGTTCCAGTGGGGCTCGAACTCCGGACCTTTCGCACCTGAAGCGAACGCGCATCCACTGTGATATCATGACTCCAATGTTATTATGTTAAATGTTCACCAACCTAGGCATGAATCATAGGCATGACGTCTAGATATGTTAACTCCGTTCCGGTTGGGTGATTTCTTTCGGATTTACGGCCATTTGAACATTTCAATAATATAGCGATTATCGTACCCCATCGCTCTCTATCGTACCCAATCTCTCTCGATCGAACCATATCGCTCTCGATCGTACCCTAATGCTCTCGATCGTATTACATCGCTCTCTATCGTACCCTATCGCTCTCCATCGTACATCATCGCTCGCTATCGTACCCTATCGCTCTCAATCGTATTCCATCGCTCTCTATCGTACCATATCGCTCTCTATCGTACCCTATCGCTCTCCATCGTACATCATAGCTCTCTATCGTACCCCATCGCCCTCGATCGTACCATATCGCTCTCTATCGTACCATATCGCTCTCTATCGTACCCTATCGCTCTCTATCGTACCCTATCGCTGTCGATCGAACATAATCGCTCTCGATCGTACCCTATCGCTCTCTATCGTACCATATCGCTCTCTATCGTACCATATCGCTCTCTATCGTACCCTATCGCTGTTGATCGAACATCATCGCTCTCGATCGTATTCCATCGCTCTCTATCGTACCCAATCGCCCTCTATCAACGTGAAGCGGGAATATATCGGTTACCGTGATCAGCACTAGTGTCACTATGACGACAATACTTGTACTATATGCCATGTTATTAATACAATTGGATATAGAAATGCAGGATGCACACATATGTATTCCTTGGGACTTGAGGAAATATGACAAACATCTCTTACACTTCTATGACTGTCCTGGCAATTTGTCAGAACGATGAAATAAATTAGAAGTGATCCACATTTTTTTGTTATTGTTTTTGTTGTTTGTCGTATTATGAGATGGTTGTCTTAATCGTCCGTTTTAGCTATTCTCTGTACATTCTCTTGGACGTTCTAGGTTTCAATGTTTGTCAATGTACTTTCGGGATATCTCTATGACGGTGTAGGTGTCAATGTTTGTCTCTGTACTTTCGGGATATCTCTAGGACGGTGTAGGTGTCAATGTTTGTTGTCTGTACTTTCTGGATACCTCTATGACGGTGTAGGTGTCAATGTTTGTCTTTGTACTTTCGGGATATCTCTGTGACGGTGTAGGTGTCAATGTTTGTCTCTGTACTTTCGGGATATCTCTAGGACGGTGTAGGTTTCAATGTTTGTCTTTGTACTTTCGGGATATCTCTGTGACGGTGTAGGTGTCAATGTTTGTCTCTGTACTTTCGGGATATCTCTAGGACTGTGTAGGTTTCAATGTTTGTCAATGTACTTTCGGGATATCTCTATGACGGTGTAGGTGTCAATGTTTGTCTCTGTACTTTCGGGATATCTCTAGGAGGGTGTAGGTGTCAATGCTTGTCTCTGTACTTTCGGGATATCTCTAGGACGGTGTAGGTTTCAATGTTTGTCTCTGTACTTTCGGGATATCTCTATGACGATGTAGGTGTCAATGTTTGTCTCTGTACTTTCGGGATATCTCTAGGAGGGTGTAGGTGTCAATGCTTGTCTCTGTACTTTCGGGATATCTCTAGGACGGTGTAGGTTTCAATGTTTGTCTCTGTACTTTCGGGATATCTCTATGACGATGTAGGTGTCAATGTTTGTCTCTGTACTTTCGGGATATCTCTAGGAGGGTGTAGGTGTCAATGCTTGTCTCTGTACTTTCGGGATATCTCTAGGACGGTGTAGGTTTCAATGTTTGTCTCTGTACTTTCGGGATATCTCTATGACGATGTAGGTGTCAATGTTTGTCTCTGTACTTTCGGGATATCTCTAGGAGGGTGTAGGTGTCAATGTTTGTCTCTG
Organism: Archivesica marissinica; assembly: GCA_014843695.1. Lineage (NCBI taxonomy): Eukaryota > Metazoa > Mollusca > Bivalvia > Venerida > Vesicomyidae > Archivesica > Archivesica marissinica. The sequence goes on from CM026402.1 coordinate 59,943,693, forward strand.
TACTTTTGGGATATCTTTATGTCGGTGTGGGTGTCAATGTTTGCTTTTGGCCACCGGTGTATATATCGCATATATATTATGTCATTGTTTTTCTCTGTGCTTGTTGCTCGACGAGGAGAGAATGGGTCATGTTTGTTTCGGTACCATCGATGGATCTGTCTGACAGAGATTGCGGAATGGTTATTTCGGTGTATATTTGTGCACATGATATTTAGAAATTGCATCATGGTTTGCCTGAATACTGTATGTACATTAGTCCGATAGAGATGACGCCATGCTAAGCAGTTGTGCTTTCGTGGCACTTGTGCAAATAAGTTTAGATACTGACAAATTAGGGCAGTTGAATTATGCTGTACACGGTTGACATTTCCGACATTGTTGTATATTTAGTGTATGGCTTTGATAGTGACGGGTTGTCAGTTTTTAAACCTGCTTGGATATGGCCTAAAATGTGTATATATAGTGTCAAGCCTATGGTGTATCATAATGTTCTTGAACAAATATAAAAAATTAGAAAACATTTTATGGGTCTTGAACCCGAAACTATTTGTCCAGACCAATGCGAACCGGGTTCGATCCTCGGACCGGGAAGTATGTGAGATGGCACGATGGTCGCAAGATCGGACAGGTGGGTTTTCTCCGGGTACTCCGGTTTCCTCCCACATGAATGACCATATATTATACGCTTTCATCCGAGCCAACGAGAGTGATTAATATAAGTTGTTGAAACTTGCTTCGCAATCGTTGAAAATAAATACAGTTTAAAAGAAAGTGTCTGTGAGCGGATTAGCTCAAGCACTATGTGTGCATCTGATGAACATACATGGCATTATTGTGTGTATCAGTCCTTTCGGGGCTTCTGGTAGACACAGATGATGCTGTGTGTTGTCTCGGCGCTTTCGATGCATTTGCCAGACATATTTGGTGTCGTTGTTTGCCTCTGTTCCTTCTGTGCACATTTGGATAGAGATGACGTCATTGTTTGCATTGGTGCGTTCAGTACATCTGCCAGTCAGAGATGACGTCATTGTTTGCATTGGTGCGTTCAGTACATCTGCCAGTCAGAAATGGCATCATTGTTTTGATTGGTGCGTTCAGTGCATCTGCCAGTCAGAGATGACGTCATTGTTTGCATTGGTGCGTTCAGTACATCTGCCAGTCAGAAATGGCGTCATTGTTTTGATTGGTGCGTTCAGTGCATCTGCCAGTCAGAAATGGCGTCATTGTTTGCATTGGTGCGTTCAGTACATCTGCCAGTCAGAAATGGCGTCATTGTTTTGATTGGTGCGTTCAGTACATCTGCCAGTCAGAAATGGCGTCATTGTTTGCATTGGTGCGTTCAGTCATCTGCCAGTCAGAGATGGTCATTGTTTGCATTGGTGCGTTCAGTACATCTGCCAGTAGAGATGACGTCATTGTTTGCATTGGTGCGTTCGTAATCTGCCAGTCAGAGATGACGTCATTGTTTGATTGGTGCGTTCAGTACATCTGCCAGTCAGAGATGACGTCATTGTTTGCATTGGTGCGTTCAGTACATCTGCCAGTCAGAGATGACGTCATTGTTTGCATTGGTGCATTCAGTACATCTGCCAGTCAGAAATGACGTCATTGTTTTGATTGGTGCGTTCAGTGCATCTGCCAGTCAGAGATGACGTCATTGTTTGCATTTGTGCGTTCAGTACATCTGCCAGTCAGAAATGGCGTCATTGTTTGCATTGGTGCGTTCAGTACATATGCCAGTCAGAAATGGCGTCATTGTTTGCATTGGTGCGTTCAGTACATCTGCCAGTCAGAAATGGCGTCATTGTTTTGATTGGTGCGTTCAGTACATCTGCCAGTCAGAAATGGCGTCATTGTTTGCATTGGTGCGTTCAGTGCATCTGCCAGTCAGAAATGGCGTCATTGTTTGCATTGGTGCGTTCAGTGCATCTGCCAGTCAGAAATGACGTGATTGTTTGCATTGGTGCGTTCAGTGCATCTGCCAGTCAGAAATGGCGTCATTGTTTGCATTGGTGCGTTCAGTACATCTGCCAGTCAGAAATGGCGTCATTGTTTTGATTGGTGCATTCGATGCATATTTCGGATAGAGATGGAGTCACTGCATACAGTTGTGCTTTCGGTGTAGGCCTATCTGTCGGACATAGATGGAGTCACTGTTTACATTGGTGCTTTCGATGTATATATCGGACATAGATGGTGTCACTGTTTGTATTGGTGCTTTCGATGTATATATCGGACATAGATGGTGTCACTGTTTGTATTGGTGCTTTCGATGTATATATCGGACATAGATGGCGTCACTGTTTGTATTGGTGCTTTCGATGTATCTGTCGGAGAGATATCGTGTCATTGTTTGTATTGGTGCTTTCTATGTATATATCGGACATAGATGGCGTCACTGTTTGTATTGGTGCTTTCTATGTATATATCGGACATAGATGACGTCACTGTTTGTATTGGTGCTTTCGGTGTATATATCGGACATAGATGACGTCACTGTTTGTATTGGTGCTTTCGGTGTATATATCGGACATAGATGGCGTCATTGTTTGTATTGGTGCTTTCGGTGTATATATCGGACATAGATGACGTCACTGTTTGTATTGGTGCTTTCGGTGTATATATCGGACATAGATGGCGTCACTGTTTGTATTGGTGCTTTCGGTGTATATATCGGACATAGATGGCGTTATGTTTGTATTGGTGCTTTCGATGTACATATCGGACATAGATGGCGTCACTCTTTGTATTGGTGCTTTCGGTGTATACATCGGAGAGAGATCGTGTCAGTGTTTGTATTGGTGCTTTCGATGTATCTGTCGGAGAGAGATGGTGTCATTGTTTGTATTGGTGCTTTCGATGTATCTGTCGGAGAGAGATGGTGTCATTTTTTGTATTGGTACTTTCGATGTATATATCGGAGAGAGATCGTGTCATTGTTTGTATTGGTGCTTTCGATGTATACATCGGAGAGAGATCGTGTCATTGTTTGTATTGGTGCTTTCGATGTATATATCGGACATATATAGCGTCACTGTTTGTATTGGTGCTTTCGATGTATCTGTCGGAGAGAGATGGTGTCATTGTTTGTATTGATGCTTTCGATGTATCTGTCGGAGAGAGATGGTGTCATTGTTTGTATTGGTGCTTTCGATGTATCTGTCGGAGAGAGATGGTGTCATTGTTTGTATTGGTGCTTTCGATGTATCTGTCGGAGAGAGATGGTGTCATTGTTTGTATTGGTGCTTTCGATGTATCTGTCAGAGAGAGATGGCGTCACTGTTTTGTATTGGTGCTTTCGATGTATCTGTCGGAGAGAGATGGTGTCATTGTTTGTATTGGTGCTTTCGATGTATATATCGGACATATATGGCGTCATTGTTTGTATGGTGCTTTCGATGTATATATCGGACATATATGGCGTCACTGTTTGTATGGTGCTTTCGATGTATATATCAGACATATATGGCGTTACTGTTTGTATTGGTGCTTTCGATGTATATATCGGACATATATGGTGCCACTGTTTGTATGGTGCTTTCGATGTATATATCAGACATATATGGCGTCACTGTTTGTATGGTGCTTTCGATGTATATATCGGACATATATGGTGCCACTGTTTGTATGGTGCTTTCGATGTATATATCAGACATATATGGTGCCACTGTATTGTCTCGTTTCTTTCGTAGCATAGGCCGGGCACATTTGACCCTGGGGTTGTCTCACCGCTGCTGGGCCCCATGACGGCCAACTGTCGGACATAATTGGCGTAGTCGGTTGTCTCGGCGCTTACACGTGATCTCTTGGATGCATTTGATGTACACGTATTGATTTTTCTCGGAATTGTCGGAAGATCTCTTGGTATTTTATGGGATTTGTATTCTTTAATTAGATTCTCGAACCACGTTTTGTTGATGAACAAAACCGTCAAGAGCAAAAAGCATTGCAAAGTTTTATTTGTTCTGTAATATATTACATTGTATTTGTGAATGCACGAGTTAGGTTCGTTCTTACAATATCTTCACAATTACCAGGCATTGTAATAGTGTGAGACGGCTGAATCGAGTATATACAGTTAAACCTGCACGAAATATCACGTATATTAAGAGACCACTTGCACTAAGAAGCCAAGTCGTGATAGCGCAATGGTAACGCGTTCGCTTCAGGTGCGAACGGTCTGGATGTACTTCGAGTCCCACTGGAGCCGTTACGATTGTGCCCTTAGGAAAGGCATTTAAATTCCACGTTGCCTCTTCTCTCTCCCTCGTGGCGATGGATTCCATCAGGAATGAGGTCTCGAGAGTGATTTATATAAGTTATAAGAACTTGTTTCGCAATCGAGCTAAAATAAATTTAGGTAGGAAACGAATTGTTTGTGTTGTTAAGGAACACAATAGCCTGTATTAATACAAATCTGGATGTATGACATATATCGTCAGGATAAACAAGACTGTTCAGATGACTTGGTATACAGCTGGCCTGCGGAAAGTCGGTGGTTCTGCATAGATTCCCGAAATGCGATGGGACACATTGCTTCGTCCCCCACCAGTAACAGCTGGGGAGTGGTCACGTGACCCATGCTGTTGATGTCACTATAAACCCCCAGACCCAATAAATAAGCACACATATAAGTGGAATAAAACGTCTCTTGCTGGACCCTAATCAGTCTCGAGAGTGACTAATATAAGTTGTAGGACCTTGTTTCGCAATCAGTCTCGAGAGTGACTAATATAAGTTGTAGGAACTTGTTTCGCAATCAGTCTCGAGAGTGACTAATATAAGTTGTAGGAACTTGTTTCGCAATCAGTCTCGAGAGTGACTAATATAAGTTGTAGGAACTTGTTTCGCAATCGAGCTAAAATAAATGTGTATAAGCCAAGCAAATAAAAGATATTGAGATATATAATATGTTATATGAGACATACAAGGATTGAGATATATAATATGTTATATGTGACATACAAGGATTGAGATATATAATATGTTATATGTGCCAAGGATTGAGATATATAATATGTTATATGAGACATACAAGGATTGAGATATATAATATGTTATATGTGACATACAAGGAATGAGATATATAATATGTTGTATGTGACATACAAGGAATGAGATATATAATATGTTATATGAGACATACAAGGAATGAGATATATAATATGTTATATGTGACATACAAGGATTGAGATATATAATATGTTATATGTGCCAAGGATTGAGATATATAATATGTTATATGAGACATACAATGAATGAGATATATAATATGATATGTGACATACAAGGATTGAGATATATAATATGTTATATGTGACATACAATAATTGAGATATATAATATGTTATATGAGACATACAATAATTGAGATATATAATATGTTATATGAGACATACACGGATTGAGATATATAATATGTTATATGTGACATACAATAATTGAGATATATAATATGTTATATGTGACATACAAGGATTGAGATATATAATATGTTATATGTGACATGCAAGGAATGAGATATATAATATGTTATATGAGACATACAATGATTGAGATGTATAATATGTTATATGAGACATACAAGGAATGAGATGTATAATATGTTATATGAGACATACAAGGATTGAGATATATAATATGTTATATGAGACATACAAGGAATGAGATATATAATATGTTATATGTGACATACAAGGATTGAGATATATAATATGTTATATGTGACATACAATAATTGAGATATATAATATGTTATATGAGACATACAAGGAATGAGATATATAATATGTTATATGAGACATACAAGGAATGAGATGTATAATATGTTATATGAGACATACAAGGATTGAGATATATAATATGTTATATGAGACATACAATAATTGAGATATATAATATGTTATATGTGACATACAATAATTGAGATATATAATATGTTATATGTGACATACAATAATTGAGATATATAATATGTTATATGTGACATACAATAATTGAGATATATAATATGTTATATGAGACATACAAGGAATGAGATATATAATATGTTATATGAGACATACAAGGAATGAGATGTATAATATGTTATATGAGACATACAAGGATTGAGATATATAATATGTTATATGAGACATACAATAATTGAGATATATAATATGTTATATGTGACATACAATAATTGAGATATATAATATGTTATATGTGACATACAATAATTGAGATATATAATATGTTATATGTGACATACAATAATTGAGATATATAATATGTTATATGAGACATACAAGGAATGAGATATATAATATGTTATATGAGACATACAAGGAATGAGATGTATAATATGTTATATGAGACATACAAGGAATGAGATTTTGTTTTGTGTTTGGTTTTTGTTTTGTGTGAGATTATAATATGTTATATGAGACATACAAATTGAGATATATAATATGTTATATGGACATACAAATGAGATATATAATATGTTATATGTGACATACAAATTGAGATATATAATATGTTATATGTGACATACAATAATGAGATATATAATATGTTATATGAGACATACAAGGAATGAGATATATAATATGTTATATGAGACATACAAGGAATGAGATGTATAATATGTTATATGAGACATACAAGGATTGAGATATATAATATGTTATATGAGACATACAATAATTGAGATATATAATATGTTATATGTGACATACAATAATTGAGATATATAATATGTTATATGTGACATACAATAATTGAGATATATAATATGTTATATGTGACATACAATAATTGAGATATATAATATGTTATATGAGACATACAAGGAATGAGATATATAATATGTTATATGAGACATACAAGGAATGAGATGTATAATATGTTATATGAGACATACAAGGATTGAGATATATATATGTTATATGAGACATACAATAATTGAGATATAATATGTTATATGTGACATACAATAATTGAGATATATAATATGTTATATGTGACATACAATAATTGAGATATATAATATGTTATATGAGACATACAATAATTGAGATATATAATATGTTATATGAGACATACAAGGATTGAGATATATAATATGTTATATGTGACATACAATAATTGAGATATATAATATGTTATATGTGACATACAATAATTGAGATATATAATATGTTATATGTGACATACAATAATCGAGATGTATAACATTTCTCTGTCTGTATCACTGCATTATACACCAATGCAATCAATTCAATATATTTTATTTGGCATAAACATATAACATGTTCATCGCCATAAATCAAATAACATGGCGGTTATAATAAAATTAACATACATCATTCTATATTTTGAGAAAAGTGTGTGTATTATTAATTACATGTAATTAGAATATATTGTATTAGTTGTATATATGTATATATATGTGCGTTTGTTTTTAACATAATAACAATTATTAATCATTAAACTATGTAACTATGGATCAATACACCCTACTGTTGACAATTGAGCTTTGTACTATATACATATTTTTGTTTTGATATTCAAGTTCAAGTTGTGTAACACAGTCCAGCATGCTTGTAAACTACATCAAGTACATACTGGTAGTTGTAAAACAATTGTAAATAAAGATAGGTGACCCCCATATCAGATTAAAGTGCTTGGGTGAATGAATACATATGTAATCAGGATGAAATCTTAGACACGAGAGTATTCTTGAATCTGATGTGCTCTATATGTACAAGATTTTGAACTGTATAACACATCGATTTGCCTCATACAACACTTGTGTTAACATAACATACCATTATTTTACCATCCTCCAAATTTTTTTCTTTCTTTCTCCAATAAAATATCATCATAGCCAATTGTGGTGATGTAATTGGATGATCAAGTGTAGCTGGTCATCCTGTTGCACAATCACCATCATATCTTAACATATATTTCAAAATTAGTATCATTTTCTCACATTCTAAAATTAATGAGTTACTCAATATTTGACAGTAATTTTGTTGCTTAATTCTAACGGTATGTTTTGTAAATGATTCGTAGGAAAGAGGTAACCATATAAGCAAGTTGCTTTCTCCTCAATCCTACATGTATTTTCTTATTGTGATCATTATACTATGTATATTCATTGAAATAAAATATTGTTTAAACTATAACATACCATTGTATTGTACATGGAATTTATTTACAGAGATGGATAATACGAACATAATTTACGTAAAACGTATCATGCACAAGGTATCACTTTTATGTTACTATAAATGTACTTTGACATGGAGGAGCATGGTACACATAATGTTGTCAGTATTCCACATATATGGCAATTCTAATGCATGTGTGTGGTATACCAAGCATGATCGATTTGGAATGTATGTGCTTCCAAATCTGGTCAGCCAAGTATAGTGCTTATACAATGTAATCAACCGGTTATGAAAATCCAAACACTTATCAGCATTATCGAAGCGAAATATAATGTACGACTTAGGATCATGCATACCTTGGTTAATTATTAAATGCTCGAATTCCCATGTGCATTGCCCTATACTCTTAACTTTGCAATAATCCCATGTGCGACACACATTTTGAAACATACTTTATATTTATTATTAATATATTATATACTAACATGCCACAATGAAGCGGCGAAGAAATACCAATGAACTAGCCGCGACAGTGTGCACGCACGCACGCACGCACGCACGCACGCACGCACGCACACGCACACGCACACGCACACGCAACACTCACACTCACACTCACACACACACACACACACACACACACACACACACACACACACACACACACACACAAATAGCATCATAGAGTGTAGCCGGTCCAGTGTTTGGGTCGATCCCAACCTACGTGGCTCCTGCTACACCCGTGACACCATCCCTAGAACAAACATTGCCTGAAACACTATATGTACAAGATTGAAAGTAGCTATTGCAATCGGACACATCCGTTCATCGCCCTTTCATCGTGGTACATCAGTATATGTTCCTTGTCACCGATCTATGTTAAACGTAATAATCATGCCCGTTGTGTTTATTACAATAGATATAAGAAGTATGTTCACATATTTCCAAGGATGGATAATAAAATTACATTCTTGGGGAAGCTAAGACATATTTTACCTGATGTTAAACATTATGACAGAATGACAAGAAATAATTAAAATTTTACCTATTTCTTAGCACAATCATATTCTATCTTTAATCAGAAATTAACATAATTAGAATGAGACAATAATTTAACACAGCTATGGTATACTAACATAATCATGTAATATCACGTTTACTATTTGCTAAAACTATATATCTGGACGATTTATTTAATACACTTTTTTGGTTCGATATCATAATAGTTTTAATTTCTGTAAAGGAGGCCAAGAATAATAATAATTCGGTAAGCAGTTGCACCTAATTTCTCTATAAAATGGACAAACGAGTAGAAAATGGTACTCTGTTTCTACTGCTTTCATGTTACACTTTGTACAAATTCTATTTTCCCTTTCAATATTTCTATGTCTACCTTCTTCTATTAACAATTTATACGCCGAACATCTAAATCTAGTTAGAGTTGTGCGATGATTAATGCTATTGATACAGCTTAAATATTTCTCCTTTTGGAAAACGCTTTTAAGTGTACAAAAGTTTCTAATTTAGGTAAATGGCTTATTTCAGAATACCATTGTTGTACATATTGATCTTTGATGCGCTGTATAACACTATTTATCGGTATATTAGTTACATCAACAATGTCACATAAATAAGCAAATCCTAAGTTGTTTAGCAACGATTTGACATCACCATACCATTTGTTCAAATTATTACCATGCCTATCTTTAACATGAAGCAATTTATACATTAGAGAATCAGGCTGTTTCAATAATTTATACCAATATTTTATTATTCTTATCTTTCTATGCACACGTAAAGGAATTCGACCTAGTTCTCCATGTACAGCATCATTTGTTGTCTGTTGTCGAACATTATAATCAATTCTTTCATAAATTTCATATGTACACGTTCAATATCCCCATATTTCAGAACCATAATTTAAAATAGGTAAAACCATAGAATCAAACACCTGTACTTTTTCAGATATATCTAAGGACACAATATTAAATAAAGAATTTAGTGAAAAAGAGCTTTTAAAGCTTGGTTTGATAATGCCTGTTGCGACTGAAAAAACCATTAGACGAAATAGTAACTCCTAAATAAATTAAAGTTTTAACAATCTGAAGTTTTAGGCTTTCATAAAACACACCAAACGAGTCGTTCCTATTACCCTCTTTACATAGCATAACAACTGTTTTTCCCCCTGTATTTACTGTCACTTCATACAGTAACAATGCAACTTATTTAACAATTTCTGCAATCCTTCTTTCGTATATGAAAACAGCACTGTGTTATCGGCAAATAATAAAAGGAACAGTTGCAATTCCTCTACAATGAAAACATCAGTCGATTCAGCATTTACATATGCTTGCATATCATTAATAAAAAAAACAATAAGGGGATAATGGTTCACCCTGTTTCGCTCCCATATAGCTTTCGAAATAATCGGAAGTTGTACCATTGACTTTAACACATGATTTCACATTTGCATACATAACTTCTAGCATTCTAACAATTTTGATGAGGCTCCATATGTTTAACAATTTAAACCAGATGCCATGTCTGTATACCATATCGAATGCTTTTTGAAAGTCTACAAAAGCTAAATATAACTTTTTCTTTTCAAAATTAGAAATTTTGTTTATGACGCTATTTAATACAAATAAACAATCAGTTGTACCCGTTCCTTTTCGAAAACCAAATTGGTTGTCAGATAATAAGTTATTGCTTTCTGCCCATTTTCTTAGTCTGTTATCTAATAATATTGAAAATATTTTAGAAAAGATCCTAGTAAGTCTGATGCCTCTGTAATTATTAACATTATTTAAGTCACCCTTGTTTGGTACAGGCACAATAATTCCCGTAGTCCAACGTTCAGGATAGATACAATTTGTATACATATAATTAAACAATTTACAAAGTACCGGTGACAGTAATTCGTTTCATTCTAAAAATATTTCAGGAATCAGTAAGTCACTTCCTTCTTCGCTTTTGCCTCTTTTCAGTGAAGACTCTTCAACAATAGAATCTGAAAATATATTGTCACTAGAAAATAAGTCTTTAAAATGTTCATAGAAATCGTGCTTACTAATACAAACGCGTTTGGATTTCTTTGATTTCAGCCGTTTTAACTCAGATCAAAATTGCGTGGCTGATTATTACTATTGTTTATTCTTATGTTGTGCAATAGCTCTCATTTTAACTTGTTTATACCGCCGGCGTCTTATAATTAATAGTTCATTATTTTCAACTGATCGACATTTTCTATAATTTCTAGTTGCTAGTTTAAATTATCGTCGTGCAAATTCACACTCATTGTTAAACCAATGGCTTTTGAACGTACGCTTGCTGCTTTTGTTAAATATTCGTTTTGTCCAAAAACAGAAAAAGCATTTTCGTAAAACCATGTTGACATAGTGTCAATACCAATATTTAAATCAACATTTCTTGATACTATGTCATTAACAATAGTATCAATATTTTGAAATTCAGAAAACATTACATCTCTATAACGTTGTATATTTTCAACGTTAAATCTAAGGTGTACCCTCTTGCCCTTTCGGCTTAATGCCTATACTGGGTCTAGGGTGTCGAGGTTCGGTTTCATGTCCTGGACTCACTGGGCAAATAAATGGAACAACTAAGTTGACTGTGCATATCGTTTACTGTAGTGTACTATGTTCATTCAAACTGTCATGGACCCGAACCCTGAAACACAATCAGGATTTGTCTAAACATCAATGTTACCATTGAACATAACATTATATTACAGTCTGTTAACAAATCATGTTACAATGTACAAATATTCTTAAAACCTAACAAATGACGGATGGGTTCTTGACCTGTGTCACCAACAATAAAACCAGGGTGATTCCTCTTTATAAATCTTGATGGCCTTCTCCAATAAGCTTCATAGCTTCAACCGGGGTTCGAACCTCAGAACCTGAGTAGACATCGATAAACGCTGTTATCGAACCGATATATACAATAATACGGATAACCGTTACAATAAGTACACACCATACCAATATCCTAACATAATTATATAATGACCCTTACCATCTTGTGGAGATGAGTTTATTTCCACTGGCCACACACACTACACCCTCTCACTGTGATGTTATGCTGCGGTTACTGCAAATTAGAATTCAAACAGTGCACAATAGATAGAATGGTGATTGATCTTACTTAGTTAGTATTAATTATTGTTTAGAGTAACTTTATTACACATGACAGAATGTGTAGACACACTAGCCATGTTTGGGTTCGAATCTCACCCACATATAACCACAGTTAAGCTTGATTAATTCTCACCATATTTGATAAATGGATATTCCCTATTACAAGCATTACTTATGACAACAATTCAAACAACAGAATATATTACTAACCAAGTACATCTTGATGTTGCTAAAAACTAGTAAGTTATCTGTCCCGCCATTAAACCTGTCAAACGATATTGTGTTCACTCCGAATATCTCGTGAAAACAAGGGACACAACTCTAATGTCATTATAATACAATTTACCCCAATTTACAAAAAGTGTTAAAATCCACACGGTTACACACTTCCCCCTTGTCTGAAATGACGTCCCGTCATTATACAGTCAATCAGTCAAACAGCGTCAACTTAATATCTCATATACTACAAATATCCAAACATCACATGCATGTACTATCCACACAATACTTTACATGTTATACATCTGTTACATGTTATTACCTACTTTCTACTTAATGGCTTTATACATTAATTCCATATACTACATGTATCTAATACTACATATATCTACTACTTACTATTAACATAGCAAAACATGTGTAAAAAAATTGTTACTTCATATACTCGTTTGCATACCACTGTTATGCAATACACCATTCTGCCCCCTATAACCAAATATTGCAACCTCGCAATACTAGGTATACCATATGACTGTATACAAAATCAGATTATTAAAAGCAATTTAAAAGTTTATTAAAAAAACAAGTTACATGTATTTCCATATCATTTCAAGATACTAGCAAGGACATTCCTTGCCATTTCACTGTCCATGCTGTTTAGAGCGCCAGACATTACCAATGAGTTCACAGCATGTATCTTTGGGTCATATGGTAATGTATTCGCACTATACATCTGATAATCTTTGTATCTATCAGGTTCTCTTCTTTCTCTGATGGATCTTCTTGGCGGTGGTTTTGGAGGTACCGTTCTTGGTTCCTCTTCTTTTGGTTTACTAGGAACGTCCTCAGACTCTGTGTTCCTTCTTGTATCATCATCATCATCTTTATCTTCAATATCTGTGGTTTCCAATGTTCTCTGTGTCTCTGACTTATCCTCTCTCTCATGACCCATAGTATTTGCTGGTATCTCCATTTCTACTGCTCCTGCAGTTTTTGGATTGGAGGTATCAACCTCTCCATTCACTTCCACTTCTTCTATAACATTCACTCTACCATCTCCAATCAATTGTTCCACTGTGTTAATTACCTCTGAATTAACGTCATCACCTCTATCAACTTCTCTAACTGCATTCTCTTCTTCAACTATGTTAACTCCCTCTATATTAACTTCATTACCTCTAACTACATTCACTACTTCATCATTATCTCTCAGAACGTCTAGATGTGAATGTCCTAATTCATCGTTCCCCATCAGAATGTCTGCTTGAGTATTTCCTAATTCTTCATTACCTCTCAGAAGATCTGATCGAGTATGTCCTAATCCTAATTCTTCATTACCTCTCAGAAGATCTGATCGAGTATGTCCTAATCCTAATTCTTCATTACCTCTCAGAAGATCTGATCGAGTATGTCCCAATCCTAATTCTTCATTACCTCTCAGAAGATCTGATCGAGTATGTCCCAAGGTGTCCGGATCACCTCCGATACTTGTCTCTACAACAAGGTTAAACATCTCTTCATCCTCTGTGTCACTGGTGACGTCACCTCTACTCTGAATATCTTCTATATTCTCTGTATTGCTAGTATCCACCTCTTCCTCATTTATCTCTATAGGTCTATCTTGTATGACATCCTTCACCTGTTCCTCCAATTCATACAGGTGATTAACTAGATGTAGATGGTTACTGTGAAGTGTCTTCACTATCCCTGACTCGTCTCCTTTCACTCGAAACACCGGTATTTCTGTCCTTGGTTGTTATCATAAGTACAATTACCTTTAATAGTATTCGTCTCATGTGTTTTATTCACCGCAAAACTTATTTGTATAGGTGCATGTGTTGAGCAAGTATATCGTGTACGATAAAATCATTAATAAGTGGAAACACATCGCCAGAACACAAAGCATAATCAATTAGGCTATTTCCTTGAGCAGTCATATTTGTATATCAACTAGCAACACCGGCGTCGTCGCCATTGTGTGTGTTTTACGTTTATTTATCGTCGCTACCGGTTGCCCATATGAGCGACGCCTCCTGAAGAGATTAGTTATTTTAGATTTTGGAGGATAGTGCATGATACAGACAGAGACCCATTTCAGAATCTCCTCTGGTTCTTTTACGTGCACGGTGTAAAGCACCGACACGAGACCTCGGTTTAACGTCCCATCTGAAAGACTGTTAATTTTATTAGGGTCAGACGGGGGATCGAACCTGCGATCCCTGGATTACCAGTCCAGCGTGTTACCACTGGACTACATATCCGTCGTCGCCATATCGACCGTTTACAATTTTATACACCAAACATACACACAGTGGTAGTGAGTTCACTGTAGGTGCGAACGACACGCAGATTATCACCTTATCGATTGCTAATGCATTTAACTTCCACGTTGCCGCTTCTCTCTCCATCATGGCGATGGAATCCACCAGGAATGAGGTCTCGAGAGTGATTAATATATCTAATGTGTGTAAAATATCCTCCAAACACATACAATGACTAATCTCTTCAGGAGCTTCTCACATGCAGTCAAACGATATATCAGAATACACGCGAAACAAGCCAGGTCCGATTGGAGTACACTACGCATAGTGTGGGCCATATACCACCGTTATCCTTTTCTATTTATTACAGACGGATATGTAGTCCAGTGGTAACACGCTGGACTGGTAATCCAGGATCGCAGGTTCGATCTCCCGTCTGACCCTAATAAAATTAACAGTCTTTCAGTTGGGACGTTAAACCGAGGTCTCGTGTCGGTGATTTACACCGTGCACGTAAAAGAACCAGAGGAGATTCTGGAATGGGTCTCTGTCTGTATCATGCACTATCCTCCAAAATCTAAAATAACTAATCTCTTCAGGAGGCGTCGCTCATATGGGCAACCGGTAACGACGATAAATAAACGTAAAATTTATTTGTTATTACATCTGCAATTGGTTGACTGACATAGTACACATATTTGCCTATGTGTATGTCTGGTTCTCTGTCTGACTATCTGTCTTCCTGCCTGTACTCCCGCCCACATACCGGGTCAGGCCACAATGGTCCTTCATCTACAGTGTGTTTTACGTTTATTTATCGTCACTACCGGTTGCCCATATGAGCGACGCCTCCTGAAGAGATTAGTCATTTTATATTTTTGGAGGATAGTGCAATGACACAGACAGAGACCCATTCCAGAGTCTCCTCTGGTTCTTTTACGTGCACGGTGTACAGCACCGACACGAGACCTCGGATTAATGTCCCATCTGAAAGACTGTTAATGTTATTAGGGTCAGACGGAGGATCAAACCTGCGATCCCTGTATTCACAGAGGGTTTCGTTTTCCAAACCATTCAATATATAAATGGAAAGTAGTACCTGAGTGACGTCGGTTTTCACGTGTAAACCTTCCTGGACAATGTGTTTTGCTTGAACAGAACATAAGTTTATTAAGACGTATACATATAGTATAAATGCAACGCGATATTGAGGACGATACCATTACACTAAGATATAGTGAAACACGCTTTTATTTTGACTAAGTGATTGTATCTCGTTATACCTGGTCGATACCAACTACCTGGATCACCTATATCGTGGTTATTTGATTGGTTTTCTGTTTATCTACATATTTCACATATCGCGTTGGACCAGTACAATGCATGCAAATATTCTTCACATATCGCGTTGGACCAGTACAATGCATGCAAATATTCTTCACATATCGCGTTGGACCAGTACAATGCATGAATATGTTCTTCACATATCGCGTTGTACCAGTACAATGCATGAATATGCTAATTTTATTGCATATTTATCATACTTATAAGGGTTTAACATGCGAAGACTGACTACATAAATACAAAAAGTAGGCTCTCACAGAAATTCAGCCTCCGTGATCGAGTGGTTAAGGTCGCTGGCTTGTACACCACTGTAACCTATCATCACTGATGGTCACGGGTTCGAGCCCCACTCAGTCCGTGTATCTTTATATGAAAACGTTAGCAGTTTCTTACGCAGGTTGGTGCACCAAGTACTGGTTAGCCTGTCAAGGAAAGGTGATGTTAGGTAAACTGCCCGTCCCTCAAATGGGTAACCGGTAGCGACGATAAATAAACATAAATTTCAAAAAGGTTGGTAGAATTTACGAGAACAAATTGATATTAACGGTTCTATCTCCCTCGTGACGATGGATTCCATCAGGAATGAGGTCTCGATATGGGCAACAGTTGGTAGCGACCGTAAATATAAAACCTAGCAAAATCAATACTGGATTAATTTCTACATAATTTTTATGCATGTATGTCAAACATTAGAAAGGCAAGCGGGTCTGGCAACAAGGTAATATCACGGTAATAAACTCTGGAAATATTATGAACACTCTAATTAAAAAGAAGTCCACCATGGTTTATTTCTGTGCAATTTTGTCTTTTTATTTCCGTCCGTTTCCCTTTTAATTTCCTCAGGTTAATCTGCCCAAGACATTACTGTTGTGACATCATCAATGCTAAATCTTTAAAAGGCACAACTTCGGAATCCTTTGTCTCTGGAATTATAAATGTCATAGAATACAGTCTTGAATAAACGTCTATCACATTATTTTTCGTTTTGGACAAGCGCAGCGTGTTGGACACAAGCAACATACGCATTTCAACATACACCACAACAACACTACAATAGCGCAAAGGTAAGTGGAGAGCAGTTGTCTTTCATCTATTTCTTTAGTAAATTAATCGGTACCCACATTACTAGTAAAATACTTTATTTGTTTTAGTAGCGTACGTAGCGATGAAACTAATTGATAACACATGCATATTCGCTTGTTTCGGGTGTATATACAATACGATGGAAAAAATTCATAACACATGTATATTAGCTTGTTTCGGGTGTATATACTATACCATGCAAATAATTGATAACACATGCATATTAGCTTGTTTCGGGTGTATATACTATACGATGGAAAAAATTCATAACACATGTATATTAGCTTGTTTCGGGTGTATATACTATACCATGCAAATAATTGATAACACATGCATATTAGCTTGTTTCGGGTGTATATACTATACGATGCAAATAATTGATAACACATGCATATTAGCTTGTTTCGGGTGTATATACTATACGATGGAAAAAATTCATAACACATGTATATTAGCTTGTTTCGGGTGTATATACTATACCATGCAAATAATTGATAACACATGCATATTAGCTTGTTTCGGGTGTATATACTATACCATGCAAATAATTGATAACACATGCATATTAGCTTGTTTCGGGTGTATATACTATACGATGCAACTAATTGATAACACATGCATATTAGCTTGTTTCGGGTGTATATACTATACCATGCAAATAATTGGCATTTAGTCTAACGTTCAAGCAATAATCATACACATCTTGCCTTAGTGGATGACGATATTATCTAATACATTGCCGTGTTATCTGGCATTCCCTAACTATGATTGGCATTTAGTCTAACGTTCAAGCAATAACCATACACACCTTGTCTTAGTGTATGACGATATTATCTAATACATTGCCGTGCTATCTGGCATTCCCTAACTATGATTGGCATTTAGTCTAACGTTCAAGCAATAATCATACACATCTTGCCTTAGTGGATGACGATATTACCAAATACATTGCCGTGCTATCTGGCATTCCCTAACTATGATTGGCATTTAGTCTAACGTTCAAGCAATACTCATACACACCTTGTCTTAGTGTATGACGATAATTTATTATCTAATACATTGCCGTGTTATCTGGCATTCCCTAACTATGATTGGCATTTAGTCTAACGTTCAAGCAATAACCATACACACCTTGTCTTAGTGTATGACGATATTACCAAATACATTGCCGTGCTATCTGGCATTCCCTAACTGAATTCAGAAAGTTACTCAAGCCTTACTGTTGTCTTTAACTTTGATCTTGAGAGGTAATTTTGTGCGCATGTTATGTTCACCTGTGTGTCGGATGTGTCTTGTGTTTGTACATACATTTGATTTACATGTGAGCTGGTTACATGTCTGTCTATTGTGTTCCTTATGCATATGTTCAACTCTTCAAATGTGGAGGAAAATAATATATTATTAGGTACTTGTAACAGATTGGTAATCCAGGGATCGCAGGTTCGATCTCCCGTCAGACCCTAATAAAATTAACAGTCTTTCAGATGGGACATTAAACCGAGGTCTCGTGTCCGTGCTGTACACCGTGCACGTAAAAGAACCAGAGGAGACCCTGGAATGGGTCTCTATCTGTATCATTGCACTATCCTCCAAAAATCTAAAATAACTAATCTCTTCAGGAGGCGTCGCTCATATGGGTAACCGGTAGCGACGATAAATAAACGTAAAACACACACATGCATTATATTACGCATTAGTCCGATTAGCGCAGTTGTTAGCGCGCGCTCGCTTCTCATCAATGCGACCCTGATAATGGGACACTAAACCGAGGTCTCGTGTCGGTGCTGTACACCGTGCACGTAAAAGAACCAGAGGAGACTCTGGAATGGGTCTCTGTCTGTATCATTGCACTACCCTCCAAACATCTAAAATGACTAACCTCTTCAGGAGGCGTCGCTCATATGGGCAACCAGTAGCGACGATAAGTATTTTGTCTGACCATTTTACATTGTGCTTTAGTATTATCCCATGTAGGAATGGAATCGCAGATACATGTAGCGCATAATCGGGAAATACAAAATTTACTTATAAATGGGATAACAGAAATATGTCAGATTATCGAGACACGCTATGCAATACAGAAGTCCAGATTATGGCGCTAGTTGATAATCTCGACGCTGTCTCAGATAATTCAGATGTGGATTCAGATATCTCTAACTTTATTAGTATTATGGATGAAATAATTTTATTATGCTCTCCTCTGTTTACACGTGAAGTAAAAACAAATATATACAATGATAAAGAACAGTACTCGATGATGAATGTATGTATGTTCCATTAATGTATGTTCCATTAATGTCAAACCCCTTGCGGGGACCTAGACATGTTTTCCTGGGCATGCTAAGCCGACCATAGCGGTTGACCAGTACAAAGCAATGTGTGTGAGGTGCCCTGCTCAATGACACTACATACGTGGCCTGACTGAGTATCGAACCCGGACCGGGACCGTTCGATTCCAAATCCGACGCTCTATCATTGGACCACGGACGCCACACTGAATGTTTACATAAGCGTGATCAATTCTATATATGTGTGTAAATGCTTATAGGCGTTTTATATGTGATGATACCAGAAAAGCTATGTATAAGGCACAGTCAGAATTTAAGCACACAATTAAAGCAAAGCACATCAGTTTCCGTAAGGAAAACACTTATACATTGTTGGGAGCTAAACTTTCTAACACAAATTACCCATGGTCGTTGTCGGCAGATATATTTGCAAGGTATTTCAAATCTATGAATAACCCAGAGGACCGTTTTTATCAAGCTGATGAGGATGTGTTATTTTTTAACGATAGATACTTACAGTTACAGGTCATGTTTGAAGAACTTGATTGTCATTGGCGTAGCTTCCTATATGCCGTGTAGGCCGTGGCCTACACATTTACCCGAAAAATCGAAAAAATAAAAATGCCAAATCTGCAACAAAAATCGGGAGGCCAGGATTAAATTATATACGCTATAAATAGTTTTTCCTGGGGACGACACCCGGACCCTCTCCCCCAAGTCCCCTCCTGTCTTAGGTTTTAAGTTGGCCTACACATCGATTCCAACCTAATAGTGAAATTACAACTGATGAAATTTTACACGCTGTGAAGAAATTAAAATCTAATTCCAGTGGGGGGTCAGATTTGTTGCTGAATGAATTTTTTAAGCATGGAATTGAATATCTTCTGCCGAATTTGTATAAACTGTTGAATGTGTGCTTGAGCCGAGGTTATTTCCAAGATTCATGGAGCGAAGGTCTTATAATTCCAATTTTTAAACACGGTGCATGAAGGAAATCCGAACAATTACAGGGGTATCACCTTACTTAGTGCTCTAGGTAAACTGTTTACACGAATTTTAAATAATAGATTAAACTATTGGGCTGAACATTATAGTGTATACATTGAAGCACAAGCTGGATTTAGAAAGGATATGAGTACTGTTGACAACATCTTTATCTTAAATGCATCTCGAAATTTATTTTCGAATTGATTGACACTACGTACAGAAATATCATTTGTTGAACGATTATTGTGCAGTCTTAGCCTGGGATATATATTTGCCTGGTCAGTCAAATAAATATATTTTAACACCGATACTATTAATTGGACCATATTGAGTTTCTGTCATTTTGCCAGAAGTTAAAAAGTGAAAAGTCGACAGACTGGAACCCAGGCTAGACAAATAGCTATTGTAGCTAGTGTTTATTGTTGTACATCCGACTCAAAATAAAGTGTAGTGTATCTTGAATAAAAATATTTACCCGCGATTCATTCCTTAAAATTAATGGAAATATAAAGAGTTATCTACAATCGTAAAAAAGATCCCCATTGTATTTCTTTGGGACCGAGGTCCATATACGGGCAATCCCATACAAACAAACTGCATAGCAAATTTAAGCAACTTTGAAAAAATTAAATAACGATTTTTTCAAAGATGAACTAACGACAAATTGTCATTAACGTCCTGCGAACACACTCTCTTAAATACATTTGCTAACCGCGCGCTCGCGTGCCCCGCAGGTTTTTCTTCTCTATGTTTTAAGGGGCACGTGATATACCCCTTCATCATAGTAGCATGCTTATTTGTTTGCTTTTCGGATTTTATTAAAATGGAGTGTGGATATGCGTTTATCAACATTCTTGTAGAATATTGATGCTGTGTGTACATAGAAGTGATACATATATAGGATCTTACACGAGTAGTGATTTCAAACCATATTTTATGTAACGAGTTTAACTCTTTCGGCGCCGAATAAATTCAGAGCATGTGCAAACAACATAGATCCAGATCAGCCGCGGCGTAGCGCCGCGTCTGATCAGGATCTATGTTGTTTGCTATTCGGACAGGTGCTTCAGCTCCACTGTCTGAAGAGTAATCAGCATATAGCCTGATCAGACGACATGTTCTATTCTGTCCGATCGGGTTCTCTACTTTTTTACAAAGTCGCTTTTATGCGACATTGGCGCTGAAAGAGTTAATAGCAAAATTCCAAAACGTGTTTCATAAACTATCGTATGAAATCACCACGAGTGCAGTCTGTGTATATTGCCCTTATATTACTCACTCTGGAGACATCATTCCCGATGTAATCCATCGCCACGAGGGAGAGAGAAGAGGCAACGTGGAATTTAAATGCAAGCGCGAATACGTAACGTTTGCAGTAATTTAAATGCGCATATGCATGTCAATTTCCTTCGAGATAATCCTAACTGCGAATGTGGCAAAGGTATCGAAGATCCTGAGCACTACTTTTTCAAATGCAACAAATACAGTACTGAGCGCATACATCTTTTCAGAAACAGTCGCAGATTTCAATAAATACAAAGATATAGAATTGTCTACCATTGGAAATTAAGACGTCCAGATCTTTAAATATGTTCAAGACAAAATGTAAAATATGGATACAACAACTTTTCAATCGGTAGACATTAGAAAGCTATATATATAATGATTGTCATTCAATATGTTTATGTCGTTTTGTATTTTGATAACATTACCGTATTTGTTTAAGTTACATTGTACGACATTATACATGTATATTGCATGGCATAACTGTGTACTTATGATTAGTGTGCATGTGCATTAATGCTATAGTGTTAAGAAATTTAAGAGGGCTCTAAGGAAGATTTTAATTTCAGAACTAATTTGGTCACCCTCTATAAATAAAGAAATATATCTATAAAATGGTAATCATCTTCAATAGCTTGAGTATTACAAGGTGTACAACATAAACACTATCTTTCATTTCTTAAATTATATTTCTAGCTGAGCGCGAACTCCTGAAGCGAACGTTTTACTACTGCGCTATCACGACTTCCACATGATCAGTTTAGTTTTTAAAAGTTTATTTTAATGTCCATATGAGCGGCGCATTCTGAAGAGATTAGCCATTATATATTTTGGATGATAGTGCAATGATACAGACTAGACTCATTCCAGAGTCTCCTCTGGTTCTTTTACGAGCACGGTGTAAAGCACCGACACGAGACATCCGTTTAAAGTCCCATCTGAAAGACTGTAAATATTATTAGAATTAAACTCAAACGGGGGATCGAACCTGTGATCCCTTTATTCGCAGTACAACGCGTTGACCACTGACACTTCCATTGGCGCTGTCTTATAGGATGATGTTTCTGTAGTGTCTGATGATGGTCCTATAACTGGTGGGGCCATCATCTTCCATGTCAGGGTGACAAGTCCTTTTTATACGACACCACTCCCCTCTGTTGGTCATCCACAGCAGCATGAACATCATCCAGGCAGTTAGACATCAACGCGTCGTATGTCCCATCATTGCTTGATCATATCCTGGCGCTAGTTCGATGTTAGCCTGGGTTCCAGTCTGTCGATTTTTCACTAATTTACTTCGAGCAAAATGACATTATCAGAAACTCAATACGGCCCAATTAATGGTATCGGTGTTAAAATATATTTATATGACCGTCAGACCAGGCAGACTATTTCAACTCTTCGTAAAAGCCAGTTCGATGTGTAGGCTACACCGGTGTATACCAGTAGACAGAACGGCACGGTGGAGATCGCTGCGTTCTATGATGATGTGAGATTTACCGCGGCCGCGACATGCACGCCGCGTGATTGTCAGCCGGGATAGTTGTACTAAAGTGTACTGTAAAGCTATAAATAGCCCAAACATTGTCACGCGGCATGTATGCGCTAAATAACCACTGTAACCCTTATGCTCTAATATTGTTTTCAGCTTAAAAGACAAGCAAGATGGCCCCCAACAGTGACAAAGGCAAACAGACGACATGTCAGCTTTGTATTTGTATATTTGCAATGCTAGCTGCGGTTGTTTGTGTAGCATCGGGTGAAGACATGACGCCCGGAGCAGAAATGGCGCTAAACCGAGGACTTTATCAAATGCTGCAAAACAACCCACTCCTGTATTATCTGAGTGGTGAGTGTTTACAACGGCCGTGTTATGGTAGTGTGTGGTTCTGAAACATACAATTCTCAACGCCATCGGTTTTACACCTAAACAAAAACCATACGACATATTATTGTTTGGCAATATTAAACTGAGACATTTGCATAGTCCGTGAACTTACTTCGTTAATAATCGGATTTCCGAAGTAAAATATGAGCTTTAGATTATTGTACAATTACATACTGACTTGATTGGTCGTAGTTCACGGAAACTTACGAAGGCTTTGGCGGAGATTAATGAGTATCAGTTTAATGTTGCCAAGTAACACATGTCCCGGGTGCTTTAGCTGGTTATTATTATACTATTTACATCATTATTGCATTTCCTTCGATGAACGTATGTGCCCTGAGTGCATACATGTACGGATATTAGTTCCCAACTAATGATATGCAGCTGACATGCTGCGCACTCGAGGTTACGGGCATGCGCATTCGCAGTGTTAGGCAGAGTTCGTCTCGAGAAAGGCGTGTCTTACAGATTACGCTCTCCCAAGGGTGATCTATTTACCTGTTTCGGCACAAGGTATGTTGCAAATCTGTACTAAAAAGTGTGCATTTTTGTAGTCATTGAAAAGAATAATTAATGTAAATATAAGTAATGACTCGCGAGTTAATAGTTTCCATCCAGGTATGAACTACACACGGCCTTCCGGTCTCCACACACGTGTAGGTAGATGCAAACAGCTTGGCAGTGTCGGGCGCATTATATTGTACGAGTTCATCCAACATGTGACGTTATTATGACAGAGGTTACTACGTATAACCAACAGTCGGAATGTGAAATGCATTGATGGCCAAGGGTTTGAGCCCCGCTCAGATCGTGGCTCTTTATATGAAACAGTTGGCAGTTTCTTACGGAGATTGGTGCACCACGTACTGGTTAACTGCTGGAATCCGTCTAGGAAATGTATTGTTCGGTCAACTGCCCGTCGATCATATGGGCAATCTAAAAGCGTTCTGTTTTGCTTTTATTCGAATTCAATCACTAACAAATATCTTATTGCTCCATTACCGTCTGCCAATTACATTGAGTAGAATATAACTTTACACACACCCTGTATGTACTTGATCATGCGCGCTACACACGTAATTGTCATATCTGTCGTTGGAAGCTGTCTCAAGAGTGTGTGTTTTAAGTTTTTTTATCGTCGCTACTGGTTGCACATATGAGCGACGTCTCGTGCATAGATTAGTCATTTTAGATTTTGGAGGGTAGTGCAATGATACAGACAGAGATCCATCCCAGAGTCTCCTCCGGTTCTTTACGCAACGGTGTAAAGCACCGACACGAGACCTCGGTTTAAAGTCCCATCTGAAAGATTATTAGTACTATACTGAGTCAAAAAAGAAACGATACCAAACTAAAAATGACGTAAAACGGATAAAACCATAGAAAGGTTTAATATATTATTACGTATCAGTACCGGGTATCTTATTGCAACGTCAGCCAACCATAAACACAGGTAAATAAACACCCGATAATCCTGGAATTTCCGATTTGCACATGCTCCTCAACAAAGACAACTTCCTACACATGTACAAATCAGAAAACCTGTTTATTGTACTGGTAGTGCATTATCATCGAGGAAAAACACCTTACATACCCATTGTTACCTCTAACAAAATGCCTAGGCTAAACCGCAATCAGAGAATGCGTGCCATTGGCATGATTGACGGCGGTTTACGTCAGCGTGACGTCGCAAATCGACTCGGGGTTACGCAGATCACGATAACACGTCTACTTCGACGTTATCGAACACATGGATCGGTGGACGACCGTCCAAGATCTGGTCGACCACGTGTGACGACGCGTGAACAGGACCGTCACATTCGGACGTCACATTTACGTGACCGGTTCCTACCTGCTACGCACACAGCTGCCGTTACTCCTGGGATGACCAACAATCGCATCAGTGCACAAACAGTCAGGAACCGGCTCGGTGAACGTGGCATTCGTGCCTATCGGCCATACGTTGGACCCATCCTGACACGACGTCACCGTGACGTACGGCGGGAATGGACGACGGAACGTGCTCGCTGGACTCGGTTACAGTGGAATTCGGTGATGTTTAGCGATGAATCGCGGTTCTGTTTGCGTCGAGCGGATGGCAGAGAGCGGGTATATCGCAGACGCGGTGAACGTTACGCCGACGCATGTGTACGTCAGGTCGATCTGTTCGGGGGCGGAAGCGTTATGGCGTGGGGCGGTATCACCTTCGGCAGTCGCACTGAACTGTTAGTGGTGGACGGGAACCTAAACGCCCAGCGGTACTGTGATGAGATCCTTGCGCCAGTTGTTGTGCCGTTCTTTAACGCCAACAGAAACGTCACACTGTTCCAACAGGACAACGCCAGGTGTCATACTGCTCGGATTTCCACCACATTATTGGAGCAGAACAATATTGAAACCCTGTCGTGGCCTGCTTTGTCACCAGACTTGTCACCCATAGAACATTTGTGGGATACGTTAGACCGCCGCGTCAGACGACGTCAGCCGGTAACGTTAAACCAACTGAGGGATGTTTTGCGTCAGGAGTGGACAAATATTGACCAGCAAGAGATTCAGACACTCTTCCGTTCGATGCGACGGCGGTGCATTGCAGTGAGAGACGCAAATGGTGCCCATACTCGGTATTGACGTCTGTGTGAAAACTCCATTAGACCCCTGTCCGACGAATTACGTCATCACGCAGCAGACAGTTTCGGAGGCTCATTATGCTTTATGTGCTCCTCTTTCAAACATGTTGGACTATCATCTTATGAATTTTCAAAGAATTGTCTTAATAAATGTTGAAATTATAGACACATAAACACCAGGTATCGTTTCTTTTTTGACTCAGTATATTAGTATCAGGCGGTAATCGAACCTGCGATCCCTGGATTCGCAGTCCACAGAGTATAACATTATGATGTTTTATTCTCTATGTATTGTTTGCAGCTGCAGCGATGCAGGATCAAGCCGATGATCACCAAGGCAGACTTAAACGTAAATATATTACTCTTGAATTCACTTATAAAGTAGTTTTTGTGTGTTTTACGTTTATTTATCGTCATTTATATTTGGAGAATAGTGCAATGATATAGACAGAGACCCATTCCAGAGTCTCCTCTGGTTCTTTTACGTCCACGGTATACATCACCGACACGAGACCTCGGTTTAATGTCCCATCTGAAAGACTGTTAATTTTATTAGGGTCAGACTGGGGATCGAACCTGCGATCCCTGGATTACCAGTCCAGCGTTTTACCACTGGACTACAGATCCGTCTGTAAAGTAGTTTTTATAGCCGTTGCTTTGTTTTCAATGTATACGGGTATTATATCATTGGTATATGTACACTACTTGCTGTACCGGACACTGGGTAGAGGATTTGGTTGGTGTGGGGGTCTAAAGTCGCACGAACAGCTTGTGTCATATTGAGAGGTCAGTGAAGTTTGCTTGTAGAAGGTAGTTGGTTATTCAGATGTGTATTGGCGAACACACAGCCAGGTGTTTATTGAGATATTCAAATGTTACCAACTACCATCTACAAGCCAACTTCACAGACCTCATATTGCGACAATGTAAAGCTGACCTCCTAGGCAAGTGCGCGGCTTCTTTTTGGTGTCAGTATAAGTATTGTATTCACCAGTTAATAATATTCATCGTAACTATGTTATGTTATATGTTTGTTTTTATTTTGTCTCCCATGTAATGTACATTCTTAGAAGGCCGTAAGAAGGGTGGTTTAGAGGTCATCCTCAATAAATAAAGAAATCTGCCCATCTGTATGAATGTGTATCTATGATCTATATACAGTCAAACCTGTCTTAAGCAGCCAGCCAAGGGAACCACAGAAAATGGCTGCTTACTACATGTTAAATATATAATAAAACAACATATTGGGATTATGGAAACTGGCTGCTAAATGCAGGTTGGAGCTTAATGGAGGTGACCACTAACACAGGTTTGACTGTAAATAAAGCAAGGCAGTTAGATATTTCATGCTCTGGACACCACCAATTAAATTATAAACATGTTATTCTAAGGTTTAAAGCGACCGTATATCGCAAAAATCAAATAAAATGCATTTTTTCACGCATCAATGCATTGCTACTACAAATTCTTCTGAATACGTTCGAACACTAACATTGAATCAATAAACAGTGTTTTTGTGGTCTACAAACTTTCAAAAATTAAAGTAGGATTTCATATAATCCAGGAGCATATCTGACAGGTATATGACATTCTACTTTCACTTTTGAGAGTTTGTATACCACAAAACCACTGTGTATGTATATAGTCAGTTAGTGTCTGAATTATTTGTGAAGCATTTGTAGTAGCAATGCTATAACATGTATATACTTAAAGAAACATTTTCTGTGCTTTTTGCGATGTAATGTCGCTTTAAAGCTCGTCTCATCTTCATACATACCCATATAATCCCTAGCATTAAGACACGTCTATGTTGAATTCTGTTATATTGTGATTTTTTGATTGTGACTGTCTCGCATAACTCATTATTGAGTGACAGTGTGCATCCATATGTTTGATTATATTGAATGGTAGTTGTCGATGCGTAAATAACGAATAAAATATGCAAGAATCTATGGTACCGTAAGTGGTATCATATCATATGTTTGCAAGTCATGCATGATCTGTTATGGCTGCAATATAAACGTATAAACATAGAGCTGATTTCTCCCGTCTCCTACAGTCTATGTGGTTGTAATAGAAACCCGGAGCTGATATATCCCGTCTCCTACAGTCTATGTGGTTGTAATAGAAACCCGGAGCTGATATATCCCGTCTCCTACAGTCTATGTGGTTGTAATAGAAACCCGGAGCTGATATATCTCGTCTCCTACATTCTATGTGGTTGTAATAGAAACCCGGAGCTGATATATCCCGTCTCATACAGTCTATATGGTTGTAATAAAAGCATACAGCTGATTTCCCGTGCCGTCCCCTGCATTCACATGTGAACACTAACTACATTCTTATGTCTCATTTTTCAGGTTTGGCAGGGCTAGAGAACTTGGATCTTATGGCTGGGATATTGTCTAAAGCAAACCACAGAGGCGCCGCATTGTCACACGATTTACGGGACCAAATGCGACTAGTCGGCCGTGGGAAGAAATGATGTGTTTAAGTGACGTAACGACATTTCATATATAATATGTGGTAATATCAATTAATAACTTGTGAGGCACTGCACAATATCACCAGTAATCGTATGACGGTATATATAACTATTGTTCAGGTGAAGTGTTAAGGTAACAGCGTCATAGCGATTTATAATAAGCTATTGTGTCCTACTTATCTGCGTAAATTATTATTTGAAGATGTATTCCATATAATATCAGTATCAGTTTTAAGTCGAACACTAAACGATTGTCATTTGCGCTCGCTATTGGCTGCAGCACATACTGGTGTAATTTCATTTGATTTAAGCAATATTGATTTCAGAAATATATATATTTATATGTAAATGTATAAATGTATAATATTATATATATATGATTCAATTCTTTTCTAAAATCTGTGATTTGACTTGTACTTAGACTTGTGATTTGATTTGTAATTAGACTTGTGATTTGACTTGTACTTAGACTTATGATTTAACTTGTACTTAGACTTGTGATTTGACTTGTAATTAGACTTGTGATTTGACTTGTACTTAGACTTATGATTTAACTTGTACTTAGACTTGTGATTTGACTTGTAATTAGACTTGTGATTTGACTTGTACTTAGACTTATGAGTTAACTTGTACTTAGACTTGTGATTTGACTTGTACTTAGACTTATGATTTAACTTGTACTTAGACTTATGATTTGACTTGTACTTAGACTTATGATTTAACTTGTACTTAGACTTGTGAGTTGACTTGTAATTAGACTTGTGATTTGACTTGTACTTAGACTTATGATTTAACTTGTACTTAGACTTGTGATTTGACTTGTACTTAGACTTATGATTTAACTTGTACTTAGACTTGTGATTTGACTTGTAATTAGACTTGTGATTTGACTTGTACTTAGACTTATGAGTTAACTTGTACTTAGACTTGTGATTTGACTTGTACTTAGACTTATGATTTAACTTGTACTTAGACTTATGATTTGACTTGTACTTAGACTTATGATTTAACTTGTACTTAGACTTGTGAGTTGACTTGTAATTAGACTTGTGATTTGACTTGTACTTAGACTTATGATTTAACTTGTACTTAGACTTGTGATTTGACTTGTACTTAGACTTATGATTTAACTTGTACTTAGACTTGTGATTTGACTTGTAATTAGACTTGTGATTTGACTTGTACTTAGACTTATGATTTAACTTGTACTTAGACTTGTGATTTGACTTGTAATTAGACTTATGATTTGACTTCAAGTTTTAATTCAATAATACGTTTGTAGAATTAAAAAAATTTTTTTTAAAAAGTGTAGCTAATTCAACTTCGAAAGTTAGAAAAGAGTGAAGGCATGAAACTCGCTCGATACGGTGTTGTGTTATAATTTGTTAACATAGAAATAAATGTATGAACATTTTCTTCTTAAAGTGGTGTGTGATAATTATACATGTGATTACTTTGTTAATTAAAATAAATTTATTAATTTAACTGGGCCATTGTTTTCTATACCGTATGTAGCCCCTATGCTGGGCTCTAGTTACCCACTCCCTGATGTTCCGGCACTTGGTCAGAAATGAAATGACCGTAATAATAACGACACGATGTTGTCCGATATATACATATATTATGCAATTATTATGATATTGTAAAATAGCCACATCTGTCTTAAGCAGCCAGCTACGGACTCACAGAACGTGGCTGCTTATGTATGTTCCTTTAATGTCAAACCCCTCGCGGGGACTTAGACATGTTTTCCTGAGCAGGCTTAGCCGACCTAAGCGATTAACCAGTACTAAGCAATGTGTGTGAGGTGCCTTGCTCAATGGCACTACATACGTGGCCTGACCGAGTATCGAACCCGGGACCGTTCGATTCCAAATCCGACGCTCTACCACTGGACCACGGACGCCACACATTGCTTAACACAGGTGGCTACTTAATAGCGGGCAAATGTATAATATAACATATTAAGAATATGGAAATTGGCTGCTTAACACAGGTTCGCTGCTTAATGGAGGTGACCACTAACACAGGCTTAGAGTATATATCCTATATTATATGACGTACAGTAGTATACACCCACATAGACATAACCGATAAACAAATATGTGCTGACTATGGTCGTTGACTTCAAATAATGTGCCCCACATCGCTGTAGGTTCCAATCCCATGTGTGTGTTCCGAATTATTTCATATGAAGATGGCTATCTACACTAAACCGAATTTCTAAACGTCCACCTAATAAAGTGTGAGTTTAGGGTAACGGGTCTGTGTATTAGTCCAAATATTGGTAGTCTATTGTTATCCACCATACTCTATCAATGTACACTAAGAAAACACCAATTTATTGTCCAAGCGGAACGGATGGTTCGAATCCTAAGTGTTGGCATGAGGACCACGTGCACGGCATGGTGAGTGCTCAATTTGATTGCAATTTATTCGATGTGCGACCCGTAACCGAAACAAAACAGAAAATATGGCGAGAATGACCATTGAGGAACGCGGGCGAGCCGTCGGTATGCTTGATACAGGCACTTCTATCAGACAGGTATGTTCAGCGTTGTAATTAAATTCGATATTTCAAAAACATTTTGTAATGAATCATACAATGTCATATTTTAATATCATTCTAAATCATTTCCATCGTGTTTCCAGGTTGCACGACTATTCAACAGACGGCATTCTACTATGGTCTTTACTTGTTGATTGTCTTCAACTGTTATACAACATCAGGTGGACGTTTAGAAATTCGGTTCAGTGTATCTGGGTTACGGCAGCTCGATGGTTCTACATAGTATGTGCTTGACATACTGCTCACTGGGGCACGCCGGGGTCTTCTTCCACCCATAAACGCCGGAGAGTCGCCAAATACCTAAGTTGTTGTTGTTGTTGGTGGTGGTGGTGGTGGTGGTGGTGGTGGTGGTGGTGGTGGTGGTGGTGGTGGTGGTGGTATAGTATGTGCTTACTGCTCACTGGGGCACCCCGGGGTCTTCCTCCACCCATAAACGCCGGAGAGTCGCCAAATACCTAAGTTGTTGTTGTTGTTGGTGGTGGTGGTACTTTTAACAAAAAACAACAACAAATAAACAATACAAATGAAAACTGTCATTTCTGGTTGAAGACAAGACAGAGCTGCACAGGTATCACAGAACGTACGTGTAAGCTGTTATGTAATTCGGTGGTTTATACAAATATACTTTAGCAAGTTCTTACAACAGTTAACTCACTCTCGAGACCATATTACTGATGGAATCCATCGCCAGGAGTATGAGAGAAGAGCATGTGGAATTCAAGTACATTGCAGAAGGACACACTCATAATAGTTACAGCTGGTCACGAACTCCGAGCCTATTGTAAGTAAAGTGTGTGTGTTTTACGTTTATTTATCGTCGCTACCGGTTACCCATATGAGCGACGCCTCCTGAAGAGATTAGTCATTTTAGATATTTGGAGGATAGTGCAATGATACAGACAGAGACCCATTCCAGAGCCTCCTTTGGGTCTTTTACGTGCACGGTGTAAAGCACTGACACGAGACCTCGGTTTAAAGTCCCATCTGAAAGACTGTTAATTGTATTATAGTCAGACGGGGGATCGAACCTGCGATCCCTGGATTACCAGTCCAACGTATTACCACTGGACTACAGATCCGTCTGTGTAAGTAGTCAGTACGGTAGTCTATTTATAGATGGTGACTCATTTAGCCACGAGGCCCTCTTGAAAAAACACTATGTACATAATATGATGCATTCATTACTAGACGATCAATATAATAGACATGTATAAACGTTCATACCTGCAAAAGCCGTACTCACAGACGGATATGTAGTCCAGCAGGTTCGATCCCCCGTCTGACCCTAATAAAATTCCGACGTCTTTCCGATGGGACCTTAAACCGAGGTGTCGTGTCGGTGCTTTACACCGTGCACGTAAAAGAACCAGAGGAGACTCTGGAATGGGTGTCTGTCTGTATCATTGCACTATCCTCCAACAATCTAAAAATACGAATCTCTTCAGGAGGCGTCGCTCATATGGGCAACCGGTAGCGACGATAAATAAACGTAAAACAAAATAGCCATACTCCCGGCTGATCTCCTCATGGCGTGCACGTCGCGGTCGGGGCACATCTTGCAGATGCAGCGTAGGATAATGGGATGTTCTGGCCGTCGAACTTGTAACAAGGGACACACGCTTCACCATCGCTGACTACCATCGGAAGTGGTGGAGGTATGGACTGGCCCTGGAGCGACCTGACGAGGAAGAAGATGCCTACTCCAGTTGTCGTTTTATTGTACCATCATCGAATACTTCAAGACCATCACACTACAAGACATCATTCTACAATTCTACAGACACTTCACGAATAAGCGATGCAGATAATAATCTTAGAATGCTCGCCCACATGGTTCGCCGGCGGCGAGTGTTAATAAACGTACTACTACCATAGAGTCGTACAATGCAATTAGTGTATACTATAATGTTACTTCTATACTACTTGTAATATCTCCGGGACCGGGTCCTATCAGAGCTATGGCCTGAGAGTCATTGGTCAGTTACTGCCCCTGAATACTCCCTAAAAGTAGATAGGTCCTATTAAGTGATTCCTCTGTTTTTATCGTTGTGTCCTAGGCACAACATGCTAGACATATTATTCCACTATCGCTTCTTATGATTATTAAATTATTATATATTGACAGATCTCCTACAGCATATGCAATGGGTACTTATTTATAAAACAATGTTATCAGTTAACAAACACCATTTTGATAAAATCACATTAGCACACCGCAACATCTGGTTAGGGAACAACAGTAGAAACAAAGGATTCCAACTAAAATGACCTACATGTATTTACAGTTTGGGGATAAAGCAGACTTTATCTGCCAAGGGAGGTAATAGAAAATTAGAGATATCTCTATGCCATTCCTGATACGGACATCACCCCATAGCATAGGAGGACTATATCCACCAGTACCCCTCGTCTTGATACGGACATCACCCCCGGACATCACCCCATAGCATAGGAGGACTAGATCCCCCAGTACCCCTCGTCTTGATACGGACATCACCCCCGGACATCACCCCATATTATAGGAGGACTAGATCCCCCAGTACCCCTCGTCTTGATACGGACATCACCCCCGGACATCACCCCATAACATAGGAGGACTATATCCACCAGTACCCCTCGTCTTGATACGGACATCACCCCCGGACATCACCCCATAACATAGGAGGACTAGATCCCCCAGTACCCCCTCACCTATGATTAGGATTAGGGTTAGGATTTGTGCAGCTTCTGTTACATCTTCTCGCCAAAAATCACACTCTGGACGTTTCCATGGTGATACTATATATTATTCTAAAGTTAACATCCTACCTATTCCCTAACGAAAATATGTACAGAAGAAGAGGTACAATGTAGACGTCATCGCAGACTATGGGAAGAGTAATTGTTCTCTTCATAAACATGAATCATGACAACTATATAGAGAGACAGAATTATCAATTACTGTCAGCCATAGCTGTAAAAGTAAAGTACTTCGGCCTCCACACACTTTAACAACGTCCAATGCAGTTCACACCCGATGGAAACTATTCATTCCTTAATCGAACAAATGTTTGCATATGTACCAAGTAGCATTGAAATCCCGGCCATATTTCTTAACCTGGGCGGACGGATGTGACTCTTTAATACGCTATACCGGAGGTATACAGTCACTATAGCGACACGACAGTAGACGCCAATATGTAGCCTGGGAACAGGCGTCGATATATTTTGCCTGCTCAGTGAAATAAATATATTTTAACACCAAGACTATTAATTGAGCCGTTTTGAATTTCTGAACATATGTCGTTTGGCTAGAAGTTAAAAAGTGAAAAATCGACAGACTGGAACCCAGGCTAGCCACTATGCACACAGAAGTCTGTACACTGAACCAAGTTGGGAAACGTTATGCTGATTGTATTAGTTTATACACATTTATTTTAGCTCGATTGCGAAACAAGTTCTTACAACTTATATTATTCACTCTCGAGACCTCATTCCTGATGGAATCTATCGCCACGAGGGAGAGAGAAGAGGCAACGTGGAATTTAAATGCCTTGCCTAAGGGCACACTCGTAACGGCTCCAGCGGGCAAGGCTCGAACTCCGGACGTTTCGCACCTGAAGCGAACGCGCTACAACTGCGCTATCACGACTTCCACTGTTGATTTATTCATGTACAAGCTCTTAGCCATAGGAATATAAAAAACATAAAATCGGGATGTCTCCCATTCGTAAGAGAAGAACAACTATATACAGCAAATTATATCAATATATAATGTTTATAACTTAATAAGGCGAGTGCAGCTTAAGCAGTTCTACGCTCCCTCTTTCTGCATTGCAGCTAAAAATAATTATATACCAAGACATTTCGTTCTCTCAGTTTACTAATTTCACCAAATTCCGACATCCATTCTAAGCAATGATCTAACGTCATCAATATTATATAACAGAACACCACTTTAAACGGCCACACGTGTCAACTTGTGTCTTTAAGATTTCTTATTTAGTTGCGTGTTGTAGTTGTTGACCGTTCGCAGACTGCTGATATAGATAGAGACAGTAAGCGACCTGTGCCTGTTACAAATGACTAATTGGATAGAAAGACAGCAATCGAACGCAACGGACATAAATTGGACAAAAGAAAACAAAGGCAATCATTGGATACCGTGCATTCAGGCATCTAGCGGTAAACTTAAGGTACTTTATTTGCTACGGAATATCAATCGCTCACTGAGAAAAGGTACTGGATAAATTCGGCTTAACAAGTAAGTTAAATTAGATTTCTGTTTTAGAGAAATTGTTTGACTGTGTTGAAATTTAAAAAAATCTACATACATTGGACGTCGTGATAGCGCTGTGATAGCGCGTTCGCTTCAGGTGCGAAAGGCCAGGAGTTTGAGCCCCGCTGGAGCCGTTACGAATGTGCCCTTAGGCAAGGCATTTAAATTCCACGTTGCCTATTCTCTCTCCTCCATAGAGGCGATGGATTCTATCAGTAATGAGGTCGCTCGCCCATATGGTTCGCCGGAGACGAGGGTAAATAAGTTCAATCATCATCAGTAATGAGGTTTCGAGAGTGATTAATATTAATTGTAAGCACTTGTTTCGCAATCGAGCTATATAAATGTGCATAGATTAAACAATAAACTGCCAATGCACTCAAATTAATTAATCTAATTAGTAGTATGTGTATATTCTCAAATCATGACCAACTGCATTTACGTCAAGCACGCCTGTCAAACGGATAGACTGCGCGATTATCGCAATGGTTAGCACGCTCGCTTCTCACAAATGCAACCCGGGTTCGATCCTCGGACCGGTGAATATGTGAGATGGTACGGTGGTCGCCAGATCGGACAGATGGGGTTTTCTCCGGTCCGGTTTTCTCCCACACGAATGACCACACATGCGCTTTCATTCACACCAACGATAAGTAAATAAGTGATTAATATAAGTTGTTAAAGCTTGTTTCGCAATCATAGAGATGTATGTATGTATATTCCATTAATGTCAAACCCCTTGCGAGGACCTAGACACGTTTTCATGAGCAGGCTTAGCCGATCTAAGCGATTAACCAGTAATAAGCAATGTGTGTGAGGTGCTTTGCTCAATGACACTATATGCTTGGCCTGACCGAATATCGAACCCGAGATTTATACTCCAAAGCCGACGCTCTACAACTGGACCACCAACGCCACACGCTTACACGTGTAAGTTTAAAGTCCGACATGTAAGTTTAATGTCCCATACGTCAAATGGAAACAACACCTTTAATTTATATAAAGCGTTCTAGAGTTAGTTTCAGTAAGCGACCAATTTAAAAGACGGAAATATGTTAAGTTTAAACTTGATTTATTTTACAACGATGCAAGTTCTAACAACTTATATTAATCACTTTCGTTGGCGCGGATGAAAGCGTAAATGTGGTCATTCGTGTGGGACGAAACCGGAGTACCCGGAGAAAACCCACCTGTCCGATCTGACGACTACCGTACCATCTCACAATCTTCCCTGTCCGAGGATCGAACCCGGGTTGCAGTTGTGAGAAGCAAGAGCGCTAACGACTGCGCTAATCGGACAGCCGATTTAAAGATATTGATGTGTGTACATGAATATTCCTAAACGGAGGTAATTTGCAAAGTTAAATGTTGCAAAACCAAGTTCATCTGTGAGTAGATAGTCAATTAAAGTTGAATATCATTGAAAACTAGACAAATATGACTGTCCGTTCTTAGAATATATCGGTAACACATTCTAAGTAAACGCATTAGGTGGCATTAAGAGTACAATGCATTGTATTAAACAATATGTACTGGACACATGACAGTTGGAACATATGGGGATACCATATCCGTGGCCTAGTGGATAAGGCGTCCGCCTACGGAGCGGGA
Source organism: Archivesica marissinica (assembly GCA_014843695.1). Classification (NCBI taxonomy): domain Eukaryota; kingdom Metazoa; phylum Mollusca; class Bivalvia; order Venerida; family Vesicomyidae; genus Archivesica; species Archivesica marissinica. The sequence goes on from CM026402.1 coordinate 59,980,916, forward strand.
GGTCGAAAGTTCGAATCTCGTCAGGGGTTCGTTCTGATATGGCCGGTTGGTGAGCCGCCAGTTAGTTAAATAATGGTTACCGATTGCCTACCAGCATGTCGCCTGGCATACAAGCATAGGATTCGGGAGGTACTGGTGTTCATGAAAAAGAGGTGTCTCATAAGTCAGAAATGGCTGGCCTTTTAAATAGGGATGACACTAAACAAACACTTTACTTACTTACTTTACTATGGGAACATTCTACGTAAACCCACAATAGGTTGCATTGCATCTTAATGACTGTGTCAAATAAACAGCAGCAGACTCTAGGTCGTTCATCATAGCTTAGCAGGTCACCACGTCAAACAAAGGGGGTGCCGGAAAGATCGACGAACTGTGCTAGCTGCGTGAATCTCCAAATAAATATATGTTTGATTGTTGGGTACTCCTAAACACTGAAAACAAGCAATTGGCCAGGCGACATGCATTTATTTTAGCTCGATTGCGAAACTAGTTTTTACAATATTATATTAATCGCTCTCGAGACCTCATTCCTGGGGGAATTCAACACCATGAGGGAGAGATATTTAGAATTGAAGTGCCTTGCCTTGGGGCACAATCGTCATGGCTACAGCTGAACGCGAACTCCCGGCCGTTCACACCTAAATCCAACGCAGCTACTACTGCGCTATCCCCGCGCTATCTCCGCGCTATCTCCGAGCTATCTCCGCGCTATCTCCGCGCTATCCCCGCGCTATCTCCGCGCTATCTCCGCGCTATCTCCGCGCTATCTCCGCGCTATCCCCGCGCTATCTCCGCGCTATCTCCGCGCTATCTCCGCGCTATCTCCGCGCTATCTCCGCGCTATCTCCGCGCTATCTCCACGCTATCCCCGCGCTATCTCCGCGCTATCTCCGCGCTATCCCCGCGCTATCTCCGCGCTATATCCGCGCTATCTCCGCGCTATCTCCGCGCTATCTCCGCGCTATCTCCGCGCTATCTCCGCGCTATCTCCGCGCTATCTCCGCGCTATCTCCGCGCTATACCATGGCGCTATCACCGCGATACTACTGCGCTATCTCCGCGCTATCTCCGCGCTAACTCCGCGCTATCTCCGCGCTATCTCCGCGCTATCTCCGCGCTATACCATGGCGCTATCACCGCGATACTACTTCGCTATCTCCGCGCTATCTCCGCGCTATACCATGGCGCTATCACCACGGTACTACTGCGCTATATCCGCGCTATCTCCGCGCTATACCATGGCGCTATCACCACGGTACTACTGCGCTATCTCCGCGCTATACCATGGCGCTATCACCACGGTACTACTGCGCTATCTCCGCGCTATACCATGGCGCTATCACCGCGGTACTACCGCGCTATCACCGCGATACCACTGCGCTATCACCGCATTACCACTGCGCTATCACCGCATTACCAATGCGTTATCACCGCGATACCACTGTGCTATCACCGCGCTACCAATGCGCTATCACCGCGCTACCAATGCGCTCTCACCGCGCTACCAAAGCGCCGTCACCGCGTTACAACTGCGCTATCAAGACTTCCACCAATTCATTATACACTCACTTTATAATGTTGGAATTGGAAGGAAGAGGGATTTTTGTCGCTAAGCTAAAAAGTTGGTCGTTGGGTTGTATAGAATTAGAAATGAATGATAGATGTGAAGTGACGGGTGGCGGTGAAAATGTTCCTAGTCAAATCGCCTATTGATTCGTGCAGAGAAATCGACAAACAATGTCCAGATGGTTGCCATGGCGATCATCTTGAATATAAAATCAGAACGATTGTATCCCATTCTATCTACTCGTAATCACAGTAATCCAAACTTTCATAACTAAAATAGATTTTCAAAATGGCCGCCATTGTGACCATTTTGAACATCGGATCGAACACATTTTTAATAGTTATCAAATACTAGTTTAGAACTAGCTTTAGATACTACGATGCTATAAACCAACATTACGTACGGACGGACGACGGGAGACTGGTCTATGATAATAGACCTGAGGTGTGCTAAAATGCCTGTTTATGGTGGCCTGGTAGACCACTAAACAGTTCAAATCCAACTCTACGGTTTGTTTATGGCCAAACTGAAGCATTCAGATCCAACTCCTAAGTTTGTTTATGGCCAAACTGAAGCATAACAACACAGCTTCAAAAGTGACAGAATCTTTTTCAGCTTAGCTTAACCAACCAATAATATATGTGTTATAAAATTATGACCTACTTTGCAATCAACTTAACACATAAAACAAACAACATACGTGGTGCGGACCGACCGACCTTAATGAGATTGATCATGACATCGAGGATCATACATGATGTGACCCCGTGACTATTGGATGTATGCTTGTATATATATAATTATACTGCATACCATGTCATCACTTTCAATTGGCTTATTAGTACTTATATTAGAGTACAAATATTATCAAATAGCGAGTCCAATGTGTACATTCACTGTTACAGTAAACATTGCTTCAGCCTCACGCTTATTGAACTTTATTGTGACCCAGATTTTTGATTATATATTTCTCCATCTCGTGTGTGGAGTCTCTGTGGGGTAATGGGCACGGTGTCCGCCTTGTAGCCGAGAGGTTGTGTGTTCGAGCCTCGTCAGAACGACGGTGGTGGTGCCCTTGGACAAGCCAGTTAAATCCACATTGCCTCTTCTCTCTCCATCATGGCGATGCATTCCATCATGAAGTCGAGAGAGAGAGAGATTAATCTAATGTAAAATCATGTTTCGCATTTAAGCTAATGTTTTAATTTCGCCATCTCACTCCGTAGTCATTAAATCCACAGACGCTTGGGTCCTGATAAATGGTTTCGGGTTCAAGTACATTTTGATACACAATAGGCTCTGATAGTGACAGGGTGTCATTTTTATTAAACACGCGTGGATATGGTCTAAACAATTTGTATGTATAGTTTCAAGCCTATGTTTTTTTCAAAAATGTTCTTTAAATTTTTTTTAAACCCAACACTATTTGTCCAGACCCAAAGCATCTGTGATTAAGTCACTGATTGCCTGTTGCAACAAACATGTTGAACCCGCACTGATCCCTTACACTGTATACAGTCAAACTGGGGTTAAGCAAACAGCCAATGGAATCATAGAAAGTGGCTGCTTAGCACAGGTGGTTGCTTAATACAGGACAAGTGTATATTAAAACAGCATATTGGGAATATGGAAACTGGCTGCTTAATACAGGTTGGCTGCTTAATGCATGTGACCACTTACACAGGTTTAATTGTAATGGTTTAAGCCAAGTGTGCATGCCATTTTCTCATTCTTTCTGTTGCTTGAGTTTTAGCATCTCCGTTCCTTTAAAGTAATGATGGATTTATGAATATGTTTTCTATGTCATTTAGTATATAATGTAGGTATGCGATTTCTATGTCCTCTAGTATATAATGTAGGTGTGCGTTTTCTATGTCCTCTAGTATATAATGTAGGTGTGCGATTTCTATGTCCTCTAGTATATAATGTAGGTGTGCGATTTCTATGTACTCTAGTATATAATGTAGGTGTGCGTTTTCTATGTCCTCTAGTATATAATGTAGGTGTGCGTTTTCTATGTCCTCTAGTATATAATGTAGGTGTGCGTTTTCTATGTCCTCTAGTATATAATGTAGGTGTGCGTTTTCTATGTCCTCTAGTATATAATGTAGGTGTGCGTTTTCTATGTCCTCTAGTATATAATGTAGGTGTGCGTTTTCTATGTCCTCTAGTATATAATGTAGGTGTGCGATTTCTATGTCCTCTAGTATATAATGTAGGTGTGCGTTTTCGATGTCCTCTAGTATATAATGTAGGTGTGCGTTTTCTATGTCCTCCAGTATATAATGTATGTGTGCGTTAACTATGTCCTCTAGTATATAATGTAGGTGTGCGTTTTCTATGTCCTCTAGTATATAATGTAGGTGTGCGATTTCTATGTCCTCTAGTATATAATGTAGGTATGCGTTTTCTATGTCCTCCAGTATATAATGTAGGTGTGCGTTTTCGATGTCCTCTAGTATATAATGTAGGTGTGCGTTTTCTATGTCCTCCAGTATATAATGTAGGTCTACGTTTTCTATGTACTCTAGTATATAATGTAGGTGTGCGTTTTCTATGTCCTCCAGTATATAATGTAGGTCTACGTTTTCTATGTACTCTAGTATATAATGTAGGTGTGCGTTTTCTATGTCCTCTAGTATATAATGTAGGTGTACGTTTTCTATGTCCTCTAGTATATAATGTAGGGGTGCGTTTTCTATGTCCTCTAGTATATAATGTAGGTGTGCGTTTTCTATGTCCTCTAGTATATAATGTAGGTGTGCGTTTTCTATGTCCTCTAGTATATAATGTAGGTGTTAGTTTTCTATGTCCTCTAGTATATAATGTAGGTGTGCGTTTTCTATGTCCTCTAGTATATAATGTAGGTGTGCGTTTTCTATGTCCTCTAGTATATAATGTAGGTGTGCGTTTTCTATGTCCTCTAGAATATAATGTAGGTGTGCGTTTTCTATGTCCTCTAGTATGTAATGTAGGTGTGCGTTTTCTATGTCCTCTAGTATATAATGTAGGTGTGCGTTTTCTATGTCCTCTAGTATATAATGTAGGTGTGCGTTTTCTATGTCCTCTAGTATATGATGTAGGTGTGCGTTTTCTATGTCCTCTAGTATATAATGTAGATGTGCGTTTTCTATGTCCTCTAGTATATAATGTAGGTGTGCGTTTTCTATGTCCTCTAGTATATAATGTAGGTGTGCGTTTTCTATGTCCTCTAGTATATAATGTAGATGTGCGTTTTCTATGTCCTCTAGTATATAATGTAGGTGTGCGTTTTCTATGTCCTCTAGTATATAATGTAGGTGTGCGTTTTCTACGTCCTCTAGTATATAATGTAGGTGTGCGTTTTCTATGTCCTCTAGTATATAATGTAGGTGTGCGTTTTCTACGTCCTCTAGTATATAATGTAGGTGTGCGTTTTCTATGTCCTCTAGTATATAATGTAGGTGTGCGTTTCCTATGTCCTCTAGTATGTAATGTAGGTGTGCGTTTTATATATCCTCTAACACTCTCACATTGGAAACATTTTAATCAACATGTATATCTACCATCAGTTAACATTCTTCATATATTTATGACTATTATTTTTCATTGCATGCAAATTGTATATGTATTATTATGATGATGAGCTATATAATGCTTAAGTCTAATAAATAATATGTTCTGTTCATATGGATGTATGCATCTTATAATTTGTTGACCTATATCTGTTTAAAACTAGGTTAGTCTAAACAAGATTTATTTCTTTGAATACACATAGTCAAGTAATAATATGTACATGTACATACATGTAGGATTGAGGAGAAAGCAACTTGCACGTATTGTTACCTAAAACGAGGTTAAATCAAAACCATGCCAAACATGTATCCCTGAAGACGCAGTTGCTCTATGCATAGCCAAATGTTTTGAATAACATTAAAGCAAAACCAAACACAGTGAAGTTTATTATGATGCGGTAAAAAAAAAAGTGATATGTTTATTTAGTTAACATCATGTTTTTTTTTAAAAATTAATTTCTTAAAGCAACGTAATGCCTTTACTAAGAATGTACGGTACATATATTTTTTCTAAAGTACAGGTGATTAAAAATCGATGTATTATGTATTTCCTATTTTTTCATTTTCGTTTAATGCTTATGTTAAAGGCTGTGCAATGGTACACAAAATAAATAATGGTGTGTCAGTGTTGCTAATGTTAACATATTTCCGGACCGAGAAGTATGTGAGATGGTATGATGATCGCCAGAACGGACAAGTGGGTTTTCTCCGGGTATTCCGGTTTCCTCCCACACGAATAACCACATATACGCTTTCATCCACGCCAACGAGAGTGATTAATATAAGTTATTAGAACTTGCTTCGCAATCGTTGTAAAATAAGTAAAGTTTAAACTTAACATATTTCCGTTTGTTCTAACAGGATTACACAAAACTATGGTACAAACGAAACAAGAACTATTATAGATTTAAATAATCTTTCTAAGTGTCCATTGACAGCTATCCTCTATTATGAATGAACATTTTCGTTCCAGTTTGGGAACAGCTGATCAAAAATCTCTTTCACTTGTAATAATAACTTTGAATATTTGTTGATTTCGCAAATGATACTACATGTACTTATATATATTACATACGCATAAAAATGTGCTTAAATTCAACAATGCATATATATTGAAATGAATTTGTCCCCTTTATATAAGAAATTCGTGTTTTACAATGTCGTGGAACAGTACCAATTTCATGAAAATTAAAATTAAATGCAGATCAGCTAAACAAATTGTAGTTTGTATAATCGACACTTCTATTGGTTTGTCAAGGCTAATCTGGATCCAGGACCCCAGAAGGCTCATGTTGAAATCAACTACTCGTGATCAGTTGGTGACCTTTGCAACTGGGATACAATGTAGAATTATACAAGTTGTATTTATGTATGATACATTTATGTCAAACCACTTGCCGGGACCCAGTCATGCTTTCCTGGGCAGGATTAATCGACATGAGTGGTTAACCAGTACTAAGCAATTTAAGGTGCCTTGCTCAATGCCACTATCCACATGGCCTGACCGAGTAGCAAACCCGGGCCGTTCTATTCCAAATCCAATGTTCTATATCTACCACTGGACCACGGACGCACAACGTAACATGAAACTTAAACACTTGTAAGGCCCTAAACCCAGATGCAAAGCTCAGCAATCTAGTCAATGTTTTCTCTAATTATGATAACAAAATTAATGGTTGCATCCAAGACACACATTTGTCCAGAGGTTATTGTATGGTCGGGAAAAAGTTATATGTATGCAAAGTACCAATAGGCATATTGACACTTGAAAAATCCAGTTTGACTCTTCAAAAATCCAGCCTGACTCTTGAGATTTTGACCTCAAGGGTCATTGACTCTTGACTTTCAAAGTCTAGTGAACCCCCTGTCTCTAATAATATTTGCTTCATAAGTGTATTTAGATCATGTATTAATACGATTGCTTTGTGAAGAATGTTACAAGGAACTAAAGTTATTCAAGTTAGGTCAATAGCAAATAATACTGTAAGCAATTGTTTCTTACATCTCTATACAACGGACATACTGGTAAGAAGTGATATTCCGTTTCAATACAATTCATATTGCATTTTGTACAATTATCTTGTTTCTATCAATATATCTATAACAACATATGTCCGCCTCCGTGGTCGAATGGTTAAGGTCGCTGACTTGTATACCACTGTAACCTATCATCACTGATGGTCACGGGTTTGAGCCCCGCTCAGGTCGTGTCTCATTTATATGACAAAGTTGGCAGTTTCTTACGGAGGTTGGTGCACCCAAGTACTGGTTAACCGTTGGAGCCTGCCCAGGAAAGGTGTTGTTAAGTAAACTGCCCGCCGGCGATATAGCCCGAAATGGTGCTGATGCAGGCGTAAAACCTGAAATATAACATATATGAGCAAATGATGTGAAGAACGTCGAAATCTAGATCGCAATGCAGTCACTTCAGATATGACATTGAGATATGCTTCAAATATTGATCTCTATATTCCAAGACCTAGATGTGAAATGTACAAGAAATCTTTAGAATACTCTGGTCCAAGGATATGGAATTTTCTACGATTGGAAATTAAGACGTCCAGATCTTTAAATATGTAAGACAAAATGTAAAATATGGATACAACAACTTTTTAATATAGCTTTCTAGTGTTTACCGATTAATATATATATAATGATTGTCATTCAATATGCTTATGTGTTTGTATTTTGGTACCATAATCTGATTTGTATATTGCATGGCGTAACTGTGTAATTTGGATACAATTATTGTGTATGTGCATTAATGCTATAGTGTTAAGAAATTTAAGAGGGTCCTAAGGAAGATTAGTTCAGAACTAAACACCCTCTATAAATAAAATAAATCTAATCTCTAGACAGTGTAATTAAGTAACTAACATGTTGAAACAAATTAAACTATAATTAGTACTGATTGAAAATCTGCTTTAAACATGCAATACCTTTCAAGATTAGGAATATGGCTAACGGCTGACAATCACTGTTGTAGGTACTGATCATAATATATGTGTGTGTGTTTTACTTTTATTTATCGTCGCTACCGGTTGCCCATATGAGCGACGCCTCCTGAAGAGCTTAGTCATTTTAGATTTTGGAGGATAGTGCAATGATACAGAAAGAGACTCATTACAGAGTCTCCTATGGTTCTTTTACGTGCACGGTGTAAAGCACCGACACGAGGCCTCGGTTTAACGTCCCATCTGACTGTTAATTTTATTAGGGTCAGACGGGGGATCGAACCTGCGATCCCTGGATTACTAGTCCAACGTTTTACCACTGGGCTACAGACCCGTCTGTGATCATAATATAGAACAGAACAGATATTTATATACCTTTGATTACACTCTGCATTTCCATAAGTACGAACACCCTAGGGTATCTAAGACAGATTAAACATCGTACGTCCATTTATTTATAACTCGTACCGTCTACGTGGCCTAATGGATAAGACGTCCGCATTTGGAGCGGGAGGTCTAAGATCTCGTCAGGGGTTCATTCTGACATGACCGGTTAGTGAGCCGCCAGCTATTTATATAATGGTTAACGATTGCCTACCAGCTTGGCGCCTGGCATACAAGCATATGATTCGGGAAGTACTATATATTTTATACTGTTGTATTTGTTTGTTGCTGCCGCACTTGACTATTTATTTAACACATTTCAAATGTAGACGTTCACTGTCAGGAGCTTTATGGAAACCCCATACTTCACATCCTTAATTTAGAATTGAATCAAAGTAATTCCATTCTAACATGGCCCAATATAGTGCTATACACGAATAAATGTGTGCATTATTTTGTTTTAGCATCTGTTATTTGACTGATGGCTTTACAAAATACCTCCCTGTAAAATACCTTCTGTATTACAATGGCACTGCAAATGTTCATCCAGTTATCAACCCTATATTTCCTGTATGACTGGTTATTAACACTACAAATCCTGCCGAATGCAACATTGTTAGAAGTACATCAACAATTATTTTTTCACACGGGGAGCAAAATGCAACAGCCGTATCCGTGGTTTATTGCAGTTTTTTTGTTAAACAACGGTAGATGTGTTCTTTGTTTATAGGAACACCATACCAAGGCATGTTAGAATCAATTATTTTATAATTTATTATATGCCTATAGCGTTTTACAACGTCGTATGTAATGTCATAAAGCTGGCTTATTGTTACTGCAATAGGTAAAATAATACAATATAAACAATTTACAAGTAATTTTGCTTAATTTGAAGGAGATTACAAACACATTATCGATACCACTAAAGGAGACAATGCGAATTTAACTATATTGCCATTCGACTCTACAAGCTCACAACCCCTCTGTTACGATACGGACACCGTGTCCAACTACACCAAGGAGCGTCCGTTCATTTACTATACCGGTAGACGTATAACACGTACACCGTGTCCAAATACACCAAGGAGCGTCCGTTCATTTACTATACCAGTAGACGTATGACACGTACACCGTGTCCAATTACACCAAGGAGCGTCCGTTCATTTACTATACCAGTAGACGTATGACACGTACACCGTTTCCAACTACACCAAGGAACGTCCGTTCATTTACTATACCAGTAGACGTATGACACGTACACCGTGTCCAACTACACCAAGGAGCGTCCGTTCATTTACTATACCAGTAGACGTATGAAACGTACACTGTGTCCAATTACACCAAGGAGCGTATGTTCATTTACTATACCAGTAGACGTATGACACGTACACCGTGTCCAACTACTCCAAGGAGCGTCCGTTCATTTACTATACCGGTAGATGTATGACACGTACACCGTGTCCAATTACACCAAGGCGCGTCCATTCATTTACTATACCAGTAGACGTATGACACGTACACCGTGTCCAACTACACCAAGGAGCGTCCGTTCATTTACTATACCGGTAGATGTATGACACGTACACCGTGTCCAATTACACCAAGGCGCGTCCGTTCATTTACTATACCAGTAGACGTATGACACGTACACAGTGTCCAACTACACCAAGGAACGTCCGTTCATTTACTATACTAGTCGACGTATAACACGTACACCGTGTCCAATTACACCAAGGAGCGTCCGTTCATTTACTATACCAGTAGACGTATGACACGTACACCGTGTCCAATTACACCAAGGAGCGTCCGTTCATTTACTATACCGGTAGACGTATGACACGGACACCGTGTCCAACTACACCAAGGAGCGTCCGTTCATTTACTATAACAGTAGACGTATGACACGTACACCGTGTCCAACTATACCAAGGAGCGTCCGTTCATTTACTATACCAGTAGACGTATGAAACGTACACTGTGTCCAATTACACCAAGGAGCGTATGTTCATTTACTATACCAGTAGACGTATGACACGTACACCGTGTCCAACTACTCCACGGAGCGTCCGTTCATTTACTATACCGGTAGATGTATGACACGTACACCGTGTCCAATTACACCAAGGCGCGTCCATTCATTTACTATACCAGTAGACGTATGAAACGTACACTGTGTCCAATTACACCAAGGAGCGTATGTTCATTTACTATACCAGTAGACGTATGACACGTACACCGTGTCCAACTACTCCACGGAGCGTCCGTTCATTTACTATACCGGTAGATGTATGACACGTACACCGTGTCCAATTACACCAAGGCGCGTCCATTCATTTACTATACCAGTAGACGTATGACACGTACACCGTTTCCAACTACACCCAGGAACGTCCGTTCATTTACTATACCAGTAGACGTATGACACGTACACCGTGTCCAATTACACCAAGGCGCGTCCGTTCATTTACTATACCAGTAGACGTATGACACGTACACAGTGTCCAACTACACCAAGGAACGTCCGTTCATTTACTATACTAGTCGACGTATAACACGTACACCGTGTCCAATTACACCAAGGAGCGTCCGTTCATTTACTATACCAGTAGACGTATGACACGTACACCGTGTCCAATTACACCAAGGAGCGTCCGTTCATTTACTATACCGGTAGACGTATGACACGGACACCGTGTCCAACTACACCAAGGAGCGTCCGTTCATTTACTATAACAGTAGACGTATGACACGTACACCGTGTCCAACTATACAAAGGAGCGTCCGTTCATTTACTATACCAGTAGACGTATGGCACATACACCGTGTCCAATTACACCATGGGGCGTCCGTTCATTTACTATACCAGTAGACGTATGACACGTACACCGTGTCCAATTACACCAAGGATCGTCCGTTCATTTACTATACCGGTAGACGTATGACACGTACACCGTGTCCAATTACACCAAGGATCGTCCGTTCATTTACTATACCGGTAGACGTATGACACGGACACCGTGTCCAACTACACCAAGGAGCGTCCGTTAATTTACTATACCAGTAGACGCATGACACATACACCGACTTCAATTACACGAAGGGGCGTCCGTTCATTTACTATACCAGTAGACGTATGACCCATAAAAGTTTCCATTTACACCAAGGAACGTCCGTTCATTTATTATACCAGTAGACGTATGACACGTACACCGTGTCCACTTACACCAAGGAACGTCCGTTCATTTACTATACCAGTAGACGTATGACACGTACATCGTGTCCAATTACACAAAGGGGTGTCCGTTCATTTACTATACCAGTAGACGTATGACACGTACACCGTGTCCAATTACACCAAGGAACGTCCATTCATTTACTATACCGGTAGACGTATGGCACGTACACCGTGTCCAATTACACCAAGGGGCGTCCGTTCATTTACTCTACCAGTAGACGTATGGCACGTACACCGTGTCCAATTACACCAAGGGGCGTCCGTTCATTTACTCTACCAGTAGACGTATGACCCGTACAAGTGTCCAATTACACCAAGGAACGTCTGTTCATTTACTATACCGGTAGACGTATGACACGTACACCGTGTCCAATTACACCAAGGAGCGTCCGTTCATTTACTATACCTGTAGACGTATGACACGTACACCGTGTCCAATTACACCAAGGATCGTCCGTTCATTTATTATACCAGTAAACGTATATATATATATTATCTTGTATTCCTCCATTTCTGAAGAGTTACATCAAGAAAGATACATACAGAACATAATTATTAACACAACTATAGATCAGGTACGAATTAGAATATACATACAACATAACATACGTACAGATAATTAAGAGTGAAAAAAAACAATACAATATCATAACCTTGGCCTAAAATCAAGGAGAGTGTCAATAGTTATTCTCGGGCTCAATAATAAATATACAACCATCTAAAACAACATACGGATTCACGAAAGCGAAAATGGTACATTATGAAGTACATGGTGATATTAATAGTATCGTTTTGTATCACATATATGAACACATTATTTTCTGTATTTTATAATGCTATCGCATAAATTTGCTTAAGAAATGAAGCACTGGTGCACAGAAAGTCTGAATACTGTTCCGGATGTATTAATCTGGCAATGTCTTTGTCTATATGTCCTAGTAAATATTTCAAGAACGCAGGTCGTGATATATTGTTCATTAACATATATAAGTTATTAGAGAAATAGTCATGTACATGGTTCTGGTAAATGTTTCTGAGGTTATCTGATTTAACAGTATCGCATTCATAAACAATGTGGAACAGTTCATCATATGTAATGGTGTTACCGTTTAAGCATGTGATAGGCCTACACACAGGTTTGCAGTCTTGTTTTGCTGCAAAAGACATAAGTTCGATGGTATTTGGTTTTTCAAGTGCTACACGCCACATGTTGGCGGTGATAAGTTCATCGTGGACGTCTCTGAATCTTGTAAATTCAACACAGGAAGCCATTCTCAGTGACCAGTTTGTCTGTTCGTAGTTTAAGACGGATTGTTTACATATTATCTTCCACCGTTGTTTCCCAGGAAACATATTATTCAACACAGTCAGTCAGAAAACGTACTAAGCCGTATTTCTCAAGAACACCGGCGATATCAGACACAAATTGCGCGCTGTACTTTTGTTATTGTATTGATACAGTCTGTAAATGAACAACTGCAGTGCAATGTCCGACGATTTTAGACGACACAGAGAGCCTAAAAAGCTAAGCTTTTGTAAGTCTATATACGCTTCAATGGAGGTGAAGCCAAGTAGACCATTTACCAAGGATCGTCCTTTCATTTAATATACCAGTAGACGTATGACACGTACACCGTGTCCAATTACACCAATGATCGTCCGTTCATTTACTATACCAGTAGATGGATGCCACGTACACCGTGTCCAATTACACCAAGGATCGTCCGTTCATTTACTATACCAGTAGACGTATGACACGTACACCGACTTCAATTACACCAATGATCGCCAGTTCATTTACTATGCCAGTAGACATATAACACGTACACCAACTTCAATTACACCAAGGATCGTCCGTTCATTTACTATACCAGTAGACGTATGACACGTACACCGTGTCCAACTACTCCAAGGAGCGTCCGTTCATTTACTATACCAGTAGACGTATGACACGTACACCGTGTCCAATTACACCAAGGAGCGTCCATTCATTTACTATACCAGTAGACGTATGACACGTACACCGTGTCCAATTACACACAGGGGTGTCCGTTCATTTACTATACCAGTAGACGTATGACACGTACACCGTGTCCAATTACACCAAGGAGCGTCCGTTCATTTACTATACCAGTAGAAGTATGACACCACGTACACCGTGTCCAATTACACCAAGGAGCGTCCGTTCATTTACTATACCAGTAGACGTATGACACGTACACCGTGTCCAATTACACACAGGGGTGTCCGTTCATTTACTATATCAGTAGACGTATAAGACGTACACCGCCTTCAATTACACCAAGGAACGTCAAACATCAATTTATCATATCAGCAGATACAAAAGAGTCCTGATGAATATTAGATATAAAAGAGTCGTGATGAGGATTAGATATAAAAGTAGTCGTGATGAGGATTATATATAAAAGGAGTCCTGATGAGGATTAGACATAAAATAGTCATGATGCGGATTAGATATAAAAGAGTCCTGATGAGGATTAGATATAAAAGTAGTCCTGATGAGGATTAGACATAAAATAGTCATGATGCGGATTAGATATAAAAGAGTCCTGATGAGGATTAGATATAAAAGTAGTCCTGATGAGGATTAGATATAAAAGTAGTCCTGATGAGGATTAGATATAAAAGTTATCCTGACGAGGATTAGATATAAAAAGAGCCGTAATGAGGATTAGACATCAACGAGTCCTGATGTGGATTAGACATAAAATAGTCATGATGCGGATTAGATATTAAAGTAGTCCTGATGAGGATTAGATATAAAAGTTATTCTGACGAGGATTAGATATAAAAAGAGCCGTAATGAGGATTAGACATCAACGAGTCCTGATGTGGATTAGACATAGCATAGTCCTGACGAGGATTATATATAAAAAGAGCCGTGATGAGGATTAGACATAAAATAGTCCTGATGTGGATTAGACATAACTTAGTCCTGATGATGATTAGACATAGAGTAGTCCTGATGAGGATTAGATATAAAAGAGTCCTTCTGGGGGTTAGATATAACATAGTGCTGATGGTGATTAGACATAAAAGAACCCTGGTGGTTAATACATTTACATATGATGGGCCTAAGGGTGATTACATTTAAGGGAACCCTAAGGACTACTGGATTTAAGAAGGTCATTGAAGGTTATTGAAGATTATAATCAAGAATATTTATATTGATGGTTGGCTCAGAACTAATGAGATCAGCGTCTATAAATAATGTACTATATCTATTTATCTAGTATTAATGTTGGGATCAATAGCAATTGTCTTAATAACCAGATCTTGTCGCAAATCACTATACATATGACAGTCCAGTAGAGAATGGTATTCGTGTCCCACTTCATGACAAAGGTTCAGCAATAATACTGCTGTATCCATTTCCTATTCCAATACGTGTAAGTCGTGATAGCGTAGTAGTAGCGCGTTCGCTTCAGGAGCGAACGGTCTGGAGTTCGAGCCCCGCTGGAGTCGTTACGATTGTTCCCTTAGGCAATGCATTTAATTCCACGTTGCCTCTTCTCTCTCCCTCGTGGCGATGGATTCCACCAGGAATGAGGTCTCGAGAGTGATTAACCCTTTCCTTCATAGAGATTTATTTTAATATTCTATTATATCTCCATACAAAATACAGCCATTTAGCTAGCATGCAGCGGACAAGTAGTCACCATATATATATCCCACTATCTCCATAGATATTACTTGGACTACATGAGATTCTGGCCTTTATTATGAACATTGATTTGACTACTATATTGTCACTGTATGTCGTATTGGTAATGGCGTCAAGAGGTGCTTCTATGAGGGAAAGACTTTATGAACATTGATTTGGCTACTATATTGTCAATGTATGTCGTATTGGTAATGGCGTCAAGAGGTGCTTCTATGAGGGAAAGTGTTAATATCAGTTGTAAGAACTTGTTTCGCAATCGAGCTAAAATAAGTGTGTATAAACTATAAACTATTACATTACGTAAGGGAGCTACTCCTCGGCGAAATATTATTATGGTGACGTAAAGATCAATCTACAGTATACTTAAATTCAGCTAATCAAGTTTAGTGTGCACGTCCTTTCTGTATGTCATTCTATTATCGACGAGAAGAAGCAAGCGCTGTATAAACCATAGACGCTTGACGTCTAGACAAATGTTTCGGGTTCAAAACCCAATTTTTTTTTGTAACAGACGGATCTGTAGTCCAGTGGTAACATGCTGGACTGGTAATCCAGTGGTCACAGGTTCGATCCCCCGTCTGACCCTAATACAATTAACAGTCTTTCAGATGGGACGTTAATCAGAGGTCTCGTGTCAGTGCTTTACACGGTGCACGTAAAAGAACCAGAGGAGACTCTGGTATGGGTCTCTATCTGTATCATTGCACTTTCCTACAAACATCTAAAATGTGTAATCTCTTCAGGAGGCGTCGCTCATATGGGCAACCGGTAGCGACGATAAATAAACGTAAATCACACACACACACGCACGCACGCACGCACGCACGCACGCACGCACGCACGCACGCACGCGCGCGCACACACACACATTCAAAACGGCTAGATACATCCCTGGCTGAGTTACCGTTTTTTTAGACAAACATATAAATACAAACGAAATCGTAAAGAATTTCATCAACTTCCAATTTCGTAAATATTACAATGTAAGCAAAGAGACGATCACATATAATTTTATGTTAATAAATTTAGTCAAATGTGGGAATGTTTAGTTTAAACTATATTTATTTTACAACGATTGCGAAGCAAGTTCTAACAACCTATTTTAATCACTCTCGTTGGCGCGGATGAAAGCGTAAATGTATATGTGGTCATTCGTGTGGGGGGAAACCGGAGTACCCGGAGAAAACCCACCTGTCCGATTTGGCGACCACCGTACCATCTCACATACTTCCCGGTCCGAGGATCGAACCCGGGTTTCATTGGTGAGAAGCGAGCGCGCTAACCACTGCGCTAATCGGACAGCCTCGTGGAATGTTTAAACCAATATATGCAGGAAATGTGAGGGATTCGATCCTGGGGCCTTTTTGTCTACGGTAGTAAGTCTGATATTATATATATAGAGTATGGATTAAAACCGAGTTACGCCGTCACGAACACTTTCTTGTATAACGCTGTTTCCAGATCACATCATATGTCAGTGCGGTCTGCTATTTTATCTCAATTTAATGTGAGATTTCAGCAAGGAGACGTGTGATCCAATATCTGGTTGAATAGTTATATTTTATTCTCTATTATTAATAAGTGATTATGCTGGTTAAAGCGACACTACATCGGTGAAAACGCAAATGTCTGCAGAATGTAATTTGCTATTATATGGTATAATTTTCGTATACGCGGTTTGTTGACATAACAAAATAATGTAAATAGTGTCAACATGCATGCGTAATACAAAACGTGTATCCTGAATAACACGAGTTATGCTACATATTTACCGTGATACCTCACATGAGTGCCAGTGCATATTTATTTGAAGACTAATCTTAATTACATTATCTCTAAACGAAAGTATCGCTTGTTTAACATTGACTTCAACAAACGTCAATTCAGGAGCCCCATGGATGACCGTTATATGAAATCCTACTTTCACATTTGAAAGTTTGCATATCACAAAAACACTGATAAATTGATTCAATGTTAGTGTTCGATGTATTCAGAAGAATTTGTAGTAGCAATGCATTTGTACGTGAAAAAATGCATTTTATTTGCTTTTTGTGATGGATGTAGTGTCGCTTTAAGATACCATTGGAATAATGTATTACTTATTATGATAAATAGCAAAAATATTGCGTAATTACGCCAAGACATGCGTACAGATTGTCTGGACCAGAAACTCGTTAAACTGATAATGCATGCCAAGTGTGAAGCTGCCCTGTGAAGCCGTACTGCAATGCATCAATACAATGATAAATTATGCTCTATGTCTGTTTTAGATTATTAGGACCTCAGTTATTATTCTCTGTCATAACAATTGATAGCGTACGGCATTGTCGGGGCAAAATATGGATAAAATGCTTTTTGCGATGTAATGTCGCTTTAATAGCAGTGACAGAACTGGTGCAGAACTAAAATACGGCGCTCCCGTAAAACAAACAGATCTTAATTGCATTCGATGTATGATTTGATAATAGAATTATCCAACTGTTTAAAGCAGCATTACATCGTATGAAATAAAAGATATTTGAAAAATTCAACTTTTACGTATGGGTAGCAATGCTGCTACACATCCTAACATTATACTTTGTATGCTTATGTTCATTTGGTAAACAGTGTTTTTTTGCGATAAAACAATCTCTAAACTGAAAGTAGGACTTTCCGAGTCGATCGGTCACGCACTTGTTTACATTCGGAATGCATCGTCCACATTTGTCCCACGTTGTCTTTTTTAATTAAATTACTTGTTATGTTGATTCATACCTCTGTTAGCTAAGTCTGTTAGGGGCATGTCTACATCCCCGCGAGGGGTTCAGCATTAGAGGAAGATAGATAGATAGTCTTTCATGTTCAAAATATATACGTTGTTTTCTACATCCTCTGTTGTTTCACGCATGCGCTCTGTGTGTGTTTACAGTTCGTATGTTGATAAACAAATTCGCGTATACGACGGTTTAAATTTATTGGAATTGTATCGTTTCTGAGCGACTATTTCGATTTTTGTAAACACACACACACACACACACATTAGTATTTATATTTTACCCAAAACATCCTTTATTACGATGTAATGTAATATGCACATGTTAAATATGATTTATATCCTAGAGCACATAGAAAACGCACACTTCGGATAAGTGTGTTTTTACATGAAAACCAATAATTATATCAAAACATAGTTTTAAACATTTTTAAATATTTTTAGTTGTTCAGTTTGTGTATTGTAATAATTTAAAAGATGTGATATATATTTGATGGAATCCATCGTAATTCGTTTTCATGTAATAATAATCATATAATGTAGATGTGCGTTTTCTATGTCCTCTAGTATATTAAATATGATTTATACATGTGGGTGAAGATAACAGTGAGCAGTGTACTGCTGTACTGCTGACAGCGAGCAGTGTACTGGTGTACTGCTGGCAGAGTGTATTGCTGTACTGCTGACAGCGAGCAGTGTACTGGTGTACTGCTGGCAGAGTGTATTGCTGTACTGCTGACAGCGAGCAGTGTACTGGTGTACTGCTGGCAGAGTGTATTGCTGTACTGCTGACAGCGAGCAGTGTACTGGTGTACTGCTGGCAGAGTGTATTGCTGTACTGCTGACAGAGTGTACTGATGTACTGCTGACAGAGTGTACTGGTGTACTGCTGGCAGAGTGTACTGGTGTACTGCTGACAGAGTGTACTGATGTACTGCTGACAGAGTGTACTGGTGTACTGCTGGCAGAGTGTACTGGTGTACTGCTGACAGAGTGTACTGGTGTACTGCTGGCAGAGTGTACTGGTGTACTGCTGACAGAGTGTACTGATGTACTGCTGACAGAGTGTACTGGTGTACTGCTGGCAGAGTGTATTGCTGTACTGCTGACAGAGTGTATTGCTGTACTGCTGGCAGAGTGTACTGATGTACTGCTGACAGAGTGTACTGGTGTACTGCTGACAGCGAGCAGTGTACTGGTGTACCGCTGACAGCGAGCAGTGTACTGATGTGCTGCTAACAGAGTGTACTGATGTACTGCTGACAGCGAGCAGTGTACTGATGTACTGCTGGCAGCGAGCAGTGTACTGATGTACTGCTGACAGAGTGTATTGCTGTACTGCTGACAGCGAGCAGTGTACTGATGTACTGCTGGCAGCGAGCGGTGTACTGATGTACTGCTGACAGAGTGTACTGCTGACAGAGTGTACTGCTGTACTGCTGGCAGCGAGCAGTGTACTGATGTACTGCTGACAGAGTGTACTGCTGACAGAGTGTACTGCTGTACTGCTGGCAGCGAGCAGTGTACTGATGTACTGCTGACAGAGTGTACTGCTGACAGAGTGTACTGATGTACTGCTGGCAGAGTGTATTGCTGTACTGCTGACAGAGTGTACTGATGTACTGCTGGCAGCGAGCAGTGTACTGATGTACTGCTGACAGAGTGTACTGCTGACAGAGTGTACTGCTGTACTGCTGGCAGCGAGCAGTGTACTGATGTACTGCTGACAGAGTGTACTGCTGACAGAGTGTACTGCTGTACTGCTGGCAGCGAGCAGTGTACTGATGTACAGCTGATAGAGTGTATTGCTGTACTGCTGGCAGCGAGCAGTGTACTGCTGTACTGCTGGCAGCGAGCAGTGTACTGCTGTACTGCTGACATAGTGTATTGCTGTACTGCTGGCAGCGAGCAGTGTACTGCTGTACTGCTGACAGAGTGTATTGCTGTACTGCTGGCAGCGAGCAGTGTACTGCTGTACTGCTGACATAGTGTATTGCTGTACTGCTGACAGCGAGCAGTGTACTGCTGTACTGCTGACAAAGTGTATTGCTGTACTGCTGGCAGCGAGCAGTGTACTGCTGTACTGCTGACAGAGTGTATTGCTGTACTGCTGACAGCGAGCAGTGTACTGATGTACTGCTGGCAGCGAGCAGTGTATTGCTGTACTGCTGACAGCGAGCAGTGTACTGATGTAGTGCTGACAGCGAGCAGTGTACTGGTGTACTGCTGACAGAGTGTATTGCTGTACTGCTGACAGCGAGCAGTGTACTGATGTACTGCTGGCAGCGAGCAGTGTACTGATGTACTGCTGGCAGCGAGCAGTGTACTGATGTACTGCTGACAGAGTGTATTGCTGTACTGCTGACAGCGAGCAGTGTACTGATGTACTGCTGGCAGCGAGCAGTGTACTGATGTACTGCTGACAGAGTGTATTGCTGTACTGCTGACAGCGAGCAGTGTACTGATGTACTGCTGACAGCGAGCAGTGTACTGACGTACTGCTGGCAGCGAGCAGTGTACTGATGTACTGCTGACATAGTGTATTGCTGTACTGCTGACAGCGAGCAGTGTACTGATGTACTGCTGACAGCGAGCAGTGTACTGATGTACTGCTGGCAGCGAGCAGTGTACTGATGTACTGCTGGCAGCGAGCAGTGTACTGATGTACTGCTGACAGAGTGTATTGCTGTACTGCTGACAGCGAGCAGTGTACTGATGTACTGCTGGCAGCGAGCAGTGTATTGCTGTACTGCTGACAGCGAGCAGTGTACTGATGTACTGCTGGCAGCGAGCAGTGTACTGATGTACTGCTGACAGAGTGTATTGCTGTACTGCTGACAGCGAGCAGTGTACTGATGTACTGCTGACAGCGAGCAGTGTACTGATGTACTGCTGGCAGCGAGCAGTGTACTGATGTACTGCTGACAGAGTGTATTGCTGTACTGCTGACAGCGAGCAGTGTACTGATGTACTGCTGACAGCGAGCAGTGTACTGATGTACTGCTGGCAGCGAGCAGTGTACTGATGTACTGCTGACAGTGTATTGCTGTACTGCTGACAGCGAGCAGTGTACTGATGTACTCCTGGCAGCGAGCAGTGTACTGATGTACTGCTGACAGAGTGTATTGCTGTACTGCTGACAGCGAGCAGTGTACTGATGTACTGCTGACAGCGAGCAGTGTACTGATGTACTGCTGGCAGCGAGCAGTGTACTGATGTACTGTTGACATAGTGTATTGCTGTACTGCTGACAGCGAGCAGTGTACTGATGTACTGCTGGCAGCGAGCAGTGTACTGATGTACTGCTGACAGAGTGTATTGCTGTACTGCTGACAGCGAGCAGTGTACTGATGTACTGCTGGCAGAGTGTATTGCTGTACTGCTGACAGCGAGCAGTGTATTGCTGTACTGCTGACAGCGAGCAGTGTACTTATGTACTGCTGGCAGCGAGCAGTGTACTGATGTACTGCTGACAGAGTGTATTGCTGTACTGCTGACAGCGAGCAGTGTACTGATGTACTGCTGACAGCGAGCAGTGTACTGATGTACTGCTGGCAGCGAGCAGTGTACTGATGTACTGCTGACAGAGTGTATTGCTGTACTGCTGACAGCGAGCAGTGTACTGATGTACTGCTGACAGCGAGCAGTGTACTGATGTACTGCTGGCAGCGAGCAGTGTACTGATGTACTGCTGACAGAGTGAATTGCTGTACTGCTGACAGCGAGCAGTGTACTGATGTACTGCTGGCAGCGAGCAGTGTACTGATGTACTGCTGACAGTGTATTGCTGTACTGCTGACAGCGAGCAGTGTACTGATGTACTCCTGGCAGCGAGCAGTGTACTGATGTACTGCTGACAGAGTGTATTGCTGTACTGCTGACAGCGAGCAGTGTACTGATGTACTGCTGGCAGCGAGCAGTGTACTGATGTACTGCTGACAGAGTGTATTGCTGTACTGCTGACAGTGAGCAGTGTACTGATGTACTGCTGGCAGCGAGCAGTGTACTGATGTACTGCTGACAGAGTGTATTGCTGTACTGCTGACAGCGAGCAGTGTACTGATGTACTGCTGGCAGCGAGCAGTGTACTGATGTACTGCTGACAGAGTGTATTGATGTACTGCTGACAGCGAGCAGTGTACTGATGTACTGCTGGCAGCGAGCAGTGTACTGATATACTGCTGACAGAGTGTATTGCTGTACTGCTGACAGCGAGCAGTGTACTGATGTACTGCTGGCAGCGAGCAGTGTACTGATGTACTGCTGACAGAGTGTATTGCTGTACTGTTGACAGCGAGCAGTGTACTGATGTACTGCTGACAGCGAGCAGTGTACTGGTGTACTGCTGACAGAGTGTATTGCTGTACTGCTGACAGCGAGCAGTGTACTGATGTACTGCTGGCAGCGAGCAGTGTACTGATGTACTGCTGACAGAGTGTATTGCTGTACTGCTGACAGCGAGCAGTGTACTGATGTACTGCTGACAGCGAGCAGTGTACTGAGTACTGCTGGCAGCGAGCAGTGTACTGATGTACTGCTGACAGAGTGTATTGCTGTACTGCTGGCAGCGAGCAGTGTACTGATGTACTGCTTACAGAGTGTATTGCTGTACTGCTGACAGCGAGCAGTGTACTGATGTACTGCTGGCAGCGAGCAGTGTACTGATGTACTGCTGGCAGCGAGCAGTGTACTGATGTACTGCTGACAGAGTGTATTGCTGTACTGCTGACAGCGAGCAGTGTACTGATGTACTGCTGGCAGCGAGCAGTGTACTGATGTAGTGCTGGCAGCGAGCAGTGTACTGCTATACTGCTGGCAGTGAGCAGTGTACTGATGTACTGCTGGCAGCGAGCAGTGTACTGATGTAGTGCTGGCAGTGAACAGTGATAAGTGGGTAGTGATATCCAGCAGTGAATTGTGCAGTCTAGTAGCGAATTGGATTATTTTTTCTTTCGAAAATTGTTTTACGGGCCGGTTGTGTAACCAGAAACAAGCCAATTAGGCTTTACTGCAGCATGAGCGATGCGATATAGCGGGGAGCGACTCATTCCAGTTCTGTTCTGCAAGGAATGGCTTAATACGAAACAACAAGAATAGCAAGGAATTTCGTTTTTGATAATATTATCAATTTGGGAGTTCCAAGACAGTGTATTGTCTATTGTTAGTCTAAATGTTATTTACTGCACAACAAATGCTAAATAAGCTTTAACAACTTATATTAATCACTCTCGTTGGCACGGATGAAAGCGTAAATGTGGTAATTCGTGTGTGTGGGGGGGGGACCGGAGTACTCGGAGAAAACCAACCTATCCGATCTGGCGACTATCACACATACGTGTCTATTGTTATACCAAGACATGACACATCTCGCATGCAGATCCGCACAAAAACGAATACACTCCCGTATCCATGCACAATACCGAATACTCGAATATACCCGTTGCGTACACCCCGTAATGGCCGTACACTCGTGTACTCATAAATAATACCGAATACTCGAATATACCCGTTGCGTACACCCCGTAATGGCCGTACAATCGTGTACTCATAAATAATACCGAATACTCGAATATACCCGTTGCGTACACCCCGTAATGGCCGTACACTCGTGTACTCATAAATAATACCGAATACTCGGATATATCCGTTACGTACACCCCGTAATGGCCGTACAATCGTGTACTCATAAATAATACCGAATACTCGGATATATCCGTTCGTTCACTCACGTACTCATACACAGTACCGAACACTTGGATATACCGGTTCCGTATATGTCCGTACTCGTGCACCTATATACTGCGAGCGAAACTATTCGTCTTACTTGAAACAACAAGCAATAACTCTGTAATAATATGTTGTAGAATCTGATTAATAGCTTACTGGTCATTATAATATCAAAGTTGCATAACCAAGTTGTGGCATGTGTATCGACATTAGAGTTGGGTGTGTGCCTGGTGTGGTTTGGTTCATTTAACACAAGGTTCAGAATAATTTAAGAAATTAAACTTTTACGATCAGAAGCCGCTTGAACTGTATTTTGCTTTCGTCGTATTTCTGTTCAGAGAGACCAAAGTGCACTGTCTCTAGTGTCTAATTCTAAGTACAACCATATCCGATTAGCGCAGTGGTTAGCACACTCGTTTCTAACCAATTCCTCAGATCGGATAGCCTGTGTACAGGCGTCGATATATTTTGCCTGGTCAGTCAAATAAATATATTGTAACACCGAGACTACTAATTGGGTCGTATTGAGTTTCTGATCATATCAACAGGCGTCGATATATTTTGCATGGACAGTCAAATAAATATATTTTAACACCGAGACTATTAATTGGGCCGTATTGAGTTTCTGATCATATCAATTTGTCATTTTGCCAGAAATAAAAAGGGGAAAAATTGACAGACTGGAACCCAGGCTACGGATCGGGGGGTATGTGACATTGTATGGTGGTCGCCAGATCGGACAGGTGGGGTTTCCCCTCCCACACGAATGACCTAATATACACTTTTATCCCCGCCACCGAGAGAGATTAATATAAGTTGTTAAATTCTTGTTTCGCAATCGTTGTAAAATAATTAAATTTTAAACTTATTTTTATATGCCAGAAATTTTACTAAAGCATGCCGAAAACGACATTATCTTAGTTTATACACATTTATTTTAGCTCGATTGATTGCGAAACATGTTCTTACAACTTATATTAATCTCTCTCTCGAGACCTCATTCCTGATGGAATCCATTGCCACGAAGGAGAGAGAAGAGTCACCGTGGAATTTAAATGCCTTGCCTGAGGACACAACCGTAACGGCTCCAGCGGGGCTCAAACTCCAGACCTTTCGACAGCCGTACCACTGCGCTATCACCAGTTCCACGCGACAATACATCGCAAACACACAACAAGTATTTTGCGTATAAATAGCATCACCACTTCAAATTCCTCCTCAATAATTCGAACACTAACTTTCAATCAATAAACTGTCGGAGTCTGCAAACTCTCAAAAGTGAAAATATAGGATTTCATATAACGGTCAGCAACGATCGTGAATTGACTTGGAGTCGATACTAATCGCGTGATACTGTAGTTTAGAGATAGTTTAAGTTTGATCAGTCTGTAAATAAATATGCGCAGGCACAAATGTGAGATATAACGATAATTCTGTACAATAAATGTTATTATTCATGATACATGCATTATATACGAATCTATAGTCCAGTTACACGCTGGACTGGTAATCCAGGGATCGCAGGTTCCATCCCCCGTCTGACCCTAGCGACGATAAATAAACGTAAAACACACATGGATTAGTACGCATAAATTACGCATTAGTCTGATTAGCGCAGATTAGCGCTTCTCACCAATGCGACCCTGGTAATGGAATTGACTAATAGAGTAGACAGGGGGAATGAGACAATTAATGACAATAAATCTATATAACAATGTGTAATATTATATGACTTATAGGGGTATCTTGAAAATATATGGCGACTCTTCAGCTAATATTGATGGAGGGAGATACCATGTGCAGTATTTCAGACTCAGACGGGCATCCGGGTATACTCGTGGTGTGAAAGTCGTGGTGGCGCAGTGGAAGCGCGTTCGCTTCATGTGCGAAAGGCCCGGAGTTCGAGCCCCATTGTAGCCGTTACGATTGTGCCCTTAGGCAAGGCATTTAAATTC
The DNA here is from genome assembly GCA_014843695.1 of Archivesica marissinica. NCBI lineage: Eukaryota > Metazoa > Mollusca > Bivalvia > Venerida > Vesicomyidae > Archivesica > Archivesica marissinica. The sequence continues at coordinate 60,006,732 of CM026402.1, forward strand.
CACATTGCCTCTTCTCTCTCCTTCATAGCGACGTGTTCCATCAGGAATGAGGTCTCCAGAGTGATTAATATAAGTTGAAAGAACTTGTTTCGCAATCGAGCTAAAATAAATTTGTATAATCTAAGCTTCTTTACATGAAACAATTCGATACCCCCAGTGGGATTCAGACCTAAAGTGGTTTGAAGGCAGCGACTGTAGTCACATAATAGTATAGCACATTTAGAACACCGTATATATCTACACTGCTCAACCACATACAGCAACAATGATTGAGCTTACTTACTCTCGCCTCCGGCGTACCATGTGGGCGAGTACAGCAACATTTAGAACACCGTATATATCTACACTGCTCAACCACATACAGCAACAATGATTGAGCGTACTTACTCTCGCCTCCGGCGTACCATGTGGGCGAGTACAGCACATTTAGAACACCGTATATATCTCTGCTGCTCAACCACATACAGCAACAATGATTGAGCGTACTTACTCTCGCCTCCGGCGTACCATGTGGGCGAGTACAGCAACATTTAGAACACCGTATATATCTCTGCTGCTCAACCACATACAGCAACAATGATTGAGCGTACTTACTCTCGCCTCCGGCGTACCATGTGGGCGAGTACAGCAACATTTAGAACACCGTATATATCTCTGCTGCTCAACCACATACAGCAACAATGATTGAGCGTACTTACTCTCGCCTCCGGCGAACCATGTGGGCGAGTACAGCAACAATCATATCAGGGGAATCATAGCAGACACAAATGATTGAACCTGCAGAATGACATATGTCACGTATCACTAGAATCGCTTATGCGTTCTGAATAATTAATAACCAGTAAACATATAGTTGAGTTACGTAGAGGATTTGTATGCCTTGTAGTAGATAATAACATTGCATTTTATGAATTGGAAATGAAACAGTATACATCAGAAAGGATTAATAATGCCCGACATGGCTAACATTCCCAATCTTCAGAAATGTTGTGTGTTTTACGTTTATTTATCGTCGCTAAGACTGAAAGACTGTTAAATAGGGCCAGACGGGGGATCGAACCTGCGATCCCTGGGTTATCAGTCCAGTGTGTTACCACTGGACTACAGATCCGTCTGTAATCTTCGGAAATATAGATAGAGTATTTGTAGTATAACAATAACAGGGCTGGGTCTACAAGCAATTAATCGAGCGTTTACAAGGCCTCTCCTCTGAAAATAATCTCGCAATATCTTTAAGGTAAATGTATGAACTGTTCGCGACCGAGATTATTTATCACCCGGCATGCTCAGCACGTGCCCGGTACGTATGTTCATGTACTGATGACTGTGAGATGTTCTATGACTGCGTGCACATTATAGACAAAACACTCTGGCCATCCTTTTCCAGGTACATGTCAATGTATTTGTTGGACGGCGACACATAATTATGGCATATTATCTTATGCTTTCCAATGAAATATAGAAATATATCAGTGAAATGAAATGTGTTATTCCACTGGTTGAAAACAGTGGATTAGCACATTTTAATTCTCACTGCTTGGCGGGTGTGGTACCGCTGCACTTGGAAAATATGTCAATGCGAACGTTTTCGGACTCAAGCTGACTGTGACGTCATAATTATGCATTATATATACGCTGTCAGTATCGTCTAAGCGGATCTGTAGTCCAGTGGTAACACGCTGGACTGGTAATCCAGGGATCGCAGGTTCGACCCCCGTCTGACCCTAATAAAATTAACAGTCTTTCAGATGGGACGTTAAACCGAGGTCTCGTGTCGGTGCTTTACACCGTGCACGTAAAAGAACCAGAGGAGATTGTGGAATGGGTCTCTGTCTGTATCATGCACTATCCTCCAAAATCTAAAATAACTAATCTGTTCAGGAGGCATCGCTCATATGGGCAGCCGGTAGCGACGATAAATAAACGTAAACACACAAAATCTAAACGCGACATTCTAGCGCCATTTAGTGCACTGTTGCATCATTTTCTCTCATAAAATAGTTAAAAACACTTTTCACCATACAATAACGCTGCTCTCACACTGTGGCGAATATTCTTGCGAATATAAATATTTGCGGTGAATTCGCCCAAAAATTGCGATTGGATAGTGAATATTTTCATCTCGGTCACCTCTCGGTCGTCCCTCGACCTCTCCTTACCAATATCTTACAAATATATTACGAATGCCAATGCTTGCCAATGCCTTACAAATGCCTTTACGAACGTTGTCAACGCTTACGCACGCTTTACCAACGTTACAAATGCCTTTACGAACGTTGTCAACGCTTACGCACGCTTTACCAACGTTACAAATGCCTTTACGAACGTTGCCAACGCTTACGCACGCTTTACCAACGTTACAAATGACTTACCAATACTTACGATAATCGACGGCGAATGACCGTCTTCACAACATTCGCTGGAATTTAGGAAGCGCTTCCTAAATTGACAGATCTTCGTAAGGAGGTGGCGAATGGCTTGTGAACGTTCCGAATTTGTTACCAACGCTTACGAAGACACGACGAATGTTGCGAATGTTTGAGCGATTGTCAAATATGTCCATTCGTAAGCATAGCTAACATATTCGCCACAGTGTGAGAGCAGCATATTTGTTTGTTGGAATGAATTCTCGAATATTATTTCACCCATGGACATAGCATGCTATTACACTGTATTATCACTCGTGGTTAGCGCATTATAATAATACTTTCAGTGTTCATTCGGTGAAATATAATTCGATCATACACACTCAAACAAACAAATTTGCTCCTAATACTCATGTTTCGGACCTACTAATTATATAGTGGGGCGAGTGATGGTCGTGGTGGTCGTTTCCATTGTACAAAGAGCAACTAACATATGCGTAGCTAGGGCTTGATATATAGTATATACACATTTATTTGAGCTCGATTGCGAAACAAGTTCTTACAACTTATATTAATCACTCTCGAGACCTCATTCCTGGTGGAATCCATCGCCACAGGGGAGAGAGAAGAGGCAATGTGTAATTTAAATGCCTTGCCTAAGGGTACAATCGTAACGGCTTCAGCGGGGCTCGAACTCCGGACCTTTCGCACCTGAAGTGAACGCGCATTCACTGCGCTATCACAACTTCCACGTGTTAACCACTGGATTACAGATCCGTCTGTTAAATAAGGTTATAGCTCACAAGTAGAATTATATCTCTGTGACACGTATTCCCATTGGTTGTATGATAGACGTCAATAATAAGCGTGTAGCATGTACGTATAAATGATCTAATGAAACTAGTTCTTAGTTTTGAATTAGAAGATATAGAAGATAGGATAAATGGAATAGTAGGTTACGGTTAAATTTAAATGAATTAAGTTTGAGTTAGAACACATACATACCTGTATCCGATCTGTTAGAACACATACATACCTGTATCCGATCAGCTTAGACTTATTTTTACTACTATATACCTCTGATTAGAATTGTTGCCAAAACCTGTTTTTATATTCTTCAAAGATGCTCCTTTTATTTATGTAAATACTGTATCCATTTGATTTATTGATTGTGTGTCTCTTATCCATTCCGAGAAACAGCAGCTAATTAGTTCAACCGCGATCTGATGGAGGTTGATAACTTATTTTTTAAAACATTTCTTAATTTGCGCGTTAGTGCTTTTTTTCCATTTCAGTATTTCAAAATTTCAGGTTTTAGTAAGTATTTAATTTTCAATTAGCGACTGTTCCTCGGTTTTAATATGTAAATATAGTTATACTAATATGTCAGTAGACTGTGATAGTTTGATTATCTGTGATTAGATTAGTCTCTTATAATTCTTTTATAATGAATGGTGTTGTACTTTGCCACGATAATTTGTTGTGTATATTTTATGTATTGTACAACGATGAGACTGAAATAAAGAATAAATCTACATATACTGAGCGTATCTAGTATTGTAAGGGTTTTGTTTTACAGTTTACTCGTTTATTTTATTAACGGAACATCAATACAAAAGGCTGTCCGATTAGCGCAGTGCTTAGCGCGCTCGCTTCTCACCAATGCCACCGTACCATCTCACATACTTCCCGGTCTGAGGATCGAATCCGGGTTGCATTGATGAGAAGCGAGCGTGCTAACCACTGCGCTAATCGGACAGAGTTTATTTGATACTTTGTTTCCTAACATACACACACCTGATAAATTTAAATTTAATATTCACTATCAATGTGTTCCCAGCTTCTGTTTATGAATTTCCTTTGTCAGGTGTTCTGTCTATGGAACAAATTACATCGCCAACTGTGAATATACAAGACATATTATCTGTATTGGTCACACAACGTCCCAAATGTAATCCATTAGTTATTATTAGCGTTGCTGATCGCTTGTTTTTGACATTTTTATGAAGGCACTGGCATCGTATTCACATATAACGGATGTTAACTTGCTAATGTGCCCTCCTGGTGATGATATATATGGGGTTTGCGTGAACTTGTGCTGTGTTTGATGTTATATTTAGATTGATTGTTCTCTTTGTTTTACTTCATCATCGCGTCTTCCTTTTCAAAATCATACGATAATGTCTACTGCGACATCATACATTTACAACAACAACAACGACAACGACGACAACAACAGCAGCAGCAACAACAACAACAACAACAACAACGACGACGACGACGACAACAACAACAACCACAACGCTATTTTATTGTTTTACTTCACCATCGCGTCTTCCTTTTCAAAATCATACGATAATGTCTACTGCGACATCATACATTTACAACAACAACGACAACGACGACAACAACAGCAGCAGCAGCACACAACAACAACAACAACGACGACGACGACGACGACAACAACAACCACATCGCTATTTTTGTTTACTTCACCATCGCGTCTTCCTTTCAAAATACGATATTCTCTGCGACATCATACATTTAAACCGACACGACGACGACGACAACACAGCAGCAACAACAACAACAACAACAACGACGACGACGACAACCAACACACGCATTAGGGGAACACACACCACGACGACGACAACAACAGTTTTTTGTTTTTTTGGTTTTTTGTTGTTTGGTTTTTCAACAACGACACGACGCGACGACAACAACAGCAGCAGCAACAACAACAACAACAACAACGACGACGACGACGACAACAACAACCACAACGCTATTTTATTGTTTTACTTCACCATCGCGTCTTCCTTTTCAAAATCATACGATAATGTCTACTGCGACATCATACATTTACAACAACAACAACGACAACGACGACGACGACAACAACAGCAGCAACAACAACAACAACAACGACGACGACGACAACAACAACCACAACGCTATTTTATTGTTTTACTTCACCATCGCGTCTTCCTTTTCAAAATCATACGATAATGTCTACTGTGACATCATACATTTACAACAACAACGACAACGACGACGACGACAACAACAGCAGCAGCAACAACAACAACAACAACGACGACGACGACGACGACAACAACAACCACAACACTATTGTATTGTGTTATTGCACGATCGCGTCTTCCTTCTCAAAATCATACGATAATGTCTTCTGCTACATGATACATTTACAAAAATAACAACAACAACAACAACAGCAACCATATTTCAATTCAATTATTCTTTATTAACTCAGATCTTTTACATGACATATTAGTATACATGTAATTAGTTAACAGATGTTGTGACACGGGTTGATATATAAATAATAAAGAGTATAGTAGAGAGAAGAGTCGAGTTTGGAGATGGTAAATGAGCGGGGAATTCTATTATTTTGTTTTGTTTCATTTACTTGTTGGTTTGAATGTATTATGATTGATTTGAAACAGACTATATGTCAGGGAAATTGTTTCGTTTTCGATGGTTGTTTTGGTCATGTGTGTGTGTGTGTGTGTGTGTGTGTGACCAAATACTGTTGAATGGATGCACATTCTTGAGTTAACCGTGAGTTTTATCTGTCAGAAGTAAATGCTTTGAGGATTATATGTTATTGGTAATGTATTTATTAATTAATACTTACGATGTTGAATGTGACATTTGGTTGTTGACGTTACTTTATTGCACGTGTCATAATCTTTTTCTATAACCTGTTTTCGTGGGTGATTACTTAACATTGTTTGTTGTTTTTGTTTGTTTGTTTTTTGTGTCTGTATTTAACTTGAGAATAGATGGTGACACTATTAACTTTGCATGTACCATAGTATCATATCAGATGCTACATAATAATATGCCATTTCGCCATATCCCATGCTGCCTGTTATATGAATAGTATGGCTAGATAAACTACTCGAGTCCTTGGTTGACTAGCAGACAACATACTATTATACAGCATACATCCAGATTGATATGCAGTGTAATGCTGATCTGGCACCATGTCGCATGCAAAGCCTTTCGAGTTGCACACATGATTTAATGTTTTTGTACATATTATTTATTACTGCAAATAGTTTGCCATTTATATTATATGTTAGTGGTTTTTGCCACGTTCCTGCTCGTCAAATGGTGTCGAACGCTTTACTAAAGTCAATGTATGTGCAAAATATTGTTTTCCTTTTATGCCTAAGTAGTTCTATTATAGAGTTTAGAGTGAAATATGATCTAAAGTTGAATACTGTTTCCGAAAGCTTGCATGGCTCTGTTTAAGTATATTATTATCATTTATGAAATTATTTAATCTGTTGTTAAGTACAGACGTAAATAGATTGCCAATACATGACAGTAGTGTTATTGGTCTGTAATTGATAGGTTCTTTGGCGCTACCTTTGTTTTTATAGATTGGTATTATAATACCCTCTGACCAGTTTAGTGGTATTATACCTGTATTAAGAACTATGTTAAATATCTGTACATAAATAGGTAACAATTGATTGCTAGTACTCTTGGTGTACTCATTTATTACACCATCAATACCTGGGAATTTATTGTTTTTTAATGATTTAGTACATTTACTTATTTCATCTTCTGTAAATTGGTTATTTAAATCGTCGTTAGTGTTCTCATCAATGACATATTCATCAGAGGGTGTATCTGTATTGTCAGTATTTACAGATTTGAAATGGTCATAGAGATCTTGCAGATTTGGAGATTGTATGCGGTTGTTCATATTAATTTTATTCAAAAAATGCCAATACGCCTTTGGCTTGCTTTTATGCATGTTTTTGAGTTTGCACTCATTAGCTTTGTTATATTTATTGATACATATATTCATTGTATTTTCATAAAACTTGCAGTTTAGTATGTACACAAGAGTATTTATTATATCGTTTCCTTGCCTTCGTGTCATTTTCTTGGCCATCTTGCAGTCAGGACTATACCATTTATGGGTGTTACTTTCGAATTGACTATGTGGTTTATGTGAGAAAGGTATTTCAGCTGTATTAACAAACATTAGTGATGATTTACAGGACAATAGATCCATTTGTTCTTGTGTAGGATTAGTTTGCATGCTGTTTAATGTATGTGTTATTTCAGTTGTATCAATATTATGTATATATGAGTCTTTATCTTGATAGTTCCACCTACATTGTTTTGGTGGGTTGATATTTCTAGTGTGTTTAGTGTGGGTGTCTGTGTCAGGTACAGGTATGTTATTATTTGTATTAATGTTACAGTTTACCACAGAGTGCCCGTCTGAGTACAGGCTGTTAAATGATAAGATTTCAAAACTGTTCAGTATAGTTTAAACATATTTTATTCAGTTCATTCAATATATATACGGTATATAAATACAACAGGATATCTGAAATGGATTGGAAAACAAGCTGAGAGCTTATGTAAATTCCTTTCCATGAGGATGTTACACTATACAGTTGTTAGCATTGAGAGCGGTTAGTGATACATGACGGGCATTGTCTTGGGTTCTTTAGCCCCGATTGGTCTTGGGTGCTTGTATGCGTACTTGTGATTTGTGGGGCAATTTGAAACAAGTTTTGTCATCATGCGTGCACTAATTTGTGGTGAACTGAATTGGAAGGTATGGAAAATTAGTAAATGGGATGAAATGAAATGGGTTGCTGTGACACACAGGAAAGGAAGGATGGACCTGGAATACCCACCAGGTAGTCGGATCATGCATCAAACCTCTTTGTAGCTGCAATGTAAGCCTGGACAGTTAGAAAGATGGATTTGTTGTTTTTGAATGATAAACGATCGTCGCCATACAGAAGAGTATTTGTTGTCGGTGCGCAAGGGATATTGGACAAGAGTAGGCGACGAGCATTGTTGTATCGTGGACACTGCGTAAGGTAATGCATCGCCCTTTCCATTGCTCCACAGGCACAGTTTGGCGATTCAACAATGTTTTTTCGATGGAGGTCGAAACTCAAAGAACTACATCCTAGTCGTAGATGAGCATGGAGAATCTGGAGCCTCCTGTTTCCCAGGTCGTATAGAGGAGAATATTTCTTAGGCTTGCTGAGTTTGGATTTAAATTCGGATACATTCCTGGAGTTACGGGTGTCATAAGGAAGAGAGTTCCAATCGCGGATGGTTGCTGGAAGAAATGAATTAGCATATGCTTGCGTTTTAGTGTGTATTAAAGGGACGTCAGGAACGGAATAGGGAGTAGGTTTGAATGGGTTGTTGTGGTATGATGTCAGAAAGATACGTGGGAGTTAGATTGTTCCTCATTTTAAAGAAGAGAATACATCTATGGTCTTTACGTCTCGATGCAAGGGTTTCCCAGTTGAGATCGTTCCGGAGACGGTTGAGGTTACAAAGCTTAGTAGCACCACTGACTATGCGGGCTGCTTCGTTTTGCACTGCCTCGATGTCGTTGCTTAATGTGTTGGAACAGTTGTCCCAGACAACATCTGCATATTCTAGGAGAGGTCTAATGAAAGAGACGTACATACGCTGGGCGGGAGAGAATGTATTTGAGGGATCGTAAGATTCCAATTCGTTGCCATGCCTTGTTTAACGATGAGGTTATGTGGGATGACCACGATCCGTCGTCAGAGAAAGTAAGGCCGAGGTGCTTGTGATTTTTCACTTGTTTTATATGATTTTGATCCATAGATATGATTGGGTGAGGAAGTTTGCGACGTTTTCTAGTGAACAGAACTGACTCTGTTTTGTGTGGGTTGAATGTAACTAACCATGATTCGGACCAGGATACATGCCAGATCTCTATTTAGGAGTGTTGCCGAGGATACTGGATCGTCGACTATGACATATAGGCTTGTGTCGTCAGCAAACAAACGTATTTTGGCTTCAACATCTGTAACTATGTCATTTATATAGATTAGAAACAGTAGAGGGCCTAGAATCGATCCTTGTGGGACGCCGGCGTTTACTGGTGTCCAAGAAGGGGTGGTATTTGCGAATACGACTCTCTGTTTCCTATTAGAGAGATAGGACTCGAACCAAGAAAGAAGAGAACCAGCTATGCCAATGGAACCAAGTTTATGGAGGAGACCTTTGTGCCACACTCTGTCAAAGGCTTTCGAAATGTCGCAGAAGACAGCTCGAACTTCTTTGCCTTCGTCAAGAGCTTTGCAGTTCAGTTGTTCAGTATAGAGAAGGCTTTAACAGAAGAGAGACAATAGTTTAGTACAGATGTGTTTCTAAACGTCATTTTACCAACAAGGGCTTCAGCCCCAAATCTTCCATTCACTATTACTAGGTTATTATTTTTACATAGATCAATGAGCCTGTATCCATGATTATTTGTGTTGTGATCCTGGGATCTCCTGTCTAGTTTAATATTATGCATTTCAAGATTACTTTTTTGATCAATAAAGTTTGTTAATTCTGTATCAAAGTCAAAGAAATTGGACAAAAAAGTCATCATTAGTCGAATACTCTGGAAGATTTGAGGTCCGACTATTAAAATCGCCGAACACATTTTTATTTAATTATTACCTATATTTTAATTTGTTATAATTTTAGATCCGAATATTTTATAGCATATTTAGAATCCATTGTAATTGTGTTTGCTATTTGGTCTTGTTTTTTCTCATTGTATGTGGAAGTTTTTATCAATATTTGTGATATTTAGGCTGTAAAGCGCTTTTGAACGTTTTATTTTTAGATGAAAAGAGCGCTATATAAGTTTGGTTATTTCAGATTCAAATAAACTAAATTCATCATTACTATAAAAACGTGATTGCAGTGGGGGACCATATGTAATACCCAAAAGTAAATCATCATTCGTATTGCAGTACAGTTTGCTTAACTTTATCCATAGCACATATTCACTGTCAGTTTCAATTGTTTCTATAAATTTAATCATTTCTTTGCGAGAAAATACGCCAAACCCACCTGATTTTGTATCATATTGTTGTTTCCTTGGTTTGCTTATAAAATCATATTTAGGTATGGAAATAATGTCAGTTGTATCAATTCTCGTTTCTATAAGAAATAACAGGTCATATTTATTAATAAAATGTTCGAAGTCTGGGTATGTGCATCTGCGTTTTAAACCACAAAGATTCAGGGTTCCAGTTTTTATAATGGTGTGATGACTATTTGGAGTTCTGGTATGCCTATGGTCACTGGATATAGACTTTCCCGCGGGGTCCTAGCTATGGTTCTGTGCTGTAGCATTTGGCCTGGTTGGTGCGAGCTGTGTAGCTGGTGTTGTGGAGATAGTTGTATGCTGCTTGGTAGCTACTATTTTATTGTTTTACCTGCACGATCGCGTCTTCCTTTTCAAAATCATACGATAATGTCTACTGCTACATGAGACATATACAACAACAATAACAAAAACAACAACAACAACAACAACAACAGCAATGCTATTTTATTGTTTTACTGCACGATCGTGTTCTCAAACAGTCCAATATATTACATATTGGATCCAATATTTTACATATTGGATACACCGTGCACGTAAAAGAACCAGAGAAGACTCTGGAATGGGTCTCTATCTGTATCATTGCACTATCCTCCAAAAATCTAAAATGACTAATATCTTCAGGAGGCATCGCTTATATGGGCAATCGGTAACGACAATAAATAAACGTAAAAATACACACATTAATGTAAATTCATGGAAACACATTAACAATAACATACTAGAACAACCAGAACATAACATATCACATCTTAGCATGAAAAGAAGAAGAACTAGATTAGATTAATATAAAGAGTAGTTAGTTGAATAAATAAACCGGTTGCTATGGCAATGACGACAACATTTGAATTGGAATCCGCTGTGTGAACAGTTTAGACATCATCCATCTTATCGGAACGATTCACTGCCAATAATGTATTCGTGTACGGCAAATTACGGTGTACAGCAAATTACGGTGTTGATTGCTAGATCCTTAGAAGTATCACCGTGAAGGAGCGTGCTTCAGTTGAGAGTACAAATGGGGGGGGGGTAACTTATTGAAGAGAGATACACATGGGGTTGATCGTAGAAATTACATTTGAAAGAAGAAGTAGAAAGTGTGTTCTATTGAACCGTATCTGTATAATGTTGATAAGCGGCGGTTTTGAACTAAGTTGTCACGTTCAAAAATTGGCAATTTTATGAAATCAAGAACAATAACCAGAAAAGGTAACCAAACCCCTAGTTGCGGCTCTTCACATGCTGACAAAAAATCCGGTACATGTTTTTAATATTTATTTTAAGTTTATTTGACGTCACTACCGGGCCCATCTGAGCGACGGACCTTTCCTGGACAGGCTCCAGTGGTTAACCAGTACTTAGTGCACCAACCTCCGTAAGCGACGGACCTTTCCTGGACAGGCTCCAGTGGTTAACCAGTACTTAGTGCACCAACCTCCGTAAGCGACGGACCTTTCCTGGACAGGCTCCAGTGGTTAACCAGTACTTAGTGCACCAACCTCCGTAAGCGACGGACCTTTCCTGGACAGGCTCCAGTGGTTAACCAGTACTTAGTGCACCAACCTCCTTAAGCGACGGACCTTTCCTGGACAGGCTCCATGTACCAACTTAGTGCACCAACCTCCGTAAGCGCGGACCTTTCCTGGACAGGCTCCAGTGGTTAACCAGTACTTAGTGCACCAACCTCCGTAAGCGACGGACCTTTCCTGGACAGGCTCCAGTGGTTAACCAGTACTTAGTGCACCAACCTCCGTAAGCGACGGACCTTTCTGGACAGGCTCCAGTGGTTAACCAGTACTTAGTGCACCAACCTCCGTAAGCGACGGACCTTTCCTGGACAGGCTCCAGTGGTTAACCAGTACTTAGTGCACCAACCTCCGTAAGAAACGGAGGTATACTGAAAAAATCCACAGACAGATCTGTAGTACAGTGGTAACACGCTGGACTGGTAATCCAGGGATCGCAGGTTCGATCCCCCGTCTGACCCTAATAAAATTAACAGTCTTTCAGATGGGACGTTAAACCGAGATCTCGTGTCGGTGCTTTACACCGTGCACGTAAAAGAACCAGAGGAGACGCTGGAATGGGTCTCTGTCTGTATCATTGCACTATCCTCCAAAAATCTAAAATGACTAATCTCTTCAGGAGGCCTCACTCATATGGGCAACCGGTAGCGACGATAAATAAACGTAAAACACAAATAAGTTGTCACAGAAGATGATGGGGTGTGTGATGAACCTGTGTCGATAGACATCATTGTATTTAGCAGGAGACAGTTGATGTTATCAGATTCAAGTTATTTGTCACGTTCTCGTTTTATGTATTCACTAAAACTGCGAAGTAATGTTGCAATGTTTCAGTACCATACAGATGGATCTGTAGTCCAGTGGTAACATGCTGGACTGGTAATCCAGGGATCGCAGGTTCGATCCCCCGTCTGACCCTAATATAATTAACAGTCTTTCAGATGGGACTTTAAACCGATGTCTCGTGTCGGTGCTGTACACCGTGAACGTAAAAGAACCAGAGGAGACTCTGGAATGGGTATCTGTCTGTATCATTGCACTATCCTCCAACATTCTAAAATAACTAATCTCTTCAGGAGGCGTCGCTCATATGGGTAACCGGTAGCGACGATAAATAAATGTAAAACACACAAACCATACTTCATGCGGATGCATCTATTATTTGCACGCAATTTAAACATGAATTGGCATTTTGTTCCTGTAAACAAAGTAAACACAATCTAGTGTGTCTAAATCTGTAAATAAAAAACGGGCTAGAACCGATATATTTTATGGCTGTTGACTTTTTCCTAAATATAAATAATCACTTATTTATGAATGAAAATCACGTGACTATAAGTCGCAGTAAAATACTGTTGTCAATAAAACATTGTACCAGGAGGCGTGGCTAAACTCCTCTTTATTTTATTAAAATTGTTTGTTTTTACATCCGCCAAATTTTATTAATCCATACATTTAATATTATGTTTCAATAAAATATTAACACATTTTGATTAATATTGAACAAAAATATAATTTTGTTTTTTTAAACAAAATCTTTATTTCAGGGGAGGTAATTTGTAAAAGCCGTCAGCTAAATGACAACAAAAATATAGTAATTAAGCGACACGCCGACAAAATAACATGAACAAAACGTTTATATGCATTATTGGGTTATGTTAGAATGGAAATAATAATTATCTCTCAGTTATTTTTCGTCGAATAAAATACTGTTCAGTGTCTAACTAACTAACTAACTAACTAACTAACTAACTAACTAACTAAATAACTAACTAACTAACTAAGTGTTTACCTTTGTTTTTATCGTTGTTTTCTTTGCACAACATGCTAGCAATGTTATCCAACTATCGCTGATTATTAAATTACTATCTCTCGACAGATCTCCACCAGTATATGCAATGGGTACTTATTTGTAAAATAATGTTATCACTTAATTAACACCCTTTTAATAAAATCACAATTATCATACCGCAACAACTGGTTATGGCACTAAAGTAAAAACAAAGGATTCTAACTAAAAGGACCTATTCACATTTTGGAATAAATCTGCCAAGGGAGGTAATAGAATAGTACATATGTCTCTCATTAACCTCTTAAATCTACGGCTATTAAACTGTTGGAACCACCTGACCTGGAGTCGTTACGATTGTGCCCTTATGCAAGGCATTTAAATTCCACATACCTCTTCTCTCTCCTTCATGGCGATGGATTCCATCCGGAATGAGATCTCGAGAGTGATTAATATAAGTTGAAAGAACTTGTTTCGCAATCGAGCTAAAATATAATTGCATAAAATAACTGTTTTATTCGCTGAAGAAAACGGGAAAACAAATAGTAGATCTTAATTATTAAAAATAAAAGTATAAACTTTAATTATTTTACGACCGCCCACAGCCCCACCGAGTCCCCCCCCCCCCCACGAGGTAGACGCGACTGTGTCACTTGTTGAGAAACGCCCCAGCCTCCATACCGGGAAATGGCGTCTTATGAATTTTAACATTGTGAATGAGCAATAGGTATGCAGCGATTGGTCAGTATGAGAGCACGTGATTAAATACGGCCAGGTGTCAGATCAGAGGTACGTGTCAATTAACTGTCCTATTAAAGTATGAATCTTTATTTATTTTACAACGATTGCGAAACAATAAACTTATATTAATCACTTTCGTTAGCGTGCATGAAAACGTATATGTGGTCATTCGTGTTGGAGGAAACAGGAGTAACAGGAGAAAACCCACCTGTCCGATCTAGCGACACGGTACCATCTCACATACTTATACTGTCGAGCAAAGGTTGTGTAATTTTTGTGTAAAAGACGTTGTAGAAAGTGAGATGCATTTTATATTAGACTGTGCCTTATACAGAGAAATAAGACAAGAACTTTATGGTGATATTATTTTGAATATTGATTACTTGAACATGTCAGAAACTGATAAACTTTGCCTACTTATGAACACTTACCCCAGAAAATCAGCAAAATGTATAATGAAATCTTACATGCTAAGAAGAAGTATTATGTATTCATAAATGTGTGTGTACTATAAATGTCTTATATGTCCATATATGTATATTTGTACATACTTAATAACTTGTGAATTTAAATCATTTGTCATAGCTAATGGTATATTGTATACCGTTAACGGGTGTTAATAATTATAATTTAAAGTTGAAGGTGACTTATAGGTCCACTGGGCCGGGTGCTATAGTAAAATTATATATCTATTGTAATATTGTATATATGAACACACATGTCACTATAATAAAAATTATCTTATCTTATACTTCCCGGTTCGAGGATTGAACCCGGGTTGCTGTGGTGAAAATCGGACACCGACAAATAGTTTAGTAGAGTTATCATACTATTAGTCCAAGGGAAATAACTGTTATAGTACTATGTGCTATTTACGATAATTATGTTACAATAATAAATAAATTTTATTTTATTGCTCGATTAGTTTAATGTACATATGAATATAAAACAAGATATATTAAAGAAATTCATACGGGTCGGGTTAGCCTGGGAACAGGCGTCGATATATTTGTGTTTTTTTGTGTTTTACGTTTATTTATCGTCGCTACCGGTTGCCCATATGAGCGACGCCTCCTGAAGAGATTAGTCATTTTAGATTTTTGGAGGATAGTGCAATGATACAGAGAGAGAGAGAGAGAGAGAGAGACCCATTCCAGAGTCTCCTCTGGTTCTTTTACGTGCACGGTGTAAAGCATCGACACGAGACCTCCGTTTAACGTCCCATCTGAAAGACTGTTAATTTTATTATGGTCAGACGGGGGATGGAACCTGCGATCCCTGGGTTACCAGTCCAACATGTTACCACTGGACTACAGATCCGTCCTCGATATATTTTGCCTGGACACTCAAATATATATATTTTAACACCGAGACTATTAATTGGTCGTATTGAGTTTCTGTCATTTTGCCAGAAGTTAAAGAGTGAAAAAGTCGACAGACTGGAACCCAGGCTAGGGTCGGGCCACAATTTCTAGCAAGATTAGTTACGGTCTCTTCCCAACAAGATAGTAAATACAAAGAAACAGCGACTAATGATTTCAAGCATATATAAATATAGCAACATAATGATATTAATTTACTCAAAATCATTTTTTTTCTGAAAAAAAAGGTACATATTGTAGAATTATATAAACAAAATAACAAAGAATAAGTAAAAAAGAAAACGTTTGACTGAGAGAGTGAAGGCGAACACGAGAGATAGGGGGTCGTGGTGGTGAGAGAAAGAAAAGAGGGAGAAATAAAATGATAAATGAATATAAACTAAATAATTCACGCATTCTCTCAGATGAGCTGTGTTTGAGATTTGAATAGGTTGGGTACAAATGAGATCATCCAGATGCGTCACGTTGTATTTGATAAATCGTATGTCGGAAATTACGATTCCTTGAGCGCCTTACCGTGCCAATGTTGTTGGAAAGATGAATGATAGGGCTTGAAGAATAATGGGGGACCTGTTTTATATGTATATGTCAATGAACTCATTTGATAGCAAGACTCTCTTATTGATAGCTTTAACGACTTGGAAATTATTTGTGTGTACATTCAAAATTGAAACAACAGTCAACTCTGTGTACATGTGAAGCAGGCAGCCAAGGGAATCACAGAATTTGGTTGTTGGGTGGTTTTTTTGTTTGTTTTGTTTTTTTGTTTTTTTGTGTGGTTGTTGGGGTTGGTTTGTTTTTGTGTTGGGGTGTGTTGTGGGTTGGTTTTGGTTTTTTGTGGGTGTAAAGCATTGACACGAGACCTCGGTTTAGCGTCCCATCTGAAAGACTGTTAATTTTATTATGGTCAGACGGGGGGATCGAACCTGCGGTCCCTGGATTACCAGTCCAGCGTGTTACCACTGGGCTATATATCCGTCTGTAGGGCTTATTATTGTATTCATTAAGCTTATTTATCCTCGTCACCGGCGAACCATCTGGGTGAGCTCCAGCTTTTATTGGTGGGGGACGACCCCGAGTGCCCCTCCGTGCAGTACGGGTGGACATCCGGATAGAACCACCGACCTTCCGCAAGCAAGCTGGCTAGCTTCATCGCATGAAAAATCCTACCCCAGTGGTATTCCTCACATGTGGCTGCTTAATAGAGGTCATATGTATAATAAAAGGTTATTCAAAAAAGCTGTCTTGATGTATAAAAGTCTAAATGATCAAGCCCCTGTTTACCTCAGACATACAATGGTTTTCAGTTCAGATATCCAAACCCGTCCTTTGAGATCATCTTCTACTTTACATCTATAGCATTCCAGACGTAGATGTGAATTATTCAGAAAGTCATTTGTGTACTGTGGAATGCTTTACCAAATAATATTTAACATGCGTAAAGAGTCAGTCAGTCTACCACATTTTACGTTTATTTATCGTCGCTACCGGTTGCCCATATGAACATCGTCTCCGGAAGAGATTAGTCATTTTAGATTGTTGGAGGATAGTGCAATGATACAGACAGAGACCCATTCCATAGTCTCCTCTGGTTCTTTTACGTGCACGGTGTAAAGCACCGACACGTAACCTCGG
Source organism: Archivesica marissinica (assembly GCA_014843695.1). Lineage (NCBI taxonomy): Eukaryota > Metazoa > Mollusca > Bivalvia > Venerida > Vesicomyidae > Archivesica > Archivesica marissinica. Next base: position 60,024,110 of record CM026402.1, read on the forward strand.
TTTAAAGTCCCATCTGAAAGACTGTTAATTTCATTAGGGTCAGACGGGGGATCGAACCATCGAACCTGCGATCCCTGGATTACCAGTCCAACGACATTTGACTAAATATGGAACAGATCCCTTTATATTGCATGGTGTAAACTGTGTACTTTGGTTATACTTATTGTGTATGTGCATTAATGATATGGTGTTAAGATCTGTAAGAGGGCCCTAAGAAGATTAGTTCAGAACTAATTAGGTCACCCTCTATAAATAAAGAAATATATTTATCTATATTTTAATTTATTATTATGACTAAATGTATAGTATCATATAGTGCGTTTAATTTTAATGTATATAGATACAACTTATAGGCAAGAGTTTTCATATTGTCGATTTGTGGTCTAATTCACCTGACCTACTTTGACGTCCATGTTTGTGATTGACGTTTCGTTATTAGTTGAATTTCTTAGTTGAATATGTAAATATTTGGAAATAATTACATAATATATGTGCATGCGTGCGTTCGACTGAGTTGTTTGTACTACCGCGCTATTAGGTCACGGTATTGGACCTTGTCATTGTAGACAAAAGAAGAAGCTGGGACACATGTGTCTTATGGACATGTTCTTAATTACTGTGTACATTGATAACCCACATGAATTGTGAACAGCGCCATATTTTTCAATTTTCAATTTATTAATCTAATGATCAGATCACTTCTGTTCACACTATATAATTATTATTGAATGCATATTATTAGGTGACTTATAGGCCCACGGGTCCGGGTGCGTCTTCTTGTTGTTTAATATGTGCTATATATATTTGTTGAAATGTGCACATGTCACTTTAATAACAACTTACTTACTTACTTACTTATACCATATACCATATAACAATATAACAGGAAATAACATTATGTTAACATTTGCGTTTTCACCGATGTAGTGTTGCTTTAGATAAATGAAAATGAAAGTATGCACTTGGTTAGAGGGGAAATTATATACTTATATTCACACGTAAAACAGTGTTCTGATAATTATCAAATTTCAATTAAAAGTAAAACGTGTAGCCAATACATTTTTGCACATTTTGATACTAAAGTTGCAAATTTATTGCTTCTATATATAAGTATAAACATTTTCCCTCTAACCAAGTGCACACTTTTTACAGGACATTTTCTGAACCATTTTCTCATAATATTTGATAGGGATGTGGGTGTGTGTGTTTTACGTTTATTTATCGTCGCTACCGGTTGCCCATATGAGCGACGCCTCCTGAAGATATTAGTCATTTTAGATTTTGGAGGATAGTGCAGTGATACAGACAGAGACCCATTCCAGAGTCTCCTCTGGTTCTTTTACGTGCACGATGTACAGCACCGACACGAGACCTCGGTTTAACGTCCCATCTGAAAGACTGCTAATTTTATTAAGGTCAGACGGGGGATCGAACCTGCGATCCCTGGATTACCAGTCCAGCGTGTTACCACTGGACTACAGATCCGTATGTTGATAGGGATGTGCCCAATAAAAGCTATGTATCTACCGCTGACCCTTTTGCGTGCTTAGTAACTTATGATTGAATGATAAAAGTATTGCAATCATTAAAGTAGTAGGCGTCACCGGAGTACATTCACGTCGCGGAGTACATTCCCGTCGCGGAGTACATTCACGTCGCGGAGTACATTCACGTCGCGGAGTACATTCCCGTCGGCGGAGTACAGTCACGTCGCGGAGTACAGTCACGTCGCGGAGTACATTCACGTCACCGGAGTACATTCACGTCACCGTAGTACATTCACGTCACCGGAGTACATTCACGTCGCCGGAGTACATTCACGTCACCGGAGTACATTCACGTCGCCGGAGTACATTCACGTCACCGGAGTACATTCACGTCACCGGAGTACATTCACGTCGCCGGTGTACATTCCCGTGGCTAGAATACATTCACGTCGCCGGAGTACATGCAGTCTCGTGGCCAGAATACATTCACGTCGTCGGAATACATGCAGTCTCGTGGCCAGAATACATTCACGTCGTCGGAATACATGCAGTCCCGTGGCCAGAATACATTCACGTCGCCGGAGTACATGCAGTCCCGTGGCCAGAATACATTCACGTCGCCGGAGTACATGCAGTCCCGTGGCCAGAATACATTCACGTCGCCGGAGTACATGCAGTCTCGTGGCCAGAATACATTCACGTCGCCGGAATACATGCAGTCTCGTGGCCACAATACATTCACGTCGCCGGAGTATATGCAGTCTCGTGGCCGGAATACATTCACGTCGCGGGAGTACATTCACAAGTAAGATCTGCTCATACTTGCATAGGCACCTCATTGGAATTGTGCTTACGGAACGCGAATCACGTGCTGTCTAATTAAGGCCCTATATTATAACGGGAAGCTAACACAGTATTTTATTAACATTAATAGAATGAGATATATATTTATCATACCCCTAATGACAAGTTGAGGAACCATTTCATTGCAAGCATTCGTATTATATTGTACTGCAACATTATATAATGTCAATTGTTTGTACTGTCTAATTAAGAAATGTCAAATTTCCTTGCAACTCCATCTTGATAGTGCATACTTAACTACAAGGACAAAAACACTGTATATAAACAGACGGATCTGTAGTCCAGTGGTAACACGCTGGACTGGTAATCCAGGGATCGCAGGTTCGGTCTTAACAGTCTTTCAGATGGGACGTTAAACCGAGGTCTCGTGTCGGTGCTTTACACCGTGCACGTAAACGAACCAGAGGAGACTCTGGAATGGGTCTCTGTCTGTATCATTGCACTATCCTCCAAAATCTAAAATTACTAATCTCTTCAGGAGGCGTCGCTCATATGGGCAACCGGTAGCGACGATAAATAAACGTAAAACACACACACTGTATATATTGTTTTGGTAAGTATACTTTTGACGTATCGACTGAATGTACGGTGTATTCTATGTTCCTATACAATCCTATTACTATCGGAAGTCGTGATAGCGCTGTGGATGCGCGTTCGCTTCAGGTGCGAAAGGTCCGGAGTTCGAGCCCCGCTGGAGCCGTTACGATTGTGTTCTTAGGCAAGGCATTTAAATTCCACGTTGCCTCTTCTCTCTCCCTCGTGGCGATGGATTCCATCAGGAATGAGGTCTCGAGAGTGATTAATATAAGTTGAAAGACCTTGTTTCGCAATCGAGCTAAAATAAATTTGTATAAACTAATCCTATTACTACATATACACATTTAAAACACTGTCGTGACGTCATACCTTTGTACTTGCAGTCCATTATTATTAATATTGGACTGGTGTCAAGTATTCTATTAAATTGTACGCGTAAATGTACGAAATTAACACTTTCAATCAGTAGGATCGTGCGTGCGTGCGTGCGTACATGCGTGCGTGCGTGCGTGCGTGCGTGCGTGCGTGTGTGTGTTTTAAGTAAGATATAAGCCTCAAACTGATCCAATATGTATAATATTGGTATTGTCTTCGGCGATACGCGCCTCACACAGTCTAATAATTTACATAGTGGATCGTTTTCGGCTTATATCCTATACATAAAATAAGAATAGAACAGATACCCACATAATATATCCACAACAATCAACATTGCGATGTAGGCATACTGTATGCCTAATTGAACCGACACTCTATAGCAATTCTAAAGGTGCCCACACCTTACCCCTCCAAGAGAGGGAAACACATACAAGTGTATACATGAGACAAATTGCACCTTTGTGGTACATGCATATAAGCAATTCTAAAGCTGCCACACCTTACACCCACAAGGGAGGGAAACACATACAAGTGTATACATGAGACAAATTGCACCTTTGTGGTACATATATATAAGCAATTCTAAAGGCGCCACACCTTACACCCACAAGGGAGGGAAACACATACAAGTGTATACATGAGACAAATTGCACCTTTGTGGTACATATATATAAGCAATTCTAAAGGCGCCACACCTTGCACCCCCAAGAGAGGGAAACACATACAAGTGTATACATGAGACAAATTGCACCTTTGTGGTACATATATATAAGCAATTATAAAGGCGCCACACCTTGCACCCCCAAGAGAGGGAAACACCAGCATGTGTATACATAAGACAAATTGCACCTTTGTGGTACATGCATATAAGCAATTCTAAAGGCGCCACACCTTGCACAGACGGATCTGTAGTCCAGTGGTAACACACTGGACTGGTAATCCAGGGATCGCAGGTTCGATCCCCCGCCTGACCCTAATAAAATTAACAGTCTTTCAGATGGGACGTTAAACCGAGGTCTCGTGTCGGTGCTTTACATCGTACACGTAAAAGAACCAGAGGAGACTCTGGAATGGGTCTCTCTCTGTAGCATTGCACTATCCTCCAAAAACCTAAAATGACTAATCTCTTCAGGAGGCGTCGCTCATATGGGCAACCGGTAGCGACGATAAATAAACGTAAAACGCACACCACACGTTGCACCGCCAAATGAGGGAAACAAATACAAGTGTACGAGTTCATACGAAACACATGTAATATTATGCATATTTTCTGCACCATTTCAGTCACCCCATGTTAAACTTCAATGAAGGGACACGCTAAGTGTAATACGACTTCCCTGTAAATTAGTGTTTATGCAATATATATGAAACTATCTGTTTTATTTTATATACGAAAATTCCAAATTATTTTGCTTTTACAATTGTGAGGGCCGCCAGCCCTTGCCCTTCCGATGAATTGAAAACACATATAATGTTGTACATTTTTAGTATAGGTTAAAGTTTATTATTAGTATTTACAAAATTAAATTGGTCAGGCACGACGCATGCGTACTAATAAACTTTAACCTGCTTAGTGTTTTAAATTATTTGTGTACACTCTCTACATGTCTGCGCCCTCTTTCGTCCCGCGGCATTAATTGACACCCCGAAATCAAGCCTATCATCTTTTAAATACGTACTAATAAACGTTAACCTGCTTAGTGTTTTATAGCTGATTTACTAAAATAAATTCATTCAAAGTTTGAAAAATGCTGCCATCTCATTGGACCAAAAATAATTTCAAACACTAATGTACATTACTAAATATTGTAAATTAGAAGTAAGTCTGATACGCACCGCCACACTTGCGAACAATTGCATAGTGTACGGAATAAAACAGTATTGACAAATATCTTCGTCATATATAAAGGACATAATATGAAAAATGCATGCTAGTTATACAAACTATCATTATTTATGAAATATATACCGTTTTACTTCGTTTTCTTAAAGTGCTCGTACCTGGACGGTTTAAAAAACAACCAACCGAAATGAATAGTGCACCGTGCAATACAACATTACAAGTAAATAAATGTTTATATCAAAGTCCGAGATAACGAGACCCAACTGTATGCTAAGCATTTTATTATGAATTTTCTGTCTGAAAATTCCAAATGAAACGCGTCTTTCAGTCGATATGTCCATACGCTGAATGGCATAAACACCCCCATATGCCACGTGCTAAATGTGCATGACAACGCCACCTATCAAAACTACATAGACATGGGAAATCAAGTTTCGTCTAATTCGCTACACTCAAGTGAAGAATATTACATTTACCGATGTTCACAATTACATTTAGATAATAAAATGGTGTCTACGTGAATCTGATAGCGTCAATTGATTGCTCTCAGTTGATTCATGATAAGTGAGGAAATAGTGTGTTTAATATCAGCATTTAAAACATTGTCGTTACGTCATACCTTTGTACTTGCAGTATTGTATTAAATTATATGCGTAGATTATCAATTTTAATTAGTAAGAACTTTTTAAGTGCGTTTTAAGTAAGATATAAGCCTCAAATGAATCCAATATGTAAAATATTTGTACTTTCTTCGGCGCCACGCGCCTCACACAGTCCAATATTTTACATATTGGGTCGTTTTCAGTTTATATCATATGCTTGTTAGAATGTCGCCACTACGGAAACGACCAGCCACTTCTGGTGTGTGTGTGTTTTTACGTTTATTTATCGTCGCTACCGGTTGCCCATATGAGCGACGCCTCCTGAAGAGATTAGTTATTTTAGATTTTGGAGGATAGTGCATGATACAGACAGAGAACCATTCCAGAATCTCCTCTGGTTCTTTTACGTGCACGGTGTAAAGCACCGACACGAGACCTCGGTTTAACGTCTCATCTGAAAGACTGTTAATTGTATTAGGGTCAGACGTGGGATCGAACCTGCGATCCCTGGATTACCAGTCCAGCGTGTTACCACTGGACTACAGATCCGTCTGTGCAAGGTGTGGCGCCTTTAGAATTGCTTATATACATGTACCCATGTACCACAAAGGTGCAATGTGTCTCGTGTATGAGAAATCTCTTATGAATAGCAATACTTCCCGAATCCTACCCATGGCACGCCTCCGTGGTCGAGTGGTTACGGTCGCTGATTACATGCATACCACGTGGTCGAGTGGTTACGGTCGCTGATTACATGCATACCACGTGGTCGAGTGGTTACGGTCGCTGATTACATGCATACCACGTGGTCGAGTGGTTACGGTCGCTGATTACATGCATACCACGTGGTCGAGTGGTTACGGTCGCTGATTACATGCATACCACGTGGTCGAGTGGTTACGGTCGCTGATTACATGCATACCACGTGGTCGAGTGGTTACGGTCGCTGATTACATGCATACCACGTGGTCGAGTGGTTACGGTCGCTGATTACATGCATACCACGTGGTCGAGTGGTTACGGTCGCTGAGTACATGCATACCACGTGGTCGAGTGGTTACGGTCGCTGAGTACATGCATACCATACTTTCCACATAATATTAGCCTGGGAACAGGCGTCGATATATTGTGCCTGGTCAGTCATATAAATATATTTTAATACCAATACTATTAATTGGGCCGTATTGAGGTTCTGATAATATCAACAATAAAAGTGGGTGTAAGTAGATGTCGCTACGATCTGAAATCCAGTTTCCCCAGGCTGTCATTTTGCCAGAAGTTAAAAAGTAAAAAATCGACAGACTGGAACCCAGGCTAGCTTAAACTATCTATTTAAACAGTATAGATTCATGAAATAGCCACAACATCTTTTGGATGTCTAACATGTATCTGTTTACATATACTTACTTAAACTCGTGTACAATGTTCTACAAACAACAGTATTATGATTGTTGTAAACAAAGAGTGTCATACTGTGACCGGATTCCTGTACTTACCTTCAACACCGTGTATTTACGATCCCTGGAGGAATCTGTAGCCTGTATTCAGATGTTCATTTGGGAACCTTGTGGTGTATTTTAATGATTGAAACCACGTCATCCATTGAAATATCGGGTAATGTCGCTAAATTGTCGTCCATCCCGGATCCCGGAGGCATTCTTATTATACCATGGCGGTGCGCTAAGAGCCTCGTTTTGGATATTTTCAGAAAGAGGCGTGAATAAGAAGTATTGTAACCTATTACCGCTAAAACCATGTATCTTTATATGAAACATTTGGCAATTTCTTACCGAGGTTGATGCACTGGCTAACAGCCTGTCCAGGAAAGGTATTGTTAGGTAAACTTCCCGTCGCTCATATGGGCAACCGGCAGCGACGATAAATAAACTTTTCTTTAAAAATCCTATCCTTGCATACCAGGTGCCAGGTTCTACACAGGTACCCTTCCGTGTCTGACATACTGCACTTCAGAAGGACACCCGGGGTCTTCCCCCACAAATAATAACTGGAGAGTCGGGGTCTTCCCCCACAAATAATAACTGGAGAGTCGGGGTCTTCCCCCACAAATAATAACTGGAGAGTCGGGGTCTTCCCCCACAAATAATAACTGGAGAGTCGGGGTCTTCCCCCACAAATAATAACTGGAGAGTCGGGGTCTTCCCCCACAAATAATAACTAAAAAGTCGGGGTCTTCCCCCACAAATAATAACTGAAGAGTCGGGGTCTTCCCCCACAAATAATAACTGGAGAGTCGGGGTCTTCCCCCACAAATAATAACTAAAAAGTCGGGGTCTTCCCCCACAAATAATAACTGAAGAGTCGGGGTCTTCCCCCACAAATAATAACTGAAGAGTCGGGATATTTCCCCACAAATAATAACTGGAGAGTCGGGGTCTTCCCCACAAATAATAACTAGAGAGTCGGGTCTACCCCCACACATAATAACTGGAGAGTCGGGGTCTTCCCCACAAATAATAACCGGAGAGTCTGGGTCTTCCCCCACAAAATACCTGGAGAGTCGGGGTCTACCCCCACAAAAATAACTGGAGAGTCGGAGTCTTCCCCACAAATAATAACTGGAGAGTCGGGTCTTTCCCCACAAATAATAACAGGAGAGTCGGTGTCTTCCCCCACAAATAATAACTGGAGAGTCGGGGTCTTCCCCCACAATAATAACTGGAGAGTCGGGGTCTTCCCCCACAAATAATAACTGGAGAGTCGGGGTCTTCCCCCACAAATAATAACTGGAGAGTCGGGGTCTTCCCCACAAATAATAACTGGAGAGTCGGGGTCTTCCCCCACAAATAATAACTGGAGAGTCGGGGTCTTCCCCCACAAATAATAACTAAAAAGTCGGGGTCTTCCCCACACATAATAACTGGAGAGTCGGGGTCTTCCCCACAAATAATAACCGGAGAGTCTGGGTCTTCCCCCACAAATAATACCTGGAGAGTCGGGGTCTACCCCCACAAATAATAACTGGAGAGTCGGAGTCTTCCCCCACAAATAATAACTGGAGAGTCGGGTCTTTCCCCACAAATAATAACAGGAGAGTCGGTGTCTTCCCCCACAAATAATAACTGGAGAGTCGGGTCTACCCCCACAATAATAACTGGAGAGTCGGTGTCTTCCCCCACAAATAATACCCGGAGAGTGGGGTCTTCCCCCACAAATAATACCTGGAGAGTGGGGTCTTCCCCCACAATAATAACTGTAGAGTCTCCGTATCACCTAAATAGTTGATGAGACTTTAAACTCCAAATACAAACAATTAATAACCACATACACTATCATAAGTGTAATAGTCCTTCCGGCCTATGCTTGTTATTTCGCTAAGTACTAATTGATTAGCTGTCATATTAGCGCAGTGGTTAGCACGCTCGCTTCTCACCAATGCACCCTGGGTTCGATACTCGGACCGGATGAGATGGTACGGTGGTCGCCAGATCGACAGGTGGGTTTTCTCCGGGTACTCCGGTTTCCTCCCACACGAATGACCACATTACGCTTTCATCCGCGCCAACGAGAGTGATTAATATAAGTTGTTAAAACTTGTTTCGCGATCGTAAAATAACTAATGTTTACATCTTTAAATCAATTTCATTATAGAACCACCGACCTTCCCCAGGCTAGCTGAATAACGTCCTGACATGAAATATTTCAACACGCCAGTTGCATTCAAACCTATAAAACAATTTGTGAATATATTTATTATAATAATAATAATAAAGACTTTATTTTACGAGAGAACTCATTCGAACAATTAAGTCAATCTACAATGAGGCCCTCAACAAATTAAAACATGAAATAGCATAATGAAACATGTTAACAGTAACCAGTAAATCCGTTCATAGGAAATAAGATATAAGCTGCAAGAACTAATACTTATATTCATGTATAATTATAATTTATCAGTTTATTAGGTTATTGGTCTGTTCTTTGCACCACCTGATATATAAAGCTTTGAAGTGTGGAACAGAATGTGCTGTTTTGGTGTGATAAGGGAAGGAATTCCACAAGTATGACCCTGAATATAAGAAAGATTTTCTAAAAAAAATCAGTAGTCGGCTTAGGCACACCCGATCTACTTTCAAATCTCACCAAAAGCGTGCAATGCCACACGTATACTGTTACTTTTCTTTGTATATGAATAACTGTTTGTATTTGTTATACATATACTGTGCTTTCAAAGTAAAGTAATAACGATTGTAAACAAACATTCGATACACTATTGCAGTATAGGTAAGTCAGGTATAACCTATTAAACAATAAATCTCAGTACCTGTAAGCTATCGTATATTGCCTTACCTATACAGTAGTGTAATATTCCAACGGTATTATTACTTTACTTTGAAAGCACAGTACCTGTAAGCTATCGTATATTGCCTTGCCTATACAGTAGTGTAATATTCCAACGGTATTATTACTTTACTTTGAAAGCACAGTACCTGTAAGCTATCGTATATTGCCTTACCTATACAGTAGTGTAATATTCTAACGGTATTATTACTTTACTTTGAAAGCACAGTACCTGTAAGCTATCGTATATTGCCTTACCTATACAGTAGTGTAATATTCCAACGGTATTATTACTTTACTTTGAAAGCACAGTACCTGTAAGCTATCGTATATTGCCTTACCTATACAGTAGTGTACTATTCCAACGGTATTATTACTTTACTTTGAAAGCACAGTACCTGTAAGCTATCGTATATTGCCTTACCTATACAGTAGTGTAATATTCCAACGGTATTATTACTTTACTTTGAAAGCACAGTACATGTAAGCTATCGTATATTGCCTTACCTATACAGTAATGTACTTTCCAGCGTTTCGTAGTATAGCGGGAAAGTATTGTCTTCCAGATATGGTCAGTTTGACCGACGCATAAGGTGACATAGGTATTGACCAATGATATAGCTGGGTACTTGTTTTGTGGTATGTTCAGCCAATCAGAGGGGACTGAGTAAAACTTATCAAGAGAAAGGGTGAATCTAATCAGTTCTAGCGAGCACTTCTGATGGATTGCATCAACTCAACTTCATTAAAAATTGAGTTTTATATAAAACTTAATTTTTAATGAAGACATTTGTTGTCCGTTTATGACTTTCCATGAAGAAATTCAATTCATAGATGAGAACTAATATTAATACGAAGAAATCTACTTGGTAGAATAATTGATAAACGTGTACACGTTTGTCAAGAAAGTTTCATGTCATTACATATTTGAATCTCCGGTACATATGTGTATTGAATGAAATAAGTTTATGTAATATTCAACTAAGGTTTTAGATAATATTTCTATTGCAAAGAAATAAAAGGTTCTAGCAGTATTACATGCTACAGTTTAAGGTAAATTTGAGTAAGAATACGGTATGTTTTGTAAACATTTTAATCGACAATTAATCAAAGATATGTTCAGAATGTTATCAATAAAATAAATGAAACGCCCACGAGGTACACTGGATACAGTTTTCCAGAGCTTTTTTACATGGTCATTAATGTATTTTTTATCTCTGGTTTTTAATTGGTCCAGTGTATCTCGATATGTGTCAAGGTTATGTTTCATGTATTTAACTAAAAACCGGTATACTGTACATTGTATGTAGTACAGCCAAAGAAATTTAAAAACATGTCTGTTGTGCATACTGTATACTTATGTACGTTTGTTGTGCATACTGTATATGTATGTAACATGTTTGTTGTGCATACTGTATATGTATGTAACATGTTTGTTGTGCATACTGTATATGTATGTAACATGTTTGTTGTGCATACTGTATATGTATGTAACATGTTTGTTGTGCATACTGTATATGTATGTAACATGTTTGTTGTGCATACTGTATATGTATGTAACATGTTTGTTGTGCATACTGTATATGTATGTAACATGTTTGTTGTGCATACTGTATATGTATGTAACATGTTTGTTGTGCATACTGTATATGTATGTAACATGTTTGTTGTGCATACTGTATATGTATGTAACATGTTTGTTGTGCATACTGTATATGTATGTAACATGTTTGTTGTGCATACTGTATATGTATGTAACATGTTTGTTGTGCATACTGTATTATGTAACATGTTTGTTGTGCATACTGTATATGTATGTAACATGTTTGTTGTGCATACTGTATATGTACCTGGTTTGACAATGACTAAACTAGCAGTATTAGTTACTATTTCTGTTGAAACAAAATAACAGGTTCTAGCAATAGTGCACGCTACAGGCCAAACATATTTATAACTTGTTTGTTTTGGATATTGAAAGGTATAACAAGGTATAGACTGTATTAAGGTCTGTGCAATGTGATCGAGTTTTGTCTGTAGAATGAATAAAGTAGGGATGCAGTTTATGAAAACTGAGTTAAGGGAAGACGTGTAATATTCCAACGGTATTATTACTTTACTTTGAAAGCACAGTACCTGTAAGCTATCGTATATTGCCTTACCTATACAGTAGCGTAATATTCCAACGGTATTATTACTATACTTTGGAAGCACAGTACCTGTAAGCTATCGTATATTGCCTTACCTATACAGTAGTGTAATATTACAACGGTATTATTACTATACTTTGGAAGCACAGTACCGGTAAGCTATCGTATATTGCCGTACCTATACAGTAGTGTAATATTCCAACGGTATTATTGCTATACTTTGGAAGCACAGTAGTGATTCACGCAACAGTAGTATTATGTTAGAACGATGTTTTTAAAGTTTGTGGAACTTATACAGAAGTTTTTATTTCATCAACTACAAGCAAACAATATAACATATGAAGTAAGTCAAAAATCACCCATGATCAAACATGGTATAATAGTACAGTGTATTTCGGCGGTGGTCTTAATAGTTAAACAAGTACAACTTAATAATAATACTACTGTTTACGCTGGAACTTTTAAACCTGAAGATATATTACATATTTCAAGAATACGTAAATTGAGAAAAATTTGCGTATAACTAAGAATTTGAATATCGAACCAGGACAGATTCACACAAGTAAATTCATGTTACACTGGAAACAGCTAGTTAGATTATTGTCCGTAGTTTGACATAATCGTACTTTAAAACACGGTCGTGACGTCATACCTTATACTTGCTGTCCATTATTGGACTACTATATTGGACTACTATCAAAAGGTCAGAGTATTATATTAAATCCTACACATACATGTATGAAATTAACAATTTTCATCGATTATGTAAATTATGTAACCAAAAGACGGTTGAATCGGAGTATCACTTTTTGCTATGTTGTACGAGATACACAAGTTGAAGAACTAAATACCGTGGCCGTGTGTACAGAAATTCAATAATATGTCTTCTAAGAATAAAATAGAATTGTTAAAACTATCTAAGTATATAAAGGAATCTATGTTACTAAGAAAAAATACCCTAGATAATATCACTGTTTCTTAACATGTGTATGTATGTACCGGTATGTATGTATTTATTTGTGTGTGTCTTTGCCATAGTTTATACTTATGTAAATGGCCAAAGGCAATGTATTGCTGATAATGCCAATAAACTTGAAATTGAAAAAAAAAATTGAAATTGTTAATAATATCCTGTTATTACGTACTATGTAATATCCGTACTATGATACAGTCGTAGTACGTTGATCACATGCACAGTCCATGTCATCCACAAATATATAATACGCAGCTATGGACTTCCATAAATACGTATGTACACGTAATTGCTAAATTTGACTGATACGATATAAATTGTAGCCTTTTATATGACTTGTCATGTGACAGGAGAATGTTACAATGAAAACAATAACATAGCTATGTGTACAGAATACAAGCCGTAACATTGAAAGAAAAGCGTGTAAATATGTAGATGCATCATTTATCATACGACAGAACATTGTCCATAGTTTGGAATAATCGTACTTTAAAACACTACCGTGACGTCATACCTTATACTTGCTGTCCATTATTAATAATATTGGACTATTGTCAAAAGGTCAGAGTATTATATTAAATCCAACGCGTACATGTATGAAATTAACAATTTTAATTAGTAGGATCTTGTTATATAAGTGTGTGCTTTACGTAAGATATAAGCCTCAAACGGGTCAAATATGTAAAATCGTGGTGCTACGCGCCTCACACAGTCCAATAAATTACATATTGGATCGTTTTCGGCTTATATCCTCTACACAATGTATGCACTCCTCCATGCTTATGACTACTGGTATTATTTACGACTTATATCTGGCTATTATTTAGTTCTTCTTCTTCTTCTCTGTTAATGGCTAACAGTCAATAATTGAGCTATTATGGCAATGCGTGGTGGATTAGAAAAGTGAGCTACCAGGCCTCCTCAGCTACTATAATTCCACCAACGAGGACACTGGTAGTGTACAGACGGATCTGTAGTCCAGTGGTAACACGCTGGACTGGTAATCCAGCGATCGCAGGTTCGACCCCCCGTCTGACCCTAATAAATATTAACAGTCTTTCAGATGGGACGTTAAACCGATGTCTCGTGTCGGTGCTGTACACCGTGCACGTAAAAGAACCTGGGGGAGACTCTGGAATGGGTCCCTGTCTGTATCATTGCACTATCCTCCAAAAAATTTAAATGACTAATCTCTTCAGGAGGCATCGTTCATATGGGCAACCGGTAGCGAACATAAGCTCTAATCGATAACCAATAAACTGGACGACATTGTTCCGATAGTGCCAAGTAATCGCATGCCGATAATAGGGTTCCAAAAAAGGGCTTGTGAAAATGTTCTATTTTAAATCAAAATGAATTTAAAATATCTGGGAAATGTAAAATATTTGATAGTCTTGTCACGTCGGGTTTCAATTACTGCGCGGAAACGCAGGAAAACACATATAATTCATTCACATAGAGTTTCGTAGAAAAGATATTTTTGTGGTGTAGAAGTGACTAAATCTATCCGGGCTGGTAGGGTTAGCTTGCTATCTTCTCCTAATAGGAAATAGGCACTACCTATGAACGGGGAAATTTCTTCGAGTGCCCATTTTCGTGTGTCGCCGGCCATTTAACATTGCATATATGTAAATATATATAATAATTAATCACATCTATATAAAGGTATATGTGCGCACCATTGTCTCCTTTAACTATGTATCATCAATGGAAGTCGTGATAGCGTAGTGGTAGCGCGTTTCTCTTCAGGTGCGAAAGGACCGATTCAAGTCCCGCTGGAGCCGTTATGATATTGTCCATGGGCAAGGCATTTCTATTCCATGTTGCCTCTTCTCTCTCCCTCGTGGCGATGGATACCACCAGGAATGAGGTCTCGAGAGTGATTCCAGAGAGTCTCCTCTGGTTCTTGTACGTGTACGGTGCATGCACCGACATGAGACCTCGGTTTATAGTCCCATCTGAAAAGACTGTTAATTTTATTATTGTCAGAAGGGAGCTCGAACCTGCAATCCCTGGATTACCAGTCCAACGTTGGAGAAAGATGGAAAGAAAGCTATTTTATACATACAGTCTATATCCGTTATGTCAAAGTCGGTTATGTCGAATTCTCCGGTTATCTCGAAGTCGGATCAAAGTCCCGTTTCAGACACTATCATTTTACATATAACTGGATCTGTTTATATAGAATTTCGTTAAGTCAAACTTCGGTTATGTCAAAGTATTTTGTTCGGTTCGACGGAATTCGACATAACGTATGTAGACTGTACTTCTGTATCTTGTCAGAATAGCTTTCTAGCGCAAGATGGTGTCGGTGTATTAAGGTATACATGGGAATGATCAGTTTCTCTATCGTGCTCATGATTTTCTCACACATTAAACGGTTTATATTGCCGAATTGGGACTACAGTCAAACCTGTGTTAGTAGTCACCTCTATTAAGCAGCCATTTTCCAGATTCCCAATATGTTGTTTTATTATACATTTAACCTCCATTAAGCAATCACCTGTGCTAAGCAGCCATTTCTGTGATTGTTTTGGCTGCAATATGTTGTTTTATTATACATTTAACCTCCATTAAGCAATCACATGTGTTAAGCAGTCATTTTCTGTGATTGTTTTGACTGGCTGCTTAAGACAGGTTTGACTGTAAATATATACACTAAACTCTAGTAATGTCACTTCACACGAGGTTAATGGGATAGTGTACGTCCATCTATGTTCGGGACTTTCGCGTCAAATAGTTAAGTATTCCATAAAAGTAGGAACGCAAACCTTGAACGATCTAAACGGAAAGGCTCTTTAAGAAACTTGGAGATATTGAGTAAAGTTGTCTGCTTTTGCGTTTATTTATCGTCGCTACAGGTTGTCCATTTGAGCGACGCCTCCTGGGGAGATTTTATATTTTGCAGCATGCTGCTCTGATACAGACAGAGACCCATTCCGGATTCTCCTCTTGGTCTGTTGCTTGCGCGACACGAGATATACGTTTAAAGTCCCATTTGAGAGACATTTTAGCGACATTATATCGCAAAAATAATTTTTTCATTTAGTTACATTCAGTTATGTCTAGGAGAATATCAAATACATGTACCGTCATTCAGTTATGTTTAGGACAATACCAAATGCATGTACTATCATTCAGTTATGTTTAGGAGAATACCAAATACATGCACCGTCATTCAGTTATGTTTAGGACAATACCAAATACATGTACCGTCATTCAGTTATGTTTAGGACAATACCAAATACATGTACCGTCATTCAGTTATGCTTAGGACAATACCAAATACATGTACCGTCATTCAATTATGTTTAGGACAATACCAAATACATGCACCGTCATTCAGTTATGTTTAGGACAATACCAAATACATGCACCGTCATTCAATTATGTTTAGGACAATACCAAATACATGTACCGTCATTCAATTATGTTTAGGACAATACCAAATACATGTACCGTCATTCAATTATGTTTAGGACAATACCAAATACATGCACCGTCATTCAGTTATGTTTAGGACAATACCAAATACATGTACCGTCATTCAGTTGTGCTTAGGGCAATACCAAATACATGTACCGTCATTCAGTTGTGCTTAGGGCAATACCAAATACATGCACCGTCATTCAGTTATGCTTAGGGCAATACCAAATACATGCACCGCCATTCAGTTATGTTTAGGACAATACCAAGTACATGTACCGTCACTCAGTTATGCTTAGGGCAATACCAAATACATGTACCGTCATTCAGTTATGTCTAGGACAATACCAAATACACGTCATTCAGTTATGTTTAGGAGAATACCAAATACATGCACCGTCATTCAGTTATGTCTAGGACAATACCAAATACACGTCATTCAGTTATGTTTAGGAGAATACCAAATACATGCACCGTCATTCAGATATGTTTAGGAGAATACCAAATACATGCACCGTCATTCAGATATGTTTAGGAGAATACCAAATACATGCACCGTCATTTAGTTATGTTTAGGAGAATACCAAATACATGTAATGTTATCCCGTTATGCTTAGGAGAATACCAACTACCGTCATTTCACACAAGTACGTTGTGCTAAATCAGCGTAACGTCAGTATGGTTATCATATGACGGTACATCAAAGTAATAAAAAACGCCTGGAAACGAATTGTAAATTTATATCATATATGCGACATGCGAATATGATCAAAAGTCCTGGAAATGTCACTAAACACACTTCAATATTAAGGATGTTCAATTTCTGCCAAATGTATTGGTTTATTATGAAGCTAATGGTATCTACTAGATCCAGAGCTTGCCCTTCGTCGCTGTAGGTTCGAATCCCCACCGAAGGTGTGGAATTAGTTCCTGTGAGTAAGCTATCCATCTGGCTTGCGGGAAATCGGTGGTTCTACCCTGTTACCCGTCCATGTTCGGAGAGCCAGCCAATCATAGTTGGAGGGTCACCAAATTGCATAAGCTGTTGGCGTAATATTAAACTCCAAAAGAAAGGGAAAAAACAAAACAAACGTAGAGGACCTAGAAAACACACACTTCGGATAAGTGTGTTTTTACATGAAAAACAATAACTATATATAATTATAAATACATAGTTTTAAGCATTTTGGAATATTTTTAGTTGTTCAGTTTGTGTTTTGTAATAAAGATGTGATATATTGTCACGAGCCTCTCTTTCTTCTTATATCTATGTTCCGATATCAATGCTCTAACCAGGGTCTATCCTATCGTAGACTGGCTTGAGTTGTCTAGGGGTTTCTCTATGGTCCTTCATATACGATAAGTTTTAAGCATTTTGGAATATTTTTAGTTGTTCAGTTTGTGTTTTGTAATAAAGATGTGATATATTGTCACGAGCCTCTCTTTCTTCTTATATCTATGTTCCGATATCAATGCTCTAACCAGGGTCTATCCTATCGTAGACTGGCTTGAGTTGTCTAGGGGTTTCTCTATGGTCCTTCATATACGATAACTCAACACAGTCTTTCATTTTCCTTTGTGTAATATCATTTACAACAATCTCATTTTATTTCAAATCAATAACATGTATCATATATTCGTGATATCTCGTATCTTATTATTCGCCTCACTATTTCAATGTGTTCATAATAGTACTATTACTATACTAATTTCCTTCCTTTATCAAACTATTCCAATAGATATATTAGCCAAAACAATCGTTTCTTAAAAGGCCTAATTATCTTCCGTTCACGTATTTAATACGACTTTAATATTTAAGAGTTAATACTTATTTAAATATTAATTTTTCTAACTATCATAGAAACAGTTTATAATTCTAATAGTGAGTTACATATTTCCTTAACGCCTCCATGGCTGGATAAAAATGCACTAATATCTTAATAATTTTTCATTTCTTAAATAGCAGAATTAACATCTATAACAGACATTACGGCGCCAAACATCTGTGATGATATACAATATTATTACGTGTTTATATGTCATCAAGAACGGCGGCGATTATCTTACATAACTGACCAGCTGCCTTCGGCTGTCAAACTATAATTTGTTCCCGCGCAAACAGAGAACTGATCATTTAGGCGCGAAAATAATAGCAGACGATTATACATAATACATAATACTCATAATAGTACATGGTTAACAATGGGTCATATATATAGATAAATAAATGTATTTATATAATACATTTCTATTTATATATGACAATAATTTATTCGTGCAAATATATCGTTTGATTTTTCGATCATTTGCACAATATCTTTAATGGAATCCTTCGCATTTCGTTTTCATGTAATAATAATCATATACTATAGGTGTGCGTTTTCTATGTCCTCTAGTATATAATTGTAGGTGTGCGTTTTCTATGTCCTCTAGTATATAATAGTAGGTGTGCGTTTTCTATGTCCACTAGTATACTTCCGTGTTAATGCAACTTTTAATTCCGTTTAGTAGTGTGGTTTTCGGTTTCGCCATACTGATTATATTGATAAATAGACCTCTGGGAGTGGATACGTGCGGTTGTGTTCTGATTCAAAGTGAGTATTTATGACATTGCAAACGTCACTTCCATAGTTAACCATACGAGAGAGTAAGAAGATTAATAAATTATTTACAAACATCACTCAAATGTCTGATTAATGTAGTCTGGTTCCTCTATGTGCAATCTGCTAGTCTGGAAGAGTTTAATGCACATTGCAGGTCGTGAAAATACAGTCAAACCTGTCTTACGCAGCCAGCCAAGGGAATCATAGAAAGTGGCTGGTTATTACAAGTGGCTGCTTAATAGAGGTACACTATATAATAAAACAACATATTGGGGATCTGGTAAGTGGCTGCTTAATACAGGGTAGCTGCTTAATAGAGGTAAAATATATAATGAAACATCATATTGGGGATCTGGTAAGTGGCTGCTTAATACAGGATGACTGCTTAATAGAGGTAAAATGTATAATGAAACAACATATTGGGGATCTGGTAAGTGGCTGCTTAATACAGGATGGCTGCTTAATAGAGGTAAAATGTATAATGAAACATCATATTTGGAATCTGGTACGTGGCTGCTTAATACATGTTGGCTGCTTAATAGAGGTGACCACTAACACAGGTTTAACTGTATGTCCATAATGAATGAATGATATGCAGCACTATGTTCTGATATGTCAATTATTGCACTATATGTCTGGGACATGTTCCTACACCCATCCATATTTAGCCCCAACAATGACGTACGCTATCAATTGTTATGACAGAAAATAATAGCTGAGGTCCTAATAATCTAAAACAGACATACAGCATAATTTATCATTGTATTGATGCATTGCAGCACGGCTTCACAGGGCAGCTTCACACTTGGAATGCATTATCAGTTTAACGAGTCTCTGGTCCAGACAATCTGTACGCATGTCTTGGCGTAATTACGCAATATTGTTGCTATTTATCATAATAAGTAATACATTATTCCAATTAAAGCGACACTACATCAATGAAAACGCAAATTTCTACAGAATGTAATTTCCCATTATATGGTATAATTTCTTTCCAAAATATTTGCTTCAAAAGACTGAGTATGTCAATTAATCAACAAACGTCGTGTACGCGGTTTGTTGACATAACACAATGATGTAAATAGGGTCTACATCCATGCGTAATAAAACGCGTGTATCATGAATAGCATGATTTATGTTACATATGTAACGTTTAATAAATCTCGCATTTGTGCATATTTATTTGTAGACTAATCTTAGTTAAATTATCTGTAAACGGTATCACGCGTTTAGTATTGACTCAAATGACAAACACACGACAAATCAGGAGCGTGGATATCCCGTTATATGAAATCCTTGCTTTAGACCACAACAATTGATAGAATGTTAATGGTCGAATGTATTGGGAAGCATTTGTAGTAGCAATGCATTTATACGTGGAAAAAATGCATTTTATTTGCTTTTTGCGATGTAATGTCGCTTTAAGGTCAGTTCCACTGATCTCAATTTGCAGTCAAACTTAGCAGCTTTGTTTGTTTTGTGTATCGACAAAGTCTGTAATGTAAAATGACGTCTCGGCTTTGCATTACTGACTATGCAGAAACTGAATATGATGATATTTTTATGACGTCTCATTTTGCTCTACGGTTTATGTAGAATTCAAACACGACCCAGCTAATAACATACATACTTGTAGAGTAAAATCTACCTCGGGTTATTCTGCGATATACCTACCTTGAACTAGGCTGCGCGCGCACCGTGTTTTGGCTATTCCATTTATACAATGCGTGTAAAGTTTTATGAATGAATGTCACGTGATGTTTGTAAATACTACCGTGGGAATTCGCGGAAGTGAGCTATTTTTAGATTCAGATAATCTCTTGTCCGTCTTGTTTTTCTGTTAAGTAACGTTTCAGTTACTATTCTGTACAACCTTCGGCCTTCGTGATATATTTCTACGCATAAGAACGTCAAACTCGGGTTATTCTGCGATATACCACGGTTGATACTTATTATTTCTTAAGTAACGACCTTGCAAATAGTGACTTGAACATTGGATTTATCTACATGTATACTAGAGAACATAGACAACGCACGCTTCGGATAAGTGTGTTTTTACATGAAAAACAATAACTATATAAATACATAGTTTTAAACATTTTGGTATATTTTTAATTGTTCAGTTTGTGTTTTGTAATAAAAAATGTGATATATATTTGATGGAATCCTTCGTATTTCGTTTTCATGTAATAATACTCATATACTGTAGGTGTGCGTTTTTTATGTCCTCTAGTATATAATGTATGTGTGCGTTTTCTATGACCTCTAGTACATAATGTATGTGTGCGTTTCCTATGTCCTCTAGTATATAATGTCGGTGTGTGTTTTCTATGTCCTCTAGTATATAATGTAGGTGTGCGTTTCCTATGTCATCTAGTATATAATGTAGGTGTGCGTTTTCTATGTCCTCTAGTATATAATGTAGGTGTGCGTTTTCTATGTCCTCTAGTATATAATGTAGGTGTGCGTTTCTATGTCCTCTAGTATATAATGTAGGTGTGCGTTTTCTATGTCCTCTAGTATATAATGTAGGTGTGCGTTTTCTATGTCCTCTAGTATATAATGTAGGTGTGCGTTCTCTATGTCCTCTAGTATATAATGTAGGTGTGCGTTTTCTATGTCCTCTAGTATATAATGTAGGTGTGCGTTCTCTTTGTCCTCTAGTATATATGTTTCTTCGGGTTTTTGTTGATTCAAAAACAGAACTTTACTTATTACATGAACTACAAGCACGAGGTTCACGGATTGGCGGGGTAGGGGTGGTGTTGGCGGGAGCGGGGGGCAATTATCTTACATCTTATGATAAATAGCAGAAATGTTGCCAGGCAACGCATACAAATTGTCTGGACAATGTGATTTCTTATTCTTGCTGATAATTTCCCTAACTTTGAGTGTCGATCTTGCAAACAATGCAATGAATTATACAGTTGAAATTTATTGCACAGGTCATGCATATTCAATTGTTGTCATTCACATTTATAGGCAATTGAGAAGCCTTAGAAGAGCATATAAATGACATAGACGAGAGAGAAATGCTATAAACATTATATAAGCCACATGGCTTCCAGTGCAAATTTGGATGGTTGAACAAAGACGAAGTCTTGTTAATATTAACATGCACTTAATATATTTAGTGCGTCAAGTGTAGCACTATGAATATAAACACGGTTTACTGTTCAAAGAATTACTCTATTCAATGAAACTAGAACTGTTCATCCCCTTCGTGTCAACCTGCTTTTACATGGCCGCGAAACACTCAATGAGAACGAAAATATAATTATATTTGCAGCAGTTCAAAAGTATATTAAACAATCAAAGCGTTTCTAATTTGTGATCACGTTAGCAACACAACATTCGCTATGATATTACTTCCGATCGAGCGCACCATGAGGATCTCTCACCTGGGGAACGGAACCTAGCAACAGCGGTAGTAAAAGTTGAGTTTTTTATTTTTATCATTCAAACACTGCTTCAATTGCCTTTCGACTTGATAAATAATATCTCATTAAACTTCAAATATGCATGTCATAAGTTACATATTCGCCAATATTGCACTAAGTTCAACATACTCTCATGGAAGGGCCAATTACTAATGTTGTTCAGAACTTGTGGCCCAACCCATTTGCTTTTGCTCTTATTATATATGTCTTTGAATTTATTAAATGACTATACATGTATTTGGTATTGTCTTAAACATATCTGAATGACGGTACATGTATTTGGTATTGTCTTAAACATATCTGAATGACGGTACATGTATTTGGTATTGTCTTAAGCATATCTGAATGACGGTACATGTATTTGGTATTGTCTTAAACATATCTGAATGACGGTACATGTATTTGGTATTGTCTTAAACATATCTGAATGACGGTACATGTATTTGGTATTGTCTTAAGCATATCTGAATGACGGTACATGTATTTGGTATTGTCTTAAACATATCTGAATGACGGTACATGTATTTGGTATTGTCTTAAACATATCTGAATGACGGTACATGTATTTGGTATTGTCTTAAACATATCTGAATGACGGTACATGTATTTGGTATTGTCTTAAACATATCTGAATGACGGTACATGTATTTGGTATTGTCTTAAACATATCTGAATGACGGTACATGTATTTGGTATTGTCTTAAACATATCTGAATGACGGTACATGTATTTGGTATTGTCTTAAACATATCTGAATGACGGTACATGTATATAGCAATAAAATATGATTAAACTAAACACGGTTTAATTATCTGAGAGCAAAATGTAATTGTAAATGTTTTAATTTTGTGGAATCATTTAGACAGTTTTTGCTACATTGTTGAATATCGTAGGGTAAAAATAATATTATATATTATCGAACGAAGTTAAGATCTTGCAACATAAGAAATGTAAATACACTTTGAAAGATTTACTACAATGGTGTTCGAGGTCAATGACATCGGTTGTTCAAATTTATATCTAGATGGCCATGATGTACAGTATTTTTTAATTATTTATAAGTTTTCTCTGAATTTGGGACATATGGGAAGGAAATGGTATTCGTCTTCAATGTATTTGAGATTACAGATTATGCAAATGACGTTCTAATGCGACATAGTGCGGATCTAAATGTTGGTATGGTGATTATATTAATGTAGGGTCCGAGGTTCAAGTTATGTTTAAAAAGTGCTTACGCGGTTTCTAGGCAACGTTGGTTATTTGAACCGAGACGACAGCTGTACAATATTAGCATGTCATTAGTGAATCCAAACTGACAACGATAGACTTGTTAAGTGTATGTGCGTTTTACATTTATTTATCGTCGCTATTAGATTAGTAATTTTAAATCGTTCGAGGATAGTGCAATGATACAGACAGAGACCCATTCCAGAGTCTCCTCTGGTTCTTTTACGTGCACGGTGTAAAGCACCAATACGAGACCTCTGTTGACGGTCCCATTTGAAAAACTGTTAATTTTATTAGGATTAGACGGGGGATCGAAACTTCGATCCATGGATTACTAGTCCAACAGTTTATCGAAAATAAATTTGTATAAACTAATAACGAATCTATATTTTACACTTACAATGACTTGTTATTCGAATATGTTGGTTAGGATCGAAATAATATTTGTATTTGCCTTGTTTATTGTCGAATAACACATGGTGTGCCATTCGGAGAGCCAATAAATAACTGAAAGACAACTATTATTTCTTAAGTAACTTTTGTGAAAATATTCTTTGCATGGATATAAAATCCGCCCACATTGTCATGTTGGTACTTGGCTATTAGCCATGTCAATAACACCAACATGATTGCTGTGGCTTTTTACCATTTCTAGATTAAGAATTCCAGCTATAATGTCTTCTAATGCGATGATTCGCAGCGGTCGACTTGTTCACACGTGCTGGTACTCTTTTATCCGAACAATTCATCATAATTATACTGATTGTTAAAGCAGGCATGTGAACGGCTATTCTCGTCCAAAGCAATCGCACTCTTGATCCATAACCTGTCAATCACAACTAAAGTCGGTTTTGCAAATCTGTAGTAGATCTGTAGTCCAGTAGTTAACACGCTGGACTGGTAATCCAGGAATCGCAGTTTCGATCCCCCGTCTGACCCCAATAAAATTAACAGTCTTTCAGATTGGACGTTAAACCGAGGTCTCGTGTCGGTGCTTTACACCGTGCACGTAAACGAACCAGAGGAGATTCTGGAATGGGTCTCTGTCTATATCATTGCACTATCCTCCAAATTCTAAAATGACTAATCTCTTCAGGAGGCGTCGCTCATATGGGTGACCGGTAGCGACGATAAATAAGCGTAAGACACACACGCAAACAGCATATACACAGATCAGACGGCACAGGACGTGCACAGAACGTGACGTCTGATCAGGATCCATGATGTTTACTATTCGGATAGAGGAGCTATATAAATAATACAATATATATGCTGATACGACGCTTAGTTATGTGCACAGTCCATCTAATTTATTCGGCATGTGAGTACCGTGGGTAGGATCTATGTTGGGTGGATCGTGTTGGGAACCTGATTCGGTACACCTGGGAAGAGTCATGTAAACGTTTTGTGACCCACTATCAGTTAAAGAGTTAAAGAGTTTAGGTCAGATAGCGAGCGCGTTCTCGAAATCAATAAATTATGTGGGTGAAGTTAGCAGTGAGCTGTGTAATCCAGCAGTGGGCTGTGTAATCCAGCAGTGGGTTGTGTAATCCAGCAGTGGGTAGTGTAATCCAGCAGTGGGTTGTGTAATCCAGCAGTGGGCTGTGTAATCCAGCAGTGGGCTGTGTAATCCAGCAGTGGGTAGTGTAATCCAGCAGTGGGTTGTGTAATCCAGCAGTGGGCTGTGTAATCCAGCAGTGGGCTGTGTAATCCAGCAGTGGGTTGTGTAATCCAGCAGTAAGCTGTGTAATCCAGCAGTGGGCTGTGTAATCCAGCAGTAAGCTGTGTAATCCAGCAGTGGGTTGTGTAATCCAGCAGTGGGTTGTGTAATCCAGCAGTGGGTTGTGTAATCCAGCAGTGGGCTGTGTAATCCAGCAGTGGGCTGTGTAATCCAGCAGTGGGTTGTGTAATCCAGCAGTATGCTGTGTAATCCAGCAGTGGGCTGTGTAATCCAGCAGTAAGCTGTGTAATCCACCAGCAGTGGGTTGTGTAATCCAGCAGTGGGTTGTGTAATCCAGCAGTGGGCTGTATAATCCAGCAGTGGGCTGTGTAATCCAGCAGTGGGTTGTGTAATCCAGCAGTGGGTTGTGTAATCCAGCAGTGGGCTGTGTAATCCAGCAGTGGGTTGTGTAATCCAGCAGTGCGCTGTGTAATCCAGCAGTGGGTTGTGTAATCCAGCAGTGGGTTGTGTAATCCAGCAGTGGTGTGTAATCAGCAGTGGGTTGTGTAATCCAGCAGTGGGTAGTGTAATCCAGCAATGGGTTGTGTAATCCAGCAGTGGGTTGTGTAATCCAGCAGTGGGTTGTGTAATCCAGCAGTGAGTATTGTATTGCAGCAGTGGGTAATGTATTGCAGCAGTGGGTTGTGTAATCCAGCAGTGGGCTGTGTAATCCAGCAGTGGGTTGTGTAATCCAGCAGTGGGTAGTGTAATCCAGCAGTGAGTGGTGTAATCCAGCAGTGAGTGGTGTAATCCAGCAGTGAGTGGTGTAATCCAGCAGTGAGCTGTGTAATCCAGCAGTGAGTGGTGTAATCCAGCAGTGGGTTGTGTAATCCAGCAGTGGGTTGTGTAATCCAGCAGTGGGTTGTGTAATCCAGCAGTGCGCTGTGTAATCCAGCAGTGGGTAGTGTAATCCAGCAGTGGGTAGTGTAATCCAGCAGTGGGTAGTGTAATCCAGCAGTGGGTAGTGTAATCCAGCAGTGGGTTGTGTAATCCAGCAATGAGTTGTGTAATCCAGCAGTGCGCTGTGTAATCCAGCAGTGCGCTGTGTAATCCAGCAGTTGGTAATGTAATCCAGCAGTGAGTTGTGTAATCCAGCAGTAAGCTGTGTAATCCAGCAGTGGGCTGTGTAATCCAGCAGTGGGCTGTGTAATCCAGCAGTGCGCTGTGTAATCCAGCAGTGGGCTGTGTAATCCAGCAGTGGGTTGTGTAATCCAGCAGTGGGTAATGTAATCCAGCAGTGGGCTGTGTAATCCAGCAGTGGGCTGTGTAATCCAGCAGTGGGTTGTGTAATCCAGCAGTGGGCTGTGTAATCCAGCAGTGGGCTGTGTAATCCAGCAGTGCGCTGTGTAATCCAGCAGTGCGCTGTGTAATCCAGCAGTTAGCTGTGTAATCCAGCAGTGAGTAGTGCATTGCAGCAGTGGGTAGTGTATTGCAGCAGTGAGTAGTGTATTGCAGCAGTGGAATAGTGTATTGCAGCAGTGGGTAATGTATTGCAGCAGTTGGTAGTGTATTGCAGCAGTGGGTAGTGTATTTCAGCAGTGGGTAGTGTATTGCAGCAGTGAGTAGTGTATTGCAGCAGTTGGTAGTGTAAACCAGCAGTGGGTAATGTATTGCAGCAGTGGGTAGTGTATTGCAGCAGTGGGTAGTGTATTTCAGCAGTGGGTAGTGTAATCCAACAGTGAGTAGTTTATTGCAGCAGTGGGTAGTGTATTGGAACAGTGGGTAGTGTATTGCAGCAGTGAGTAGTGTATTGCAGCAGTGAGTAGTGTATTGTAGCAGTGAGTAGTGTATTGCAGCAGTAGGTAGTGTATTACAGCAGTGAGTAGTGTATTACTGCAGTGAGTAGAGCATTGCAGCAGTGAGTAGTGTATTGCAGCAGTGAGTAGTGTATTGCAGCAGTGAGTAGTGTATTGCAGCAGTGAGTTAGTGGGTAACCTAATCCAGCAGTGAGTGCTGTATTCTAGTAGTATGTACCCACATGACCTGTGAGGTGAAACACTATGTGCTTCTTGTGTACGACACAGAGCGTGTTATCAAAGAGACCTTTTTACACTGGTAAGTAGATCGGTGATTAAAGAAGAGTGTTATTCGAGCCCATAAATGGGTATGTAATGGTCTGCGAGTGTATCTCGGTACGTGATTGTATCCTGTTTTCATCGCTCTGGAACCGATGAAATCTGGTCTGAAATGATTTTTCACCAGCTGCACCAGCTTGTTTAAGTAGTATAATATCTCACTTATTACAATTCACTGAATGAATTCTCGAGCAAGGCAAGTTATGCTAACAGGACATTGAGCTTCGGTGTGACCGACTTCGAGAGGAGATCAGCATATCTCTCATCGCCGCATAATCTTCGCCCACAATATTAAATATTAAGCCTTTGTAAAAGTACACAGCACTTGCTAGATATAATTCAGTTTTGAAAGACGTATGGGCAGTCACAATCCGCTCTTAAAACACTGACGTGACGTCATACCTTTGTATTTGCAGTCCATTATTATTAATATTTAACTGGCATCAAATGGCCAGAATTTTATATTAAATCCTACGCGTACATGCACGAAATTAACAATTTTAATTAGTAGGATATTGTTATATAAGTGTGTGTTTAAGTAAGATATAGGCCTCAAACGGATCCAATATGTAAAACAGTCGTACTGTCTTCGGGGCTACGCGCCTCACACAGTCCACTATTTTACATATTGGATCGTTTTCGGATTATATCCTATTCTTAGAGTGACGAGAAGCAACGGCCTAGTTTCCTCCAGTCGAGTCTCACAACAGGCATATTCTCTAAATAATCTCGTAAGTGATAAATGAGAAGCCAGATTGTTGCGCTCAATCAGGACTTGTACTTCGGTAAGTACTGATGTTCATAAAAAGAGGTGTCTCATAAGTCAGAAATGACGGGCCCTTTAAATAGGGGTGACACTATAATAAACAAACACTTTACTTTGTAGCAATATTAGGGATACCCAAGACATATATACATATGTCCGCCTACGGAGCGGGAGGAGGTTCGAACCTCGTCAGGTGTTCGTTCTGATGTGGCCGGTTTGTGAGCCGCTAGCTAGTTAAATAATGGTTACTGCTTGCCTACCAGCCTGGCGCCTGGCATACAAGCATGGGAATCGGGAAGTACTGATGTTCATAAAAAGAGGTGTCTCATAAGTCAGAAATGGCTGGCCCTTTAAATAGTATATAATAAACAAAACACTTTACTTTTACTTTATACACGACTGTACCAGTACCTCTACTTCCACATTGCCATGGTGGTGTACCGGCTCCAACTCGAGCGCGATACAAATGATTCAGTGGAAGTCGTGATAGCGCTGTGGTAGCGCGTTCGCTTCAGGTGGGAAAGGCCTGGAATTCGAATCCTGCTGGAGCCGTTACGATTGTGTCCTTAGGCAAGGCATTTAAAATTCCACGTCGCCTCTTCTCTCTCCCTCGTGGCGATGGATAACATCGGGAATGAGGTCTCGAGAGTGAGTAATATAAGTCGGATCAAAGGGTATTTAGCTGTCTCGTGTTACAGGCGCCAACAAACTAAATGGCTAGACTTTACATTGGTGGGGTAATAATTTACTTCAAATAAATACATGTATTTCAATAAAATTGAACGTGCACGCTTGTACATTAACGGTACTGTTTAGCTTAAGTTACAGAAAGAACACGTTGATACTTTTTTTATCGTTTATTTATCGTCGCTACCGGTTGCCCATATGAGCGACGCCTCCTGAAGAGATTAGTTATTTTAGATATTTGGAGGACAGTAAGATACAGACAGAGACCCATTCAAGAATCTCCTCTGGTTCTTTTACGTGCACGGTGTAAAGCACCGACACGAGACCTCGGTTTAACGTCCCATCTGAAAGACTGTTAATTGTATTAGGGCTAGACGTTGATACTGGCAATGACCCCTATTTATGTGCGTACTATATACAGCCACAGGAATATAATTATTATCTACAAGAATGTATCATCAAGTATTTTTGAATTTGATTTGAATTCTTTGATCAACTAAAGTGTGACATTCGTACATACTAGGGGACATAGCAAGTGCACACTTCGGATAAGTGTGTTTTTACATGAAAATCAATAACTATATAAATACATAGTTTTAAACATTTTGGAATATTTGAGTTGTTCAGTTTGTGTTTTGTAATAAAGATGTGATATATATCTTTGATGGCATCCTTCGTAATTCGTTTTCATGTAATAATAATCATGTACTGTAGGTGTGCGTTTTCTATGTCCTCTAGTATATACTGTAGGTGTGCGTTTTCTATGTCCTCTAGTATATAATGTAGGCGTGCGTTGTCTATGTCCTCTAGTATATAACGCAGGTTCGATCCCCCGTCTGACCCTAATAAAATTAACAGTGTTTCAGGTGGGACTTTAAACCGAGGTCTCGCGTCGGTGCTTTACATCGTGCACGTCAAAGAACCAGAGGAGACTCTGGAATGGGTCTCTGTCTGTATAATTGCACTATCCTCCAACAATCTAAAATGACTAATCTCTTCAGGAGGCGTCGCTCACATGGGCAACCGGTAGCGACGATAAAAAAATGCAAAACACACTCTATGTCCTCTAGTATATAATGTAGGTGTGCGGTTTCTATGTCCTCTAGTATATAATGTAGGTGTGCGTTTTCTATGTCCTCTAGTATATAATGTAGGTGTGCGTTTTCTCTGTCCTCTAGTATAAATATCATGGCGATATATATGTGACAGGTGACCTCGATTCTAGAACAGGTCAAAGCCCAGATTATATTGAGAACATTAATCTTGACCGCTATTTTGATATGCCTATTGGTGATGTACGGATTCGAGCTATATTAGTCAGAATCAATCGTGATTGCGAATGGTAATCCACTTGTAAGGAAAATAATATCTTGATCGCTAACGGACGCCTGATTTCGCCTGTCCTAATAGTATTCAAGATAGGAATGTTTCAAGTGTAGTTGATTATTTATTAACAAGTTTTAATAATTCTGCAAGTATTATACATATACTGCGCTTTCAAAGTTGTAAACAAACATTCGATACACTATGATTTCATATAACTGTCGTCATCCATGCTCCTGAATTGACGTTTGTTTGTCATCGGAGTCAATAAATATGTCTATGTTGATACACTAGATGAAACATTGAATACAGAGGCAATTTGAATATATTTACGTTTATTTATCGTCGCTACCGGTTGCCCATATGAGCGACGCCTCCTGAAGAGATTAGTCATTTTAGATTTTTGGAGGACAGTGCAATGATATACAGACAGATACCCAAAGCCCATTCATTGTTATAACTATTGTAGTTTGATTCATTGAAATCATGTTCCCCATTATACGCTCCAGATTTAGTATGTCTAGACTGTACAGACGGGTCTGTAGTCCAGTGGTAGCACGCTGGACTGGTAATCCAGGAAGCGCAGGTTCGATCACCCGTCTGACCCTAATAAAATTAACAGTCTTTCAGATGGGACATTAAACCGAGGTCTCGTGTCGGTGCTTTACATCGGCACGTAAAAGTACTAGAGGAGACTCCGAAATGGGTCTATGTCTGTATCATTGCACTTTCCTCCGAACATCTAAAATGACTAATCTCTTCAGGAGGCGTCGCTCATATGGGCAACCGGTAGCTACGATAAATAAACGTAAGACACACAAGTCTAGATTGATCTATGTCATCGTGGTCGCTTTCCTAGAATGATTCCAGAACTCACCAGACTTACAGGTTTTAGATTTTAGTGTTTCAGACTCCTGTGCCTGTTTTAACTTATTTTAACTAATAATGTTGTCCTTTATATTGATTCGTCGTATTTAAACTTACGAGCTATGTTCTATGTTTCGGAGATAGCGCAGTGGATGCGCGTTCGCTTCAGGTCCGAAGTTCGAGCCCCGCTGGAGCCGTTACGATTGTGCCCTTAGGCAAGGCATTTCAATTCCACGTTGCCTCTTCTCTCTCCATCATGGCGATGAATTCCATCAGGAATGAGGTCTCGAGAGTGATTAATATAAGTTGAAAGAACTTGTTTCGCAATTGAGCTCAAATAAATTTGTATAAACTATGTTTCGGAGATCGCCATACCTGAAGCTGTGCTAAAGGCGTCTGATATATAATGATGCTTGTGCTGTTTGCAATCAGTGGCAAGCCGTTTGTATCAATGCATGCCCTTAACAATCGCGACTTTTTAATTGATATCTTAATATTGTAAAGTGGATCAGCCACTTCAAGCATATTAGACGCAATTGAGTTCACCCTTGTATCAGTAGCATTTAAGTCCGTGTTATTAGAGTCGTCTATGGTGCTCTTTAAATCGGGTAATTTACTTGCAGGGCCATAGCGGAATTCATTCCTATATCTTATATCTTTATTTCTGTCTCATCTATGTACTGTACATACTGTAGTGGAAATCGTGATAGCGCAGTGGATGCGCGTTCGCTTCAGGTGCGAAATGTCCGGAGTCGTGATAACGCAGTGGATGCGCGTTCGCTTCAAGTGCGAAATGTCCGGAGTCGTGATAACGCAGTGGATGCGCGTTCGCTTCAAGTGCGAAATGTCCGGAGTCGTGATAGCGCAGCGGATGCGCATTCGCTGCAAGTGCGAAATGTCCGGAGTCGTGATAGCGCTGCGGATGCGCATTCGCTGCAAGTGCGAAATGTCCGGAGTCATGATAACGCAGTGGATGCGCGTTCGTTTCAAGTGCGAAAGGTCCGGAGTTCGAGCCCCGCTGGAGCCGTTACGAGTGTGCCATTAGGCAAGGCATTTCAATTCCACATGCCTCTTCTCTCTCCTTCATGGCGATGGATTCCACCAGGAATAAGGTCTCGAGAGTGATTAATATAAAATGACAGAACTTGTTTCGCAATCGAGCTAAAATATATGTGTATAAACTACAGTACATACATTTCAATTTATATTATAACACATACAGTGTACATAGCCATTCTACAAATGAACATCAGACTATAGTAGTGTATTCATGGTGCTTGATATATGTTACTAACTCGTTATGTGGGTTTTACGTTTATTTATCGTCGCTACCGGTCACCCATATGAGCGACGCCTCCGGAAGAGACTGGTCATTTTAGATTTTGGAGGATCTGTCTCTATGTTGTTTGCGTGGGTGTTTTACGTTTATTTATCGTCGCTACCGGTTGCCCATATGAGCGACGCCTCCGGAATAGATTAGTCATTTTAGATTGTGGAGGATCTGTCTCTCTGCTGTTTGCGTGCGTGTTTTACGTTTATTTATCGTCGCTACCGGTCACCCATATGAGCGACGCCTCCGGAAGAGATTAGTCATTTTAGATTGTGGAGGATCTGTCTCTATGTTGTTTGCGTGCGTGTTTTACGTTTATTTATCGTCGCTACCGGTTGCCCATATGAGCGACGCCTCCGGAATAGATTAGTCATTTTAGATCTTTGGAGGATAGTGCCATAATACAGACAGAGACCCATTCCGGAGTCTCCTCTTGTTATTTTACGTGCACGGTGTATAGCTCCGACACGAGACCTCGGTTTAAAGTCCCAGCTGAAAGTCTGTTAATTTTATTAGTGTCAGACGGGGGATCGAACCTGCGATCCTTGGATTACCAGTCCAGCGTGTTACCACTGGACTACAGATCCGTCTGTGCTCGTTATCCCGCGGACGGCACTTAATGTACATATACCAGTGCTTGATAACTAAACACATCAAAGGTGTCCACTTGAAATGTGCTCATACTTGCATCTGAAATCTCTCTCATGTTATAATAGGTATTATTACACAATTTTATTTGTATTCAGTGTAATACAGTCATTTCATAATTTATTATATGTACACACGTGTAATAACACATGGGTGAAGCTGAGTGGTTGAGAGAATACTCCTCATAATTGTTAAGTATGCATATTACTGTAAAGT
Source organism: Archivesica marissinica (assembly GCA_014843695.1). NCBI lineage: Eukaryota > Metazoa > Mollusca > Bivalvia > Venerida > Vesicomyidae > Archivesica > Archivesica marissinica. The sequence continues at coordinate 60,057,568 of CM026402.1, forward strand.
ATGCATATTTCTAGGTGAATTGGTATATATAACGTTAACGATAAGACAATTTTATTTTATGCTAATTGATGAAATACAGTGTTCTATCAGTGAGATATAATCCATATCTCACTGCCGGACTACTTTTTTTATTATCTCCCTTCCCAATACACTATTCTTGCACTAGTGTTCTCCCTTTAAATGCTTAGACAACAACAAACAACAAATCAACCGTCTGCTATTGAATAATAATATATAAACAATTAATAGCTCTAACAAAATTTAAATAAATAAAAAATGGAATCTAATAATATTGAGGATATGTTACTGGAATGTTTAGTTGATGAGACTTTAAATTCTCTATTCACTGGGGATTTTATATAATCAGGCTCAGGTGAACCCAATGACAGTAAGGAGAAAGCTGCAACTTATCATGCAAGTGTAGCCAATTTTGACATTATCCCTGTTAAGGAAGCGTCCTAAACAAAATGCAACAAGTGTTACAGGAGAATCTCAAAACCCCTTCAATGGTCAATCCATGAATCCTTCCATCAGTGATCAGTCAATGAATCCATTCCATACTGTAACATCCATGAATCCATTTCATGTTCAATACATGAATCCATCCATGAATCAGCCTTATGTTCCATCCATGAATTCATTCAATGGTCCATCCATGCATACACTCCCTCAATGACTATCCATTAATCCTCTTCCTATGTTTATGGGTAGCACCTTCAATGGTCCTCTCAATTTTCATTTTGAAAATACATCTTCTAAATCTATGACACACACGCAAACACTTTGCACACAGGAAAGATCATGCTCCTCCTCTCCAGAAATTAAACGCTGGAAACGAATAAGACATATTTCAGATTCAAGTGAATAAACACGGACTTTGAATCAAGTGAAAATAATTTCATCATCCGATATTGCTGTTTTTTTACAAACTTGCACCGTGTCTCACGTGTCATTTAATTGTCACCGTTTACCTGGCTTCAATGACACTATTTACCTGTATTATTGTTTTTGTTATGAAACAAATCAAAAGCGAAATACAACTGACAATGTCTCGAATTTTGTCACTGCAAATTGAAACAATAACTCCAATAACTTGTTCATGTATTTTTCCTCGATTCAACTTTAAATTCAAAATGGCGGCAGATTTGTGTATCGACTCACGACGTATATTCGTCAATGTATTCATCCGCGCAAAAACACGGTGGCCAGCTATTTTAATGTCTTCATTTTGTGTTTGTTTTTCACCAATTATCATAAAATAAAAAGAAAATGTGTTTGTTTTGAGTAAATATGGAATATATCTCACTGAGAAGTAAGATATATTCCATATTCATTCAAAACAAACAAATATCCTCTATATATTCCACGAATAAACACAAATCTTTTTTTTTTATGATTTCCAATGACTTGGCTAATATAATATTTGTTTTGAAATTTTATTCATTTTAACTGCCCTGTCTGGCGCCTCATTGCACTGCGAAGCACAACCGCACAACAACTTCTCTTAGTGTGAACATCCGTAATAAGAAATAGTTCCTTTATAATTTTCAAGTTAGTTAGTTTTCTGTCAAAATTAAAAACTACATTTGCACAGACAAAACAAATTCATTAGAATATATTACTTAATAATTAACTGTTCAGAAAATAGCAAAATACATAAGTACATCCAACCGCGCAGGAATACGAAACGCGACCAGTGGATGAGAAAGTGCCATAGTTTCAAAACAGTATAAGATGGAGTTTTCTTTCACTATCATCCATTATAACGTCTCTTATAATTCTTCCAGAATGGCAATGTATATTTTATAGTGATAATTTAGTTTCCACATGTCTGTAATATTGTATTATACATTGATGAGACGAAAATAAAGATATACTTCTTCTTCCATTGGAAAGCATAACCGAATTACGTTCCAAGTACTTTTAAGTTGGATTTCTAATTTTCTTTACTGTAAAAAGTGTGTAATAATGGCTTTGTAAAACAAAATTAATACAATTGTACGAAAATAACTTATTTAGAAATTGTGACAGTTTCACTATAATTATGAATATGACTGGTTTAAACAATATTTATTGTAACACATAAATCACATGTAACATACAACAACGTACATACTACATTATGCAAATAGGAAGCTAAAAGTAGCGGTTATAAACCCGTATTCCTGAATAGGACTTTAACGATAGCACTTCAAAGCTAAGAGATTAACGGAACAAGGCTGCTCGCTTCTCACCAATGCAACCCGGGTTCGATTCCCGGACCGGGAAGTATGTGAGATGGTACCGTGGTCGCCAGATCGTACATGTGGGTTTTCTCCGGGTACTCCGGTTTCCTCCCACACGAATGACCTCATTTACGCTTTCATCCACGCCAACGAGAGTGATTAATATAAGTTGTTAAAACTTGCTTCGCAATCATTGTAAAATAAATAACGTTTTGAATAAAACTTTGAGGACTTTGTATTAAATGTGACAATACTGCATTCACTTGTTTCAGCCACTTTCATTACAAAAATGATGTTAAAATGAAAATTTTAAAAATATTGTAAACACTAAAACAAAGGCAAAGGAGCGTTGTTTTCTATCAACCCACACTCTTTGTGGTGTAAGGAACATGTCGTGTGCGTCATAAAGTGAGGGGTTTTGTGTTCGAGCCCTACGGTGGGTGTACACTATGAAATCTAGTTTGACCTAATTTTGTTGAAGCGTTTACAAGGTAATGTCTAAACTTTAAACGACAGCACTTGAAAGCTAAGAGATTATCGGAACATTAACCTGAACTATTAAACGACAGCACTTGAAAGCTAAGAGACTATCGGAACATTAACCTGAAATAAGAATGCACAGTCTATTAATTGAACTATGCGCGAAACAAGACGACATTTTATTTCTTAAACAAGAAATAGAATAATATACATACGTGATAAGCTTGAACGTTGCACTTTTCAATTATTAGCAGCATTAATCACATAAGCAGAAGCCAAATGTACCGCACTACCAAAGCAACGCCCCCTAACAAAAGACGTCTGGCCACTCCTTCGATTACGTCACAACTACACATATCACAAGCACATATTTGCGTTTTGAGTAGTTCTAAAACATAGAACATGAAGAAATTCTAATCACTCTGTCAAGAATTCGTAATGTCGCAACCAACAGATGAATAGATAAATTCACTGTCACGCATGGAATGACAGTATAGAGGAAATGAAGATGTTCGACACTGGTGAAATAAAGGGATTAAGCGTATTATCTATTGTAAATGCAGGCATATCTATTCAGAAGATGAACTGTAACGGTAGCGCATGCGATCTCTGACGTAATCACATACCGATATGGACTGTTCTAGAATAGTGTCAATATATTTCTAATCTGGATGAGTTGATAGCATCTATTGATATTGTGAATGCTGTTAAATGTATCACTCATCCACAATCCACGTATAATACCACTAATAGTTGTGGAAGTCATGATAGCTCAGTGGTAGCGCGTTCGTTTCATATGCGAAAGGCCAGGAGTTCGAGCCCCGCCGTGGAGCCGTTACGATTGTGCTCTTAGGCAAGGCATTTCAATTCCACATGCCTCTTCTCTCTCTCCCTCGTGGCGATGGATTCCATCAGGAATGAGGTCTCGATAGTGATTAATATTAAGTTATAAGAACTTGTTTCGCAATCGAGCTAAAATAAATGTGTATAAACTAATATTTGTTATTACATTTCATATGGGTATCAGGGAAACTATCACCCAGGTCGATACGCTGTGTTTTCCATTTTGATATTACGTTTGCTTGTTAGATACGGTAACGAGCCCGTATCAAACAAGCAAAAGCCGTATCATAACTAATTCCTGAGAAATAACGCATGCGTACTCGGTGCAAGTTTGTTTACTTCCGTTGCGCCCCAGTATGTCAAAGTTGACAGATAACAGATGTGTGTAGTTTCGTGGTAATCTGTCAATCATTTTTGTGTATCTAATTCAGTAATTGTTATTTATTCCTGATAAATGGATAACGGAGAACATGATTTCGATTAATAAATGTTCAAATTCATATCAAAATAATAACGACGGTCGCAGGCTGGTATTAAGTTGCCTCGGGTCGATACCTATGCTGATATGAAACTGGCCACATAAAATCCTCTAAGTACTCATGAAGGCAATGAGAGACATCGGTCAGTTACTGCCACTGAATACTCCCTAGTAGATAGATCCTATTAAGTGCTTTCCTCTGTTTGTATCGTTGTTTTCTTTGCACAACGTGCTAGCAATTTTAGTCCACTATCGTTTCTTATAATTATTAAATTACTATATCTCAACAGGTCTCCTACAGTAATATACAATGGGTACTTTTTTTGTAAAATAATGCTATCACTTAATTAACACGTTTTTGATAAAATCACAATTATCATATCGCAACACCTTGTTAGGGCACAACAGTAAAAACAAAGGATTTTAACTAAAAGGACCTATTCACATTTTGGAATAAATCAGACTTTATCTGCCAAGGGAGGTAATAGAAAATTACAGATGTCTCTCATTGATTGTGTTCATACAGTACTATTGTTACGCGCCAACCAGGGTCAATCCAGTGGGCAGACGGGAGGACGGACGTGGGCTGATCACAGCGGACAATTGACTCAATGACGACAACGATGTTATGTTCTTTCTATCTTATTTTACTCTAGCGCAACTGATACGCATAGGCGTGACTGTTAACGATCACTATACAATATACGATATACAATATACGATATACAACATCACCAACTGACCAAGAAACCCGAATTATACATCAAATGACACTAAAATAGCAACGCACCAATGTTAAAACGTCGTCTGCTATGTTATACGGACAGGCAAGGATTCCTGGCTATTTCGGAGTATTGGAGGCCAAGAATGACATTTTGCCTCGTATTTATACTAACACACAATGCGACGTGTGGGATGTGGGTGCGCACTGTGGAATCCACACGTCGCAGTGCATGCGCACCCACATGTCGTATGACACTGCCCACATGTCGCATTACGTCACACACACATTTCGTAGTACCACAGGTACTCGCAACTAAAAACTAAAATAGAACTGTTGCGTCAACTAAGCACTGCATACATATCAATAACATACGTGGAAGTCGTGATAGCGCAGTGGATGCGCGTTCGCTTCAGGTGCGAAAGGTCTGGAGTTCGAGCCCCGCTGGAGCCGTTACGATTATGCTCTTAGGCAAGGCATTTAAATTCCACGTTGCCTCTTCTCCCTCCCTCGTGGCGATGGATTCCACCAGGAATGAGGTCTCGAGAGTGATTAATATAAGTTGTAATAACTTGTTTCGCAATCGACCTAAAATAAATTTGTATAAATTAATAACATACCTACACTTATAAAGAGGCTCCCCGAAACTTACTTTTAGACAAATGAATGCCACATACAAGCGATACGCTTTGTTTACGAAAGCAGTGTATAGAACACTGTCGCGTACCATCTAATACACCGTGTACATTCAAGATGGTGGCATACATGCTAAACAAAATACAGTTGGGTCTAAACTTCAAATTACACCCATTTACATACATCAATCACTTAACAGGAATATTCAGTAACACGGATAGGATTAACTACATCAAGGATGCTCCTAAACAGAACAATACTTGAGGATTATCATATCGAAACCAATGAGAATACACGAAACTGTACCTCATGTAAAACATGGTGGTAGATTACAACTGGCGTGATATTCGAAGGCGATCTGTTGTTCTGTTTGATTCATAGAGCAACGGTCAAATTCCTATAGCGCTGCCAGTGAACATGTTTTAACATGGAAATACACCTGGTGAACATAAAACTCAGAGGGTACGCTAACACCTAGGGTGTTACAATATTAATCATGAGAGAACCTGCTTTGATTAGTTTCATGAAACGTGTCACCATCATAACACTAATTGCTTATAAACATACAAATTCCAAGTGCTACTTTGACATTGGAAACATCTATCGTCCTATCCATAGTCACTCCATATTGATTATTTTAATATATCATCGTGTATCAGATTGTATCTACTCGACTCGAGCCAGGTCAAAGCCGTTTATCACATACTGAACGTATTGACGAAGGTAATTGATTTGGTATCTTCTATCAGTGTGTCCGTGCATGCGTCCGGGACCAGTTCTCTGTACCCAAAGACATATAAAACAAGACTGTATCACCATAGTGCGACGGTACATGTGTACTTCAAAGACATATAAAACAAGACTGTATCACCATAGTGCGGCGGTACATGTGTACTTCAAAGACATATAAAACAAGACTGTATCGCCATAGTGCGGCGGTACATGTGTACTTCAAGACATATAAAACAAGACTGTATCACCATAGTGCGGCGGTACATGTGTACTTCAAAGACATATAAAACAAGACTGTATCACCATAGTGCGGCGGTACATGTGTACTTCAAGACATATAAAACAAGACTGTATCACCATAGTGCGGCGGTACATGTGTACTTCAAGACATATAAAACAAGACTGTATCACCATAGTGCGGCGGTACATGCGTACTTCAAAGACATATAAAACAAGACTGTATCACCATAGTGCGGCGGTACATGTGTACTTCAAAGGCCGTAATCAATCGAGGAGGGAGGCGATTTTCGTTTGCACTTATTCTTGGCGCCAAAATGAAAGTAGCAACGCTATTTATTAAAATGAGTATATGCTTTACACCGTGCACGTAAAAGAACCAGAGGAGACTCTGGAATGGATCTATGTCTATCATTGTACTATCCTCCAAAAATCTAAAATGACTAATCTCTTCAGGAGGCGTCGCTCATATGGGTAACGTGTGTAGCGACGATAAATAAATAATCAGTGAAATATCTCACAAGTGTGTTATTCACTAGCGATTGAAGTAAATTGTTACAGTAGATCTTAAACAATAATAATAATTCCATTATTGATAACATTTATTCAAATGCTATTTTTCTTTTTTCGTAAACGTACCACATTCCCCTACATTCATAAGTAACTAAACAGCGTCCTTTTTTCGATTCAACACCCATACCCATGCCTGTTATTTGATTATGCATTCGTAACTGAAACTGTGTCCATTTGCGGGGCACACGATGCACATATGGCTTGTTGAAGGGGGTGTACGGACCAGTATAGTTGTCAATATGCTGGCCGGACACTGCCTTGTTCTTGGTGTGCTGTTTCTGTGCGCTTCTGCGAATGGACCCTTTTTCCGCTATGAATTATTCGTTCACGTGTTACTATAATTGTTATTATAAGTAACCTGTGTCTTTTCACAAATAAAGTTCTGTTCTGTTCTGTACAGAATGCACGAACCTAATTCCTACCCGGGATCATCCCCTGCTATATTACTATTTTGCAATTTCCATTACCGAGACAGACAATCGTAATATTGATGAATTAATACACGAATAGAAACCAAGCCTAGCAACAATGAAACGTGTTTCCATCGCAAATGGGCAAACGGTTGCTATGGCCATGCCTATATATTAGAAACCTTATGTTCTTTTGTCCGGATAAAGATCACCAATTTTAGATATGTGTATCCAGACATTGCGTGGTGTAACTCATTAATTCAGGGAACACATCTAACTGTCCATGTGTATGTTTGTCGTTACGTCATTGACATATTACTACTGCGATACAGTCATTGAGGATAATCGCTCAATGAAGTAGGGGAATGTCAAAGAAGAAACAATTCTTTACTAAACGATATGAGTTATGCACAACAAATGAAAGAAAACATAAAGCAAATTAATGAACAACGCGCGCTAGAACAGCAAGTAGTCGATCTGAAAATAGAAATAGTCTTATTAGTTTATACAAATTTATTTTAGCCCGATTGCGAAACAAGTTCTTACAACTTGTATTAATCACTCTCGAGACCTCATTCTAACAAGTGAGAGAGATGAACATGTGAAATTTAAATGCCTTGCCTACGGGCACAATCGTAACGGCTCCAGCGGGGCTGGATCCACAGACCTTTCGCACGTGAAGCGAACGCTCTACCACTGCGCTATCACGATTTCCACGATTAAAATTAAAAATAGTCAGTTTGTTGTAATTAACGTTTTTGTTATTAAATTATAATACTGGATAGAAGAAGAAATATAGGACATTTATGTTTATTAGTAACACCACTCGTAGTCGGTGATCACTCGATGAAATAAAATCTTATCTTACATTCATAAAGACAAATCTTCTATTTCTTTTATTATTTCGAATGATTTTGGCTAATATATATTTGTTAGCAAATTTAATTCATTTTAGTGCACCTGTCGGAAGCCTCATTTCACTACAATACACAACCGCACAACAACTTAAGTGTGTACATCGGTAATGAGAAATTGTTCCGGTATAATTTGTAAGTTGGTTTCTGTTTGCTGTCAAAATGAACAACTACACACAAAACAAATTCATTAGAGTATATTACTTTATAATTAACTGTTCATGTCAGAAAATAGCCAACATACAAAAGTACACCCAACCACGGGGGAATACGAAACTCAGGCAGTTATAGTGAAAATGTGAGCATTTTCTTTCACTGAGAAAACTCAAGTATTCATTGGAAAGCTTAAAGCGACATTACATCGTAAAAATCATATCAAATGCATTTTCACGTATAAATGCATTGCTACTACAAATTCTTCCGAATACATTCCAACACTAACATTGAATCAATACAAAGTGTTTTTGTGGTCTACAAGCTTTCCAAATTGAAAGTAGGATTTCATATAACGGTCATCCATGCTACTGAATTGACGTTTGTTTGTCATCGTAGTCAATAAATATGTCTATGTTGATACACTAGATGAAACATTGAATACAGAGGCAATTTGAATATATTTACGTTTATTTATCGTCGCTACCGGTTGCCCATATGAGCGACGCCTCCTGAAGAGATTAGTCATTTTAGATTTTTGGAGGACAGTGCAATGATATACAGACAGATACCCAAAGCCCATTCATTGTTATAACTATGGTACAGTTTGATTCATTGAAATCATGTTCCCCATTATACGCTTCAGATTTAGTATGTCTAGACTGTACAGACGGATCTGTAGTCCAGTGGTAACACGCTGGACTGGTAATCCAGGAAGCGCAGGTTCGATCCCCTGTCTGACCCTGATCTGCGAGATAATGTCGTTTAGAGATAATTTAACTAAGATTAGTCTACAAATATACATATCTGTTCCATAAATCGTGTTATTCGTGTATACCCTATTTACATTATTTTGTTATGTCAACAAACCGCGTATACGACGTTTGTTTACTGGATGAAATGCTCAGTTTTTTCAGGCAAATATTTGGGGGGAAAGAATACCATATAATAGGAAAATACATTCTGTAGAAATTTGTGTTTTCACCGACGTAGTGTCGCTTTAAAAAAAACTATTTATTTCGCATCTTATAAAAAGAAGTAGGAATATATGGAAAAATTATTGGTGGAACATTAGTTTATTTCAAACAAAACGCAACGAATTGTATGCACCTGGTGAAAATAAAGCTTGATGGTTAAGTATACAACCCCATAATACTACTACCTCTGTAGCTTAGAAAAGTATTTATAAATTAGGTGAATAAATTGTACTCTAACTCCTTTCTGGTGCGGGTATGTATGTTCATGCTATGTATTGTATCTTTACGTGTATGACATAATTATGTACTATTGATTTACAATAAAATATGGTTAAATAAATAAACTCTAACTCCTGATCTCTGATTAAACATTTCAACACCACAGGCTTGCAAACCTTACGAGCCGTCTCATCAGGATCTGCAATTTTTTGCCAGTAATATTACTATTTTTAGACAAAAATTACCCATTTTGATAAATGAACTGGTGCAAATGTAATTTTCTTATTAATATATTTGTCTGAAAATATCATGCACCACCAGTCCATGTCAGTTACTTGGGGTTGAATGGGTAAAACTATAACTCCAGATATCTGTTTAAGGAATGAATCGCGAGTTAATTAGTTTATACAAATTTATTTTAGCTCGATTGCGAAACAAGTTGTTACAACTTATATTAATCACTCTCGAGACCTCATTCCTGATGGAATCCATCGCCACGAGGGAAAGAGCAGGGGCAACGTGGAAATTAAATGCCTTGCCTAAAGGCACAATCGTAACGGCTCCAGCGGGACTCGAACTCCGGACCTTTCGCTTCTGAAGTGAACGCGCATCCACTGCGCTATTACGTCCACAACCGCGAGTTAATAGTTTCCATGTCAAACACTTATTTTGGCTTTGTATGGGTATCGGAAGATGTTGGGGATGTTGAAGCGTTCTTGTCTGTATTGATTGTAAAACGCAAGACTGGCACCGAAGCAGTCAGAAATTAGGCCGTTATCACCATTATAAATATTTCAAAACATTACTGAATACGGAGAAATATTTTGTTGTCTGTTGAAATTCCATATAGCTTCAGTTATTCATTTTCTCGCTTTCGGTGGTCTAGCCATAAATTCAAAATTGAAACAGGACGTCACATATATCTTCCAAGAGACGCAAGAATCTGTGAATATTGTCTTTTGACTAGTAATTTATCAGTTGTAGATTGTGAAGTTAATCCCCGAGGTTATAAAACTTTTCTCCAATCTCAAAATTCATTCTCAAGCGTCTGATTGGTTCAGCTGACAGTAACACTCAGAATCAACCAATCAGATCATTTGAGCTTGAGTTTGAGATCTGAGAAAAGTTTTATATCCTCAGAGCCTGGTCTGTTTCGAATACAACACGTATAGAAATGTTAGAGACCAGTATCTATATAATTGGTATTCATCTGGGAACAGCTTGCATGGGTTCTACATTTAGATTGGACCACAGGACACCTGTCAAATTATGTTAATATCAACATATACTACGAATCTGATGACCCTGAAAAATTAAACAATGGGGAAGACGAGCCTGTCTGGCGTTGCTGTGGAGCCGAGACTGTCTGGCGCTGCTATAGCCCATGGTCATTCTACCGGACGCTTTCACACAGCGTAGACCTAAGTTAATGTCTATATTAAAATTGTATTATATGAAATATGACTATTGTTTACGAGGCCCGTCGTAGAGTGGTATGACATTGACAATCGGGCACAGGTTTCCAGCTGTATTTTTCTCTTAAAATTAAGAGTTGTTTATCTCTGGTTTTTCCTGGGCGAGTCGACCACATATTACCATCATATACGTTTGTATAACATTGTGTACCAAAGCATATTGCTCAAAATTTGAACATAAATCTTATGTATATATAGCCCGTTATGAAATACTATTACTCGTGGTAAAACATTACAAGTCGTGCGGCAATCTACACGTATTGTCCGGCAAAAGCATATTGTGTTTTGTGTTTCTATATGGTTTGTGATGAACATAGTTAAGACTAACAATTTCTGTCGCACATAATAGCCAGGACATATATTTCCAGCTAGTTCCGCCATGCGGATATTTAGTATTCTAACAGCCACGTGACATGCGTCTTTATCTTTCGCGTGATACAGTGATATTGGTGCTTTCTGAAATGATAGCGCGTGGGCATCATTCATTTTGCTAAAATCAAATGCAGACATTTAGTGAAATGCTAGAAATGTAGCCTGGGAACAGGCGTTGATATATTTTGCCTGGTCAGTCAAATAAATATATTTTAACACCGATACTATATATTGGGCCGTATTGAGTTTCTGGTCATATCAACATGTCATTTTACAAGAAGTTAAAAAAAAGGTGAAAACTCGACAGACTGGCACCCAGGTTACAAGAAATGCAAAAGTGAAAATATTTGAATCGAGAACATATTGTCTATTTTCAACATTCATTTGAATCAGTCTGACCATTTGCAGCGACATATGAATTTATATCATTGTATCACAACTTGATTCATAGTTCAAAGTTTTAACCCTTAGGACACTTTTATGTTGACGTTTGGTTGTGGCTGACTCTTATAATTCATTATTGAGTTTAAAGTTTAACATTTATTTATTTTACAACGATTGCGAAGCAAGTTTTAACAACTTATATTAATCACTCTCGTTGGCGCGGATGAAAGGGTATATGTGGTCGTTCGTGTGGGAGGAAACCGGAGTACCCCGAGAAAGCTCACATGTCCGATCTCGCGACCACCGTACCATCTCACATACTTCCTGATCCGAGGATCGAACCCGGGTCGCATTGCTCAGAAGCGAGCACTATTGAGTGGTAATGTTGTTTGTTGTACATTGACGGGACGTAACTAAAGAATAAAATCCCTATATATGTAGCACGCTTTTCATTTGCTATATGCGTGCATGCGTGCGTTTTACGTTTATTTATCGTTGCTACCGGTTGCCCATATGAGCGACACACCGACACGAGACATCAGTTTAACGTCCCATCTGAAAGTCTGTTAATTTTATTAGGTTCAGACGGGCGATCGAACCTGCAATCCCTGTATTACCAGTCCAGCGTGTTACCACTGGACTACAGATCCGTGTGTGAAATATTCTCCATTGCCAATGAATGTCTGTTTTATAATCAGATGGTTGTTACGGGCATTATGTTACTTGTATTCGTCTGGCATGTACATATATTGTGTAGATCTCCCATTAATTCGTCGCAGACTGTCGTAGTGTGCAATTTATTATTATTATTATAGCCTGATCATCTGTAGTAGAGCGTACTTGTAAATTAATTAGAACGAAGGAGGTCGCGATAATGCAATAGTAACGCGTTCGCTTCACGTGCGAAAGGCCTGGAGTTCGAGCCCCGCTGGAGCCGTTACGATTGAACCCTTAGGCAAGGCATTTAAATCCAACTTCTCCCTCCCTCGTGGCGATGGATTCCATCAGGAATGAGATCTCGAGTTATTAATATAAGGTGTAAGAACTTGTTTCGCAATCAAGCTAAAATGAATTTGTATAAACTAAGGACCGCATCACCGCTGGAATTCGCATCTATGAGAATGGCAGTTATATTTGTTATATTTCGGGTTTTACACCTGCATCAGCACCATTTTTGGGCTATATCACCGGCGGGCAGTTTACCTAAGAACACCTTTCCTGGGCAGGCTCCAGCGGTTAACCAGTACTTGGGGTGCACCAACCTCCGTACGAGAATGACAGACACAAGTTGTCAATAAGTATATCGTTAGGTGTTTTGCGTTGTTTTACAGTTTCCTTTTCGTGTCACGTTCGGTGTGACACTATTTACGAATCTCCGTAATAGATATGGTAATTTTAATTGTCCAATTTTTAATAACCAACGGCACCAATTATTCATATCCACGCGTCCGTTCCATCCGCTATGCAGACATATCCTATTATTTGGCAAAGAAACATTAACAGATGATGAAAATACGACAATTTTAAAAGCGATACATCAGTATATCAAAACGTCTGAAAGATTCGTCTATTAACATAGTTTATAATATTAGTGTTTTTTGTGTGTGTTATGCAGCATGAATCCCAGACCCAGTGTTCGTTGATTGTGGCATGGGGTGGGGCAAATTTGGCAATTTCAGCATCAATAATTTTAATTATTACGTATTTTATTGTTCTTAATTGTTGGTAAATCTTGTTCTTTGAAGCATTAAGAGGACAATATCTAATGTTGCAAGAACGTGTGTCCAACCCTTTTGCTTTTTGATATTCATTAAACATTGGCATAATTTATATTTGTGTAAAAATATGTTAAAGAGCAATAACATATGATTAAACTAGATAGGGTAGCGGTCGGAGACGCATCCACTATCAAGCTTACATATTTTGATTAATTTAATTATATCGATCCGATTATATATACATGTAATCTGATACGAAACGTACTCTATAATACTAATATTAAACAATAGCATCGTTTCAATTTGTGATGTTGAAGTGAACAATTGGATATAGAGCACGCACGCACGCGCACACACGCACACACGCACGCACGCACGCACATACACGCGTACGCACGCGTACGCACGCACACACACATACCATCACATGCGCACTACCAAACAGCCGAAAGAGACAAACCTTTGCGCGCGCGTAAATATAAAGTTATAAAGTGTTAACAATTATATTCACATGTGACGATTCAAGATCTGTTTACAGCTTAGTTTATGCAAATTTATTTTAGCTCGATTGCGAAACAAGTTCTTACAACTTATATTCATTACTCTCGAGACCTCATTCCTAATGGAATCCATCGGCACAAGTGAGAGAGAAGAACATTTGGAATTTAAATGCCTTGTCTAAGGGCTCCAGCGGGGCACGAACTCCGGGACTTTCACAGCAGAAGCGAATGCGCTAACACAGCGCTATCACGACTTCCACTTAGCTGTTTACAATTAAGCAATGTTTACAATGTTTACAGTTAAGCAATGTTTACAGTTAAGCAATGTTTACAGTTAAGCAATGTTTACCGATAAGCAATGTTTACAGTTAAGCAATGTTTACAGTTAAGCAATGTTTACAGTTAAGCAATGTTTACAGATAAGCAATGTTTACAGTTAAGCAATGTTTACAGTTAAGCAGTGTTTACAGCTAAGCAGTGTTTACAGTTAAGCAATGTTTACAGTTAAGCAATGTTTACAGTTAAGCAATGTTTACAGTTAAGCAATGTTTACAGCTAAGCAATGTTTACAGTTAAGCAATGTTTACAGTTAAGCAATGTTTACAGTTAGGCAATGTTTACAGCTAAGCAATGTTTACAGCTAAGCAATGTTTACAGTTAAGCAATGTTTACAGTTAAGCAATGTTTACAATGTTTACAGTTAAGCAATGTTTACAGTTAAGCAATGTTTACAATGTTTACAGTTAAGCAATGTTTACAGTTAAGCAATGTTTACAGTTAAGCAATATTTACAGTTAGGCAATGTTTACAGTTAAGCAATGTTTACAGCTAAGCAATGTTTACAGTTAAGCAATGTTTACAGTTAAGCAATGTTTACAGTTAGGCAATGTTTACAGCTAAGCAATGTTTACAGCTAAGCAATGTTTACAGTTAAGCAATGTTTAACGTTATGCAATGTTTACAGTTAAGCAATGTTTACAGTTAAGCAATGTTTACAGATAAGCAATGTTTACAGTTAAGCAATGTTTACAGTTAAACAATGTTTACAGATAAGCAATGTTTACAGTTAAGCAATGTTTACAGATAAGCAATGTTTACAGCTAAGCATTGTTTACAGTTAAGTAATGTTTACAGTTAAGCAATGTTTACAGATAAGCAATGTTTACAGTTAAGCAATGTTTACAGTTAAGCAATGTTTACAGATAAGCAATGTTTACAGTTAAGCAATGCTTACAGTTAAGCAATGTTTACAGTTAAGCAATGTTTACAGTTAAACAATGTTTACAGTTAAGCAATGTTTACAGTTAAGCAATGTTTACAGATAAGCAATGTTTACAGATAAGCAATGTTTACAGTTAAGCAATGTTTACAGTTAAGCAATGTTTACAGTTAAGCAATGTTTACAGTTAAGCGTTTACAGTTAAGCAATGTTTACAGTTAAGCAATGTTTACAGTTAAGCAATGTTTACAGCTAAGCATTTACAGTTAAGCAATGTTTACAGTTAAGCAATGTTTACAGCTAAGCAATGTTTACAGTTAAGCAATGTTAAGCCATGTTTACAGTTAAGCAATGTTGCTGCGTGATCTGTTTGCGGATTAATTTCACTGCTATGTAATTTGCCAATGTTTAAGAGATAACATAATACGAATTATTCTAATATCATTGCATGTAATTCTCATTTAACTTGCTGGAATCCGCGTTGTGTTTCTATATCGTGACGTGTAAAGTACCTATCCCATCAACGCAATGTATTGGCTGTCTAACATAAACACATTTCCAAAATACACATATCAGATATTATATATTTGTTTTGTATATGAAAAATCAGACAATATCACACCATTTCTCTTGCTTTCAGAATCTGAAGATTAGTTTTCCAAATCCTGCTTAGAATTTTAATTAACTCATTGCATCTATATATAACACTGTATTATACATTGATGCGGCATTAGACTATTGGAGAGGAGATATCACAGTGAATTGTGAGTATCCATATTGCTATTATTTTATGTTTCATTTTCTGTTGTAAATTGTACTTATACCGGTGAGGAAATGAAATACAGTATATTGCTCGCTTTTATATATGTACGTCAGTCATTTCGATTTCATTAAAAAAAAAAAAAGATTTCGATCAAGTAAATTTCTACTATAGTTCATCCCTATATGTATTGCAATAATTATAACCTATTTGTTGCCATAATTATATGCTTATGTCGTATAATGTATATTTAGTCACTATAAACTGTATAGTTTATGTGAATAAAATATGTTCTTCGTTCGTTCGCTATCATTGTGTGGAGACTGGAATACTGATCAATAATATATTATTTGTACATGTATATATAAATGTAGAATTTAAAGCTATAGTCCTATTTCAAACTTAATGTCACGATTTCTAAAACAAAATGCTATCATACAATTATATTCATTGCAAAATCAGTAATACACAAGTATTGCAGTAATACAATCCATCCTTTTTAACGTTTACTTGTATTTGAGTATTGTTTAAAAATATATAATCTTATTTTGACTATAAAAATATATAATCTTATTTTGACTTTAAAAATATATAATCTTATTTTGACTAAAAATATATAATCTTATTTTGACTTTAAAAATGTATGTATTGTAGCCAGGTTGATTTCGTTCTAGAAATTTAGTTGTTTTGTTCGTTACGAATAAATAGTTTGAACCCAACCGGGTACAATATAATCATATTTTGACTTTAAAAATATAAAATCTTATTTTGACTATAAAAATATATAATCTTATTTTGACTTTAAAAAACCTTTATTCTCTAAGCTAGTATGCTTGCATTAGTAAACGATGCGTCCGTGATCGTGTTGTCTAGCACGCCGTTGTTATAACTAACCTTTCACTGCTATCATCAGTGCAGCAGGTTCGTTCCCTATCGGATAAGTGATAAATGATGTGTGACAGAGATGTCACTTCCTCATTTAATACATCACTACAGACAACTAACCAATCTGCACGAACAAACCTTTATTCTCTAAGCTACTATATTCGCATTAGTAAACGATGCATCCGTGGGTGGGTGGTTTAGCACGCCGTTGTTCAACTAACCTTTCACTGCTATCATCAGGGCCGCAGGTTCGCTCCCTTACGCTTACTGAGAAATATTCTAAGAAACAAGTACTCAGAAAAGTGTGATTATTGTATTATCTTTCCATTGTTTATTACTAACCTAACTATTATTTATTTTTTGGAAATTGGTCTAATAAGAGGATATATGTGTTTTAATTTTATGTTTTCCAACGATAAACGAGCATTGTAATGGCCTGTGTGTGTTTTACGTTTATTTATCGTCGCTACCGGTTGCCCATATGAGCGACGCCTCCTGAAGGGATTAGTCATTTTAGAGTTTTGGAGAATAGTGCAATGATACAGACAGAGACCCATTCCAGAATCTCCTCTGGTTCTTTACGTGCACGGTGTACAGCACCGACACGAGACCTCGGTTTAACATCCCATCTCAATGACGGATCCTGTCTTATAGGGACATAGCATTGGCCTCAGCCATGTACAACATTTATTGTAATATTTTAAACGCCAGGCTATGTTGTTGGGCTGAACATAACGATATGATCGCAGATGAGCACAACGGCTTCAGAAAGAAACGTAGTACCATAGACCACTTATCCACTTTGACCTCTATTATTGATACAAGAAAACAAGTTTAAAAATTCACATTCTGTGCATTTATTGATTTTAGTAAGGCGTACGATTTTATAAAC
The DNA here is from genome assembly GCA_014843695.1 of Archivesica marissinica. NCBI lineage: Eukaryota > Metazoa > Mollusca > Bivalvia > Venerida > Vesicomyidae > Archivesica > Archivesica marissinica. The sequence continues at coordinate 60,075,371 of CM026402.1, forward strand.
AGAGATAAATTGTGGAAAAGACTTAATGAAATTGGAGTTGCCGGTAATATGTGGCGAGCTGTTAAGTCTATCTACTCATCTGTGTCATCCTGTATTAGGGTAAACTCTTTAAGACTGATTGGTTTGGTGTTAATAGTGGCTTAAGACAGGGATGCATACTATCGCCACTTTTGTTTAATTTGTATATAAATGATTTAACGATATTTTTGAAATCATTAAAGATCGGTGTTAATGTCAATAATGACTGTATAGGTATTATATTGTACGCGGATGGCATTGGCCTTCTACCAGAACACCAACTTCATTTGCAGAGATTATTGAATGCTTTACATGACTGGTGCAATATAAACGATATGTTTATAAACATGGATAAAAGTAAAGTTGTCCATTTTCGTGCTGCTTCTACACCAATATCTGATGTTATTTTTAAATGTGGTGTTCATGTTATGGAAACTATCGGTAAATATACTTATTTAGGAATTGTTTTGAGTAAATAACTTGACTTCAATGTTACTGCAAAATGTGTTGCACAAAGTGCAAGTCGTGCATTGGGACTGCTCATTGCTACATGTAAGTTAGCTGGGGGTGTACCATATAATGTTTTCTCCAAATTGTATGACTCCTTTGTCTAGCCTGTGATTGCTTATCGTGCCCCGGATTGGGGATATAAAACGTTTTCATGCATTTATGCAATCCAAAATCGTGCCTTGCGTTTCTTTCTTGGTGTTGGGGGAAATATTCTCCCAATGCAGCTGTCTCCGGGGCAGCCGCCAGTTGTGCGACAATGGAAACACATATCTGGGGTTGGGGCACGCTTAGCTAATACCGACAATTCCAGATTAAATAAGCGAGTTGCACTGTGGGCGAATGTTAAATCTACAAGTTATAAACAAACTGGGTTTACTATGTCAAGAGACAGTTTGCAGATATTAATTTGATGGATTACTGTAACCTATCTATACCTATGCATAAGAACAATTTAGTAGATATTGTGGAAAATGCTGTAATGGAGAAATATGTTACTGACTGGTCTACCTCTATTAACAGTGTGATCGGTGTTTCTGGACGTGGTCGCAATAAGCTTAGAACCTACCGTACATTTTAATTACAATAGCAAACAGAAGTATATTGTAAAACGATTTTAGCAACACGCCACAGATCAGCATTGTGTAAATGTAGATGTGGAGTTGCTCCATTACGTATATAAACCGAAAGGTATGAGAATTGACCACTTGATGAACGTAAGTGCCCTTTCTGTAATGTATTAGAAGATGCAAGCCATGTATTATTGGATTTGTCACTGTATGATGATTTGAGAGCTGTTCTCTTAGAACTTATGACTTTTCGGAACAAGCATGTATCCGACCAGCTTAGAATTATTTTCACTACTATACCTCTGATTAGAATTGTTGCCAAAGCCTGTTTTATATTCTTCAAAGACGCTCTTTTTATTTATGTAAATAATGTATCCATTTGTTTTATTAATTGTGTGTCTCTTATCCATTCATAGAAACAGCTGCTAATTAGTTCAACCGCGATCTGATCGAGACTGATAACTTTAAGACATTTCTTAATTGCGCATTAGTGCTTTTTTCCATTTCAGTATCTCAAAATTTCTGGTTTTAATAAGTATTTAATTTTCAATTAGCGACTGTTCCTTGGTTTTAATATGTAAATATATTTGTTGAAACAAAGTGCATGGATTAATTCATTATTGATTGGCTTGAGTCAGTACAAAGACTAGATAATATATCTGGAAACGGCCGTAACAAACTACGAACCTACCAACTTTTCAAACTGGATTTCGATGTTGAACAATACTGTAAGATTATTATGCCAATAAGCCATCGTTCAGCATTTAGTAAGTCCGTTGTGGTGTTGCTCCTTTACGCATTGAAACTGGACGATATGAGCATCTAACTGTACAGCATCGTACTTGTCCATTCTGCAATGCAGTTGAGGATGAAATGCATGCCATTATATATTGTTATATGTATGAGGATATCAGGGCTATATTATTTGGAAAAGCTTCCATTATCTGTGATAATTTTCTTACACTCTCTAAAACAAATAAATTGATTACGTTATTCACTAATCCGGCATTAATACGTATATGTGCCAAAACCTATTTTAATATTTTACAGTGTCGTAGTTTTTATCTGTGTAAATAATGTGTACATTATTTTACTAGTGAACAATTTTTTTTGTGAACTATGTAAAGGCTGCTAATCCATCCATCCCTGATCTGATCAGAGGTGGTTCTGATTTCTTAAAACATATTCTAATTTGCGCGATAGTGCACCTTTTCCCTGTCAGAATCTTAAAAATCAGTATTTTAAATATTTTTTAGAAAGTAAGACATGTTCCATGTATCGAAAATGTTATTGTCTCTTATAATTCTTATTTGTAGAATGGCTATGTGCAATGTATGTGTTTATATTAATTGTAATGTATGTACTGTACATAGATGAGACAGAAATAAAGATATAATATATAATAATATGTCAGTAGACTGTGATAGTTTGATTATCTGTGATTAGATTAGTCTCTTATAATTCTTTTCTAATGAATGGTGTTGTACTTTGCCAAGATAATTTGTTGTGTATATTTTATGTATTGTACAACGATGAGACTGAAATAAAGAATAAATCCTATATCTACTGGAACTAGTTCGCATTTAAAACTTAGATGATGTTAATTAATCATCAGGTTAGGCCCATTAGACATTCAATTTAAATAGTCTTCATTTGATAGCATATATTTGCAATGCCATATATATATGCCGATACTGTCTGTCTGAATTAGGCATACTATTACAGTGACTGTTCTTTTTTCAGCAACTTTTCCATCCCTGACTCTTTTCCACCGGTGACATTCTTTGTGCGTGTTTGTTTTCGTCTACGTAGGCTGGTCATAGTTATCACTAAATGGTGACTCGCATCTAAAAATAACTCTTGGTTGAATCAACTTTGTTGATGCCCGTCACATCACTGGTTAAACTACCATACTTTTTCAAGCCAGATGCCTCACATTGGAACTAGGGCATCTGCATTTGAATTTTAATTCTCCATTTGAATATAACAAAGTACACAGAGCAGAACAAAGGGTTATGTTTGACATAATTATACCTATGTTTATAGTCGAAATGATTTTTATCACCGCTATATGGATGCTGCTAATCAAGTCATCATTGACCTGATCAAGGGTGATACCTGGTCTTCTAAACTATTTTTTTAACAAGTGCACGCTAGTGCCTATATTGATAATTCAGAATCTTACCCCCTCCAAGTTTTATTGCAGTTTTTTTTAATTAGGAGATTAGCAACGTTCATATAGATTTATCAGTTTTAGATTTGTACATAGTTATAGCTATACATGATAGATTCTATCTTAAAATACTAATTGTGATCTAATTTATGTGTATCTAGAAGCATTATTATAACGTCTCTTATAATTCTTCCAGAATGGCAATGTATATTTTATAGTGATACTTTATTTTAAACATGTCTGTAATATTGTATTATACATTGATGAGACGAAAATAAAGATATACTACTACTAGTCGTAGATACAGAGCATGTTTATAGTATATAATTATATATCGATTAAATTGCGGTATGATTCTATTTAGTGTATACTAATTTAATTTAGCTCGATTGCGAAACAAGTTCCTACAACTTATATTAATCACTATCGAGAACTCATTCTTGATGGAATCCATCGCCACGAGGGAGAGAGAAGAGGCAACGTGGAATTTAAATGCCTTGCCTAAGGGCACAATCGTAACCGCTCCAGCGGGGTTCCAACTCCGGACCTTTCGCACATGAAGCGAACGCGCTACCGCTGCGCAATTAAGACTTCTATTTAAATATAGTTCCATTTAGAAATAAGTTCTGTCTAACTAGTTTTTGGTTTAAACATATGTATTCCTTTATAATGTACACTACATATATATTGTATACAAACGCTTTTAAGATAATATTACAGGATAAATAATATCGTCAGCTTCACATAGACGCGGCGATGATAATTATGCAGTATATTGAGAATATATGAGATATTACGTCATACTAACATGGTCATGTTGACTGGATATTACGTCATACTAACATGGTCACGTTGATTGGATATTACGTCATACTAACAGTGTCATGTTGACTGGATATTAATAGTATGATATGTTGATTTTATTAACATCAATATTAAAATTTATTAAAATAATGACCTTTGCCTGCCTAACCCTACCCATCCTAATACGACTATCTCTGATACATTGTACATCTATTTATAAATAAGATTATAGTTAATTCTAACACGACCCAGCTAATAACATACATACTTGTAGAGTAAAAACTACCTCGGGTTATTCTGCGATATACCTACCTTGAACAATGCTGCGCGCGCACCGTGTGTTGGCTATTCCATTTATACAATGCGTGTAAAGTTTTATGAATGAAAGTCACGTGATGTGTTTGTAAAAAAATACCGTGGGAATTCGTTTCAGTTACTATTCTGTACATATTTATTTGACAAAATAAATAAAATTATTGATCAGTTACAACTTTTGTTCATTTATGCACTAGATTGATATTTTCCATAAAAAAAATAACGTCATCACCCCTTACGCGGGAGGACATTTCGAAAGCCAAATGCAGCGGAGTAGCACGGCGTTTGAAGAAAATACTTCTAATAATTTTAGACGAGAATCAAAGGAGTAAGTCGTGATAGAATCGAAATATCATAGAAGATAAGATATGTTATGTCAGATATATAATTGAGTATGGTAACCAGGGGCGGTCCAGGAGTTTGGGTTAGGGAGCGTGAAGTTGGGGGATGGTACGAGAGGGGGTATCCCCCTCCTGTTGGTGGGGGTCCGGAGGGCCTCCTCTGGAAATCTGTTGACGTTTAGGTATGAAATGACGGCTGCTGGTGCACTTTTAGGCATACAGTTGGATGCTATATTGTATGGGCCCATTGAGGGTGCATATTTTGATAGAAAACACAAAAATTACTTACAAAAAAACGAACACCCCTCCTGGATCCGCCTATGGTAACCGTATGCTGGAATGGATGGGACTTTAATAAAGGCAACTCTTGGACCATGTTTATATTGATTTTATGTTTGTATATAGATACTTTTTAGATATGCGTCAATTTGACATGGGTTTAGGTGTGAATAGGATTGTTAAGGCACTAAGAACTTAGCCCTACAATGTTATGACTTTATTTTATATAATCAGTATGCATATATACACACACACATGAAATATATTTATGTACATGTATATACAAATAAGAACCGTATAGTAAGAATACAAAAAATAGATGCAAGACACAGATAAACAATGTGAAGTGTTTTGTAAGTTTTCGCTACAGTGAATTATGCCAATTCTAGAAATGGTCTTATAGCAAATGCACTTTTTATATAATTTGCTATATCAAACAAGGTATTTGTATCATGTGATTTGATCCATTCGAGATATTTAGACATAAGTTGTAAGTGGGTCATCATACATATATTAAATGTAATTCATCATCCAAATCATTCATGTTACAAAACATGCATTTCGTGGGGTCTTATTACGCGCATAGCCTCCTGTTTGGATTCTTAGCGAATGGGAGCTTAGGCATACTCAGCTAACACTTGATTATAAACAGATGAAGCATTGTGTTATTGATATTTAAAAGTTTGCACCAATATTTAATAATTCTAACAAAACGTGAATCATATAGATGGTGACGTCACAGTTCCCCATATACCCCGAAAGTACTAATACTTACGATTGATACACGTTTGTAGACTTTTAAATCCACTAATTCAACTTCAGCATATTTGGTAAATCCCCAGATATCTGAACCATGTGATAATATTGAAACCACAAAGGCATCAAATAACTGGCAAATAACTTTATGTTTTGATTTACTTTTTACTTTGATATAGTTAACCCATAGGTCATTAAATGCTTTTTAATGCTTGTTAAAAAAAACAACTAAATACTCATGTTTCAAAATATTCCTGTATAATTGAAAACTGTACCTAACTAATTACAGGTATTTATAACATGAATTTGGATTTTATTGTACGTACAGTTTTCATTAGGACGTAAACCACCTCGCTTTCCAATTTTTTAATGTGTACAGAACGATTGCAATTAATCAAGAGTATTTTATACATGTTGTGGGGTTTGACCAATTAGTGCCATTTCATAAGCAAATAATAATAAATAGTTTTCATAAGATGGTGGGATGGGGGTAGGGCCGAGTGGCCAAGTGGTTAAGGTCGTTCACTTCAAATAACGTGCCCATCACCTATGTAGGTTCGAATCCCACTGGGATATCTAATTATTTCATGTGAGGAAGCTATCCAAGTCGCTGATTATACGTTATACCATAGCGTCAGCCCGTGCTTGCAATGCTGCACGGAGGGACATCCGTGGTCGTCCGCCACCAATAATGACTGTAGAACACCTTCTGTGCACTACGTTCTACCATAGCGTCAGCCCGTGCTTGCAATGCTGCACGGAGGGACATCCGTGGTCGTCCGCCACCAATAATGACTGTAGAACACCTTCTGTGCACTTTCCAAGTACGTTCTACCATAGTGTCAGCCCGTGCTTGCAATGCTGCACGGAGGGACATCCGTGGTCGTCCGCCACCAATATGACTGTAGAACCTTCTGTGCACTACGTTCTACCATAGCGTCAGCCGTGCTTGCAATGCTGCACGGAGGGACATCCGTGGTCGCCGCCACCAATAATGCTGTGACACCTTCTGTGCACTTTGTGTTTTGTGTGTGTGTGGGGGGTGTGGTGTGTTGGTGTTGTGTTTGTACGTTTACCATAGCGTCAGCCCGTGCTTGCAATGCTGCACGAGGGACATCCGTGGTCGTCGCCACCAATAATGCTGTAGAACACCTTCTGTGCACTTTCCAAGTACGTTCTACCATAGTGTCAGCCCGTGCTTGCAATGCTGCACGGAGGGACATCCGTGGTCGTCCGCCACCAATAATGACTGTAGAACACCTTCTGTGCACTTTCCAAGTACGTTCTACCATAGCGTCAGCCCGTGCTTGCAATGCTGCACGGAGGACTCCGTGGTCGTCTTCCACCAATAATGGCTGTAGAACACCTTCTGTGCACTTCAAGACGTTCTACCATAGCGTCAGCCCGTGCTTGCTGCTGCCGGAGGGACATCCGTGGTCGTCCGCCACCAATAATGACTGTAGAACACCTTCTGTGCACTTTCCAAGTACGTTCTACCATAGTGTCAGCCCGTGCTTGCAATGCTGCACGGAGGGACATCCGTGGTCGTCCGCCACCAATAATGACTGTAGAACACCTTCTGTGCACTTTCCAAGTACGTTCTACCATAGCGTCAGCCCGTGCTTGCAATGCTGCACGGAGGGACATCCGTGGTCGTCTTCCACCAATAATGGCTGTAGAACACCTTCTGTGCACTTTCCAGGTACGTTCTACCATAGTGTCAGCCCGTGCTTGCAATGCTGCACGGAGGGACATCCGTGGGCGTCCGCCACCAATAATGGCTGTGGAACACCTTCTGTGCACTTTCCAGGAAAATACCATGTAGTTAGAATAAAACTAAACATACAGTATCACACAAACGAGAGCCCAACCTAGCTATGCTTTCGATCACGTATTCGGTTAATAGAAAGTCGCTGCCAGTAGCTATACCTACCGTCATTGTTTTAATTCCTAATAGAATGTCATTTACTGTTATCGGCGCATCTAATTCATCAGTAAGAGTAATAAGTATTATTAACAGCATGCCAACTGCTGAATATTTCTGACTCGTCGTTTTTACAATTTAGATTATCGGAGCGATAGCTAAATTGGGAAACTATTTGCAAACTTCATCGTATGATACATCATCATTACAATGTGCGGGTTTTGCGTTACGACTATAATGCCTCTATGGTCAAATAATTCAAATACCAAAGACTAATAATGATGGAATAGTAAGCCGGGTACCACAGGCCATATACTAATAACGATGGAATAGTAAGCCGGGTACCACATGCCATAGACTAATAACGATGGAATAGTAAGTCGGGTACCACACACCAAAGACTAATAACGATGGAATAGTAAGTCGGGTACCACACACCATAGACTAATAACGATGGAATAGTAAGTCGGGTACCACACACCAAAGACTAATAACGATGGAATAGTAAGTCGGGTACCACACACCATAGACTAATAACGATGGAATAGTAAGTCGGGTACCACACACCATAGACTAATAACGATGGAATAGTAAGTCGGGTACCACACACCATAGACTAATAACGATGGAATAGTAAGTCGGGTACCACACACCATAGACTAATAACGATGGAATAGTAAGTCGGGTACCACACACCATAGACTAATAACGATGGAATAGTAAGTCGGGTACCACACACCAAAGACTAATAACGATGGAATAGTAAGTCGGGTACCACACACCATAGACTAATAACGATGGAATAGTAAGTCGGGTACCACACACCATATACTAATAACGATGGAATAGTAAGTCGGGTACCACATGCCATAGACTAATAACGATGGAATAGTAAGCCGGGTACCACATGCCATAGACTAATAACGATGGAATAGTAAGCCGGGTACCACATGCCATAGACTAATAACGATGGAATAGTAAGTCGGGTACCACATACCATAGACTTATAACGATGGAATAGTAAGTCGGGTACCACACACCAAAGACTAATAACGATGGAATAGTAAGCCTACGTATGTTCACGTTGACATGTTCTACACTTATATAGCTAGTTGTTGCCATGCAAGCCGTGTCTGGGTGGGTGATTTAGGTCGCCTCTCACTGCTGCATGTTCGAATCCCACTGGTGGTGTCGTATTTCTAGTGAGGAAACTATCAAGCTGACTTCCTGAAAGTCGGTGGCTCTACCCGTGTAGCGGTATGTGTCTAAAAGAGTGTTCGGGGCACGCTCGGAGGGTCCTCCTAATAACACCACTGGCCGGAAAGTCGTCTCAGTACCTAATCTGGTGTTGTGACTTTGAACTAACCTGGATTCCAATCTGTCGATTTTTCACTTTTTAACTTCTGGCAAAATGACAGCCTGGGGAAACTCAATACGGCCCAATTAATGGTCTCGGTGTTAAAATATATTTGTTTGCCTGACGAGGTAAAATATATCAACGCCTGTTCCCAGACTAACGTTGAACTCCCAAAACAAACAAGCAAGTAATGGCAATGACTCTTTAATAATCATCACTATAGCTAATCTAACAAACTGGTTCCTTATCACTAAATTGGAAAAGCAATTTCTTTGCTTCTAATTAGACACGGACTAAGAAGAAACATTAATACTATCATTATACGGCAATGTAGCCATATCATAGTGTCTGCCTTATCAGTAGTCGTTTACAGAATCAGTAATCCCTCTCTCGGGATAGCTGCATGTAAAACAATGGGCATAGACTGCTCTTGGAGTCTCATAATTGTTTCATCATCCAGCAATTAGGCTCCATGACTGAGTGATTGCGGATGGCTATCCGATTCGCGCAGTGGTTAGCACGCTCGCTTTTCACCAATGCAACCCTGGTTCGATCCTCGGACCGGGAAGTATGTACGATGGTACGGTGGTCGCCAGATCGGACAGGTGGGGTTTTTCCGGGTACTCCGGTTTCCTCCCACACGAATGAACACATATACGCTTTCATCCGCGCCAATGAGTCATTAATATAAGTTGTTAAAACTTGCTTCGCAATCGTTGTAAAATAAATTAAGTTTAAACTGTTAGTGGCTTCGGTCGTTAGCATTAAATCACATGATCCGCACAGTGGTAGGTCAGACTCTCACTGAGGGTGTGGACTTATTTCGTGTCAGCAGTCAGGCATGGGAAATGTGTGTGTTCTGCTAGTATGGCCACAACATAAGTTGGCTTTATATTTGAGTGATTTGCCTTACCATTACATATACATATATTTCAATAATAAATTCATCAGATCTTATGCAAAATTGTGATGGCATGTCCACAAATGAATTGGCTATTTGTAATTTATCCACTATAAAAAGATAATTACCAAAACAAATATATGGTTGAAAATGATAGGTAGCTGAAGATAGAATGTTCTGTTATGCTTTCCAAAGAATGATTGAGTTTTCTTAGTAAAGGAAAACTCCATCTTCCACTGTTTTCTGAATTTCGTATTCCTCCGCGGTTGGATGCACTTTTATAGTTTAGCTATTTTCTGAGAATCATGAACATTTAATTATAAAGTAAACTAGTTCTAATGAATTTGTTTAGTCTATAGTTTTTATTTTTAACAGCAAACAGAAACAAACTTGACAATTATACCAGAACAATTTCTTTTTACGCACATTCACAATAACATAAGTGGTTGTGCGGTTGTGTATTGTAGAGACGTGAGGCTCCCGACAGGGGCAGTTAAAATGATTTAAATCTGATAACAAATATTATAATAATAATATAATGTGTCACGTAGTGCAATGAGGCTCCAGACAGGGGCAGTTAAAATGATTTAAATCTGATAACAAATATTATAATAATAATATAATGTGTCACGTAGTGCAATGAGGCTCCAGACAGGGCTGAACAGTATTATTATTATTATATTAGCCAAAAGCATTGCAAATCATAAAAGAAACGAAGATTTGCGTTTATAAGTTTAACCCCACTCACTTACCACCAACCGATCAGGAATCGAAACTAGTCTCATGATATCTGAAAATAACTCTCGGAAACACGTCATCTCTGCTGAAACAAATCGCAACAATATAATGAAATTCTCAATTTTTATCATGTACCAGAATCTTTTATATTTAATGACATGATTTCCTTTCTAATTTCGTTTCCATCTTTGCATAGAGCTGATGGTGTTCCTGTGTTTATTAATTTGGCTCTTAATGACTGTATATCTATTTTCATTTAGCCTGTGAACTGGGGAATTGTCGTATCATACACCAGAAATGTTGAAGCAATTAGATGTTATATTTACTCAGTCATTGTATGATCGCTGTTCCCTCAAGTATGATTAGAATATACGAGAGTGTCCGGATACCTCCTTTAGTTGTTCTAATGTCTGATATGAATCACAGGGGCTTGACCGAAACACTTTAGCTGAACATGCTAATAAGACTTCTTTAAAGTCGTATTACTGTCGAGTATGTTTCGATCGACAGGAAGATGACTTTAACTCTAAGGAAATATGTTCATGACAGTACAACGAAGCGCCACGGAACAATCACGCTTGTTTCAGTCAATACAAAAATATCCTTCTACTCTAGAAAACAGTGAATTAGTCCAGTGGTAACACGCTGGACTGGTAATCCAGGGATCGCAGGTTCGATCCCCCGTCTGACCCTAATAAAATTAACAGTCTTTCAGATGGGACGTTAAACCGAGGTCTCGTGTCGGTGCTTTACACCGTGCACGTAAAAGAACCAGAGGATACTCTGGAATGGGTCTCTGTCTGTATCATTGCACTATCCTCCAAAAACGTAAGACACACTAACAGGATATGTGTTGCGTTCGTTGAAAGAGCGACTTACATTTCATGGAATGAACATTGAAAGTAATATTTAGTGTCACGAGTGGTGCTAACCAATTAGGTTTCTATGTTCATAAGTGAACTATATAGATGATATTCTAAAATAACGCCACTCGATGAAATTAAATCCTATCTTATATTCATAAACACAAATCTTCTTTTTCTGTTATGATTTCCAATGAATTTGGCTAATATTATATTTATTTTGAAATGTTATTCATTTTAACTGCCCTGTCTGGAGGCTCATTGCACTACAATACACATCCGCACAACCACTAGCCTGGGAACAGGCGTCGGTATATTTTGCCTGGTCAGTCAAATAAATATATATTAACACCGAGACTATTAATTGGGCCGTATTGAGTTTCTGAAGTGTCATTATGCCATAAGTTAAAAAGTGAAAAATAGACAGACTGGAACCCAGGCTACACAATCACTTCTGTTAGTGTGAACGTCCCTAATAAGAAATAGTTCCGGTATTATTGTCAAATTAGTTTCCGTTTACTGTCAAAATTCAAAAAGAAATACAACAAAACAAATTCATTAGAATATATTACTTTATAATTAACTGTTCATGATTGTCAGAAAATCGCTAAAATACAAAAGTACCAACCGCGGAGGAATACGAAATTCAAGCAGTGCCATCTGTCACTATTTCAAAGTAGTGAAAGATGGAATTTCTTTCACTGAGAAAACTCAATCATTGATTGGAAGGCATAAAAGAAAATTAGTTCATACACGTTTTACCTTAGGCTAAACGAATATATTGTTTCATGATCGCGAACGATATTACCATACGCTAAGCTGCTAAATCACTGATGGATCCGAGTCTGCAATCGTTCATGCGGACAATTGTTCTTACTGCTGTGACTGGGAACCAGGTGCACGTAAAAGAACATCTATTAAGCAGCCATATGTGCTAAGCAGCCACTTTATGTGATTCCCTTGGTTGGCTGCTTAGGACATGTTTGACTGTAAATGCAAGTCAATTGACTCTTGTTATTTAAATTAAAGCCGATATTTCAATATCATTCAACACTGGGAGTACATATGTAGTTCAGACAACACTTATTATATACTTCATTATTTTTTCTAATCAAATCTAACACTCTTTTATCTCTGGCACAATCAAACGTAGCAGTGCACGTTCTGTCATTACAGTACTCTATATTGTTTATGTTGTTACTGAAATATGTGACATGGCTTTAATAAAAGCAGTAGTTGTAATACAGACAACAAAGAACTAGCATCATATATGTAATTTTCAAAATGTCAATTCCAGCAAAAGTTGACAATCCAAATACACGTTTTCCACGGAATACTGCCAGTAGCTGTATTATATTATGTTTCGAAGAATCTTAGCGATTCTAGAAATGGTGGGAGTTGATATATGTTATGTAGTCAATGTCTACAGAATAGATTGTTAGGACAATATATCCACGAGATGTGCTCAATATTTTATGTAATCAATGTCTATAAATAGATTGTTAGGACAATATATCCACGAGATGTGCTCAATATGTTATGTAATCAATGTCTATAAATAGATTGTTAGGACAATATATCCACGAGATGTGCTCAATATTTTATGTAATCAATGTCTATAAATAGATTGTTAGGACAATATAACCACGAGATGTACTCAATATTTTATGTAAACAATGTTTATAAATAGATTGTTAGGACAATATTACCACGAAATGTACTCACTATTTTAAATGTCAGGAGTTTTATTCCCGTTATTTTTATATTCTAATACCATGCACTATTATACTAGAGGAAGTAGAAAACGCGCACCTACATTATATACTAGAGGACATAGAAAACGCACACCTACATTATATACTAGAGGACATAGAAAACGCACACTTACATTATATACTAGAGGACATAGAAAACGCACACTTACATTATATACTAGAGGACATAGAAAACGCACACCTACATTATATACTAGAGGACATGGAAAACGCACACCTACATTATATACTAGAGGACATAGAAAACACACACCTACAGTATATGATTCTTATTACATGAAAACGAAATACAAAGGATTCCATGAAAGATATATCACATCTTTATTACAAAGCACAAACTGAACAACTAAACATATTCCAAAATGTTTAAAACTATGTATTTATATAGTTATTGTTTTTCATGTAAAAACACACTTATCCTAAGTGTGCGTTTTCTATGTCCTCTAGTATAGTATCGTTTGTTCGTTTCTCAGACCTTCAATGGCGGGAATACTTTTAAATGAGTTAACAGTAAAATCAAAAATTGGGTACGTCACAGCGGATATTCCCCGAATGTTAAAGAAAAACATTTCCGGACTTTTTTCACGCGTGTCTGCTTGTCATTATTTGTACATACCCCACATTCACAGATACAAATATATCTCGAAACTGGAAATATAAAATCACGGACGGGTCTGTAGGCCAGTGGTTAGCACGTTGGACTGGTAACCCAGGGATCGCAGGTTCGATCCCCCGTCTGACCAAATAAAATTAACAATCTTTCAGATGGGACTTTAAACCGAGGTCTCGTGTCTGTGCTTTACACCGTGCACGTAAACGTGATTCTGGAAGGGGTCTGTATCATTGCTCTATCCTCCAAAAATCTAAACTGATTACTCTCTTCAGGAAACTTAGCTCATATGGGCAACCAGTAGCGACGATAAATACACGTAAAACACACACACACAACACACACACAACACCAACACACACACAACACACACAACACCAACACACACACACACACCACACCACACAAACACACACACAACACACACACACACACACATATATTTAATATATGATTAAATACGTAAATGTGTGGTTATCCTTGTTTTGGGAGTGATCTATCTATCTATCTATCTATATATGTATATCACATAACTTTGCTTGTATTCAGTTTAATACAGCCATCACATATAGTTTGTAGTAATGCCACCTAGAAGGATTCTGATTGGTCACTGCACGACACATTTCACATATAGTTTGTAGTAATGCCACCTAGAAAGATTCTGATTGGTCACTGCACGACACATTTCACATATAGTTTGTAGTAATGCCACCTAGAAAGATTCTGATTGGTCACTGCACGACACATTTCACATATAGTTTGTAGTAATGCCACCTAGAAAGATTCTGATTGGTCACTGCACGACACATTTCACATATAGTTTGTAGTAATGCCACCTAGAAAGATTCTGATTGGTCACTGCACGACACATTTCACATATAGTTTGTAGTAATGCCACCTAGAAAGATTCTGATTGGTCACGGCACGACACATTTCACATATAGTTTGTACCCGTGCTTTATTTGTTGAACACCCGACAATTTTATCAATAAATTACTAACATTTAATTTACACTAGCAACACATTGTGATTAAACGTACATGTAATGTGTGGATTATTTGAGCGGGGTTGCTTGGTCACCAGGGACTATTTACTACGGCTTACGGATGCACCTTACTGATTTACTTGAGATTGAATAATGTTCAATAATATAATGACAAATATAAACGTTTTTATTTAATTTATGCGTGTGGTAATGTGATAAAATGGAATTCACACCATATTTTATGTAAGGAGTTATGGAATTTTGCTATTAAGCGAGTTCTTTCATTTCATAAAATATGATAGATCTGCGTGTTTATTTAAGGGTTCCAATGATAGATTAATAGTATGGCTAATTTTGGGTCACCCTCTGTAAATAAAGTAGTCATTCATTCAATCGATTCATTCATCCAATCAATCAATTCATTCAATCAATTCATTCATTCATGCAATCAAATCAATCAATCCATTCATTCAATCAATTCAATCATTCAATTCATTAATTCCTCCAATCAATCCATTGATTCATTCAATCAATTCAGTCATGCATTCAATCAATCAATCAATTCATCCAATCAATTCAGTCATGCATTCAATCAATCAATTCATTCAATCAATCAATTCATCCAATCAATTCATTCATGCATTCAATCAATTCATTCATTCAATACATTCATTCAATCAATTCAATCATTCAATTCATTCATTCAATCAATTCATTCATTCCATTCATTCAATCAATCAATTCATTAAATTCATTCAATTCATTCAATGAATTTAATGTTTCAGGTCAACAGCTGGATTTGAAATTTCAGCGTTTCCTGTTGTTTATGTTAGCATATTAGCATGGACTACGTGACAGCATTACTTATTCCATAATACACGGAAATGTAATTATGTGAGATGCCTATTGCTTGTCTAAACGCTTATCATTTGTAATATGTTGGAATAATAACGCACGTTTTTTTGTAGGAATTAATTAGTGTTTACATTCACCACAAGCCGTACAATCTCGTGATTTATCTTTAGATTAGTTTAGTTTATACAAATTTATTTTAGCTCGATTGCGAAACAAGTTATTTCAACTTATATTAATCACTCTCGAGACCTCATTCCTGATGGAATCCATCGCCATGAAAGAGAGAGAAGAGGCAACGTGGAATTTAAATGCCTTGCCTAAGGGCACAATCGTAACGGCTCCAACGGGGCTCGACCTCCGGGCCTTTCGCACCTGAAGTGAACGCGCATCCACTGCGTTATCAGGACTTCCTCTAGGTCGAAGGCTGATAGCAAGATACCGAGGGTCGATACCTAGGCTGATATGAAATTAGCCACGTAATAACGTTATTATTACTTTCATATGAATTTGAACCTTTAATAATCGAAAGCTTGCTCTTCGTTATCCATTTATCTGGAATAAACCATAATTACTGAATTAGATACACGAAAACGATTGAAACATTACCACAAAACTACAACATGTGACATATTGAAACGTTACGGAAGTAAACAAACTAGCACCGAGTGCACATGCGCTATTTCTCAGGAACTAATAATGATGCGGATGTTGATGCAAGCTTAATATCAGACTAGAAAACACAGCGTATCGACCTGGGTGGTAGACAATATTGTGGTAGGCAAATAACGGCAAACATTAGGCTAAGATTCATATATCATTTATCAAAAGAGACCCACTGGGTGAAATTTTAAAAAATGTTTTTTTTCCAGAATTATATTTTCCAGTCATTCCCTTAAGCGATTTTCAACATTTAAGGTAATTCCGTTTACATTATTTGTTCTAACAATGAATTTTAAACATACATGTATTGCGCGAATGTTGCCGTTTTCACGTGCGTCAAACGTAACGTCATGTCAAACGTAACTTAAATGTGTCTCCCACACGACCAATCTTCCATATGGTTCGCAGGAGGCGAGGTTAAATAAGCTAAACAGCATCATCTTCCACGCGACTACGGATGTACACCTTCAGTTAACAACGTGATTGTGACGTAACTTTAGACGTCATTTCTCGACGTAACGTCATCCACCCAGTGTGTCCCTTTTGGTAAATCGCTTCACAATTATATCTAAGTAATAAATGCTTTTATTTTATGCTAATTGATGAAATACAGTGTTCTATCAGTGAGAAATAATCCATATCACTCATTGCATATCACTCACTGTATTTTGCCGGACTACTTTGTTTATTATCTCCGTTCCCAATGCACTATTCTTGCACTATTACTGCTATTGAATAATAATATATAAACAATTAATAGCATCCTCTATCTATTATTTATCGTCGCTACCGGTTGCCCATATGAGCGACGCCTCCTGAAGAGATTCGTCAATTTAGAGTTTTGGAGGATAGTGCAATGATACAGACAGAGACCCATTCCAGAATCTCCTCTTGTTCTTTTACGTGCACGGTGTAAAGTACCGACACGAGACCTCGGTTTAACGTCACATCTGAAAGACTGTTAATTTTATTAGGGTCAGACGGGGGATCGAATCTGCGATCCCTGGATTACCAGTCCAGCATGTAGATCGACAGCCTATATATATTGTACACGCTATAAATGTACGGTAGGTGATAGTGTCATATCATGAGGGAAACCATGTCGCCGAATCCATTTTCGCTATTCGTGGGGGACCTAATAATTGTTTTACGAGGAAGTTGGGATACAGGTTTAATAGTTGATGATATATTTCTAATGTTATTTACGGGAAGTCGTGATAGCGCAGTGGATGCGCGTTCGCTTCAGATGCGAAAGGTCTGGAGTTCGAGCCCCGCTGGAGCCGTTACGAGTGTGTCCTTAGGCAAGGCATTTAAATTCCACGTTGCCTCTTCTCTCCCTCGTGGCGATGGATTCCATCAGGAATGAGGTCTCGAGAGTGATTTATATAAGTTGAAAGAACTTGTTTCGCAATCGAGCTAAAATAAATTTGTATAAACTAAACTAAACTAAACTAATGTTATTGCTAGTTGCGGATAAAACGCCTAAGGAATTACAAGCTAATTTAAATGTATTAAATGAATCAAATTGAACATTGACGCAAATGGAAATAACGTGGTTAGTTAAAGTATATTATCCGAGTTAAAAACTTTAAACCAATATTTAATTATACGTATGTAGCGTGA
Source organism: Archivesica marissinica (assembly GCA_014843695.1). Lineage (NCBI taxonomy): Eukaryota > Metazoa > Mollusca > Bivalvia > Venerida > Vesicomyidae > Archivesica > Archivesica marissinica. The sequence continues at coordinate 60,093,424 of CM026402.1, forward strand.
TATGTATAGAGGATATCGTCCAAGCTCACCATAACTAGCTGCAGATGATGCCCGGTGCAAATTATATAAATATCTGATATATAAAACATTAGCTGCAGAGTTACAAACGGATCTGTAGTCCAGTGGTAACACGATGGACTGGTAATCAGGGATCGCAGGTTCGATCCCCCGTCTGACCCTGATAAAATTAACAGTCTTTCAGATGGGAGGTGAAACCGAGGGCTCGTATCGGTGCTTTGCACCGTGCACGTAAAAGAACCAGAGGAGACTCTGGGTGGGTCTCTGTCTGTATCATTGCACTATCCTCCAAAATCTAAAATGACTAATCTCTTCAGGAGGCGTCGCTCATATGGGTAACCGGTAGCGACGATAAATAAACGTAAAACACACATTAGCTGCAGATAGTAACAAGCAGGGTAATTTAGTAAAATTTAAAGACAATACTCGTTTGTTCCCCTGATTATCGATATAGTATCGATGGAACACATTGCGGGATTAGACGGGTGGCTGTGGGACATAAGCTGCATAAACACCATAGATTTATTGGTGTTACATTATATAATAAAATTATGCAGTCTACAACCGTTATGTCAAAGTCGGATATGTCGAATTCTCCGGTTATCTCGAAGTCGGATCAAGGTCCCGTTTCCGACACTATCAGTATACATATAACTGGCTCCGTTTATATCGAATTTCGTTTAAGTCAAACTTCGGTTATGTCGAAGTATTTTGTTTGGTCCGACAGAATTCTACATAACGGGTGTATACTGTAGATTAATTAAAAGTATAACAAAACAGAACCACTGTTATTCAGTTATTTAAAGTCATATATTACTATTAAAACTGACTAACAATTTCTAAGAAAAGATTGTCATAATGTAATCGCATTGCTTACAACAATAGTACCCACGTAAAGACATCCAACCTAAGACAGTTTTAAAGCGACACCACATTGCAAAAAGCCAAAAAAATGCATTGTTCACTTATAAATGCATTACTACTACAAATGCTTCCGAATACATTCGAACACAAATACTGAATCAATAAACAGTGTGTTTCAAAAGTGAGTGTAGGATTTCATATACCGGTCATCCACGCTCCTGAATTGATATTTCTGTGTCATTGTAGTCAATACTAAACGCTTGATACTGTAGCTTAGAGATAATAAATTTAACTAAGAATAGTCTACAAATAAATATGCATAGGCACATATGTGAGATATAACGGTAAATCTGTACCATAAATCTCGTTATTCGGAATACACGGGTTGTATTACGCATGTATGTAGACCCTGTTTACATTATTTTGTTATGTCAACAAACCGCGTATACGACGCTTGTTTATTAGTTGAAATACTCAGTTGTTGAGGCAAATATTTGGAAAAAGATTATACCATATACTAGGAAATTACATTCTGTATAAATTTGCGTTTCCACCGATGTAGTGTCGCTATAATGTCCGTGAAAAACATGTAATTTTATTTTGGCCGAGATAGATATATTCTCGTTTGGCTTTTTCCATTTCTCCGAAACAAATCATAACAGCAAAGCAAGTAATGTGTTACTTGTAGCATGATTTATTAATATTTCTTGGAATAAAAAACGGGACAGTATAATAGTTTCGTCATTCTGAGCAGCTATATGTATATAATAAAGCAAACTCAATCTATTGTCTATAAATGAGAGCCATTGCTAGTGCATCCAGTGACAGTTAAAGTCTGATTTATATCGAAATGTGTATTGGTCATTTTAACTGCAATCCTTTGTTTTCACTTTCGTTTTCGAACCAGATGTGTAAAGACGTTCGCGGTAGAAAATTATTACGACGTGTACATTTTACGCTCACACCGCCTGTTAACGTACAACAACATAACCTTATTCCCTAATTCGCTCCGCTCAAACGTAAATAAATCAGTTATCCCATAATCAAGTAATTCTAGGGGGAAAAGAATCACAAACAAGATTTAGGATAGGTCATTTGCATTACCATGTTAATCATTTATTAATATATACATGTATAAACAATCTCTTCAATTTTAAACCTGCGACCATAAAAATAACTCTGTGCGAATATTGATGCTTAAAAACCTCACAACATAAATAAATCAGTGTGTGATGTATACTTTTTATACAGAGTAAGGTGTACTTTACATCTCGATATAAGACAGCCACGTAAATACGAAACTGTAGTGCCGGCTGCCCCAACCCACTCCCCTAATTATATTATATATAATATAATCTCCTCATCTTTTTCTATTATTTCTTTTTTGTGGAGGAGGAGGAGGGGGAGGTAGAAAGAAACCATGCAACTATCCAGTGTGAAAAGGCCTTCTTTGCTGCCCCGTGACTTTCCCAACGAGCAGTAGAACAATAAATGGTATCATAGATTAAGAGGCTAAAAACTGTTAACATCTATTATATCATTTTCTTTTTCGGCTCAAATCGATACCGCCACGTAAATTAAACCTAATATAACCTGTCTGAACTAACAGTCTTAGAACTTAAATCACATACATTGTAATTGAGAGTAGCTAGGTGACAAAGTAAAAACATAAAGCTAAAGTCCGAAATTAATTTCCTAATCCGCCATTTATGTAGATGCCATTCCTCTGACGATTCGTCTCTTTGTAATCAATCACTGGATATAAACGCTTGGATAATCCTGGTAAAGGGCGTCGAACCTGTCGATAAATAAATTCCGATTTTAATAGAATTACCAGGTACCCCAAGATCGGCAACGATCAATACCCTCCACTTGCTGCCATTTCAAACGGAAAATAAGTTTCATCAAAAACAGACCTTAATCTTTCGAGACGTATTCAATTCAGGGCGGGTGGGTGGGGGCCAATAAACTGACGTGTATCGTGTAATGCAAACGACTTTACCAAGACTTTACTATTAAATTTTACTAGAACCAAAAACACTTTGTTCATGTACTTTTGAGAAAAGTCCTGTCTGGCTGAAAACTCAAAAATATCCACTTGTACTGCTATAAAATGCAAGCTGGGTTTCATACTTCCAGCGTCTACAATTCTGACACAATTTTGGTTGTCCGTGTACCAATGAACGTTCCGACCTTTTATGAATCAAAAAACTCCTCAAAGCAAATAAAAGTGCGTACAGTTCCCGCCAAGTAAAACTGTCCGTTCAACCGAGGACTAATTTTGTTTGGCAAATCAGTTTGTTCTCGACTCAACGTATGATGCGCAAGCTACATTACTAACATCTGAATAAATAGTCACTGAATGGTGTATGTTTTGAAAACAATTGTTTAACTGTACTAGAAGAAGCTGCTTTTTCCAAAACATCAATTTTTCAATGCACCCATCGAACTCAGAAACATTTAATAAAATATCCCAGCTTTGGCCTTGAATAATAGATCTTCCACTGCCTCAACTGCAAAAACGGAATTAGAAACTGCAGATTTGAACAAATAACTGCGCGGAACATCTAAAAAAGGGAACACTATATCCGTTTTGATAATCTCTAAAATAAAATAGGGGGGTTTAATTGTATATTTCCAAAAATCGAAATGTTCTCTTATTCTGCCTTTAAAACAAATAATGAACTGGTTTTTTGCACACAGTGACTTTGATACTCAAATAACGTTCGTGTAAAAACATAATGTCTTCTTCGAAATTGTTTGAACAATACAATTCACTAAAATTATACTCACCTTTGATATGTTCATTTTTCGCCAACCTCTGTGTTTGAAACAACCCTGTTGAAGTGATTGTCTGATTTACCCTCCGATACGGATGACCGACTTCGTGTGAACCTGGGAACAGAACCGAACAAGCGTGTTGATTCCCTGTTCTGTTTGGGGGCATGGCGCCCGGAGTGACCTGATAAGATCCGAAACTGTATCCAAATCGTCAAGAATGTCGGCGTTGAATTAGAACTGCTTTATTAATTTAAGGATTCGCCACGTGGCATATGGTCGCCTAAAATATCATTAGAAGCCATAAATCCAATAAACTGACGTGTATCGTGTAATGCAAACGACTTCGAATGGAGAGATAACTATCTACATTCCACTATTTATACTAACCGAAAATGCACGAAATAATCGTGCATATAAACACAACACTTGTACACACCATTACCCGAATTACTGTAAACATAGGATAAATATATATATAAGTTTGACTTAACATGCCGTTTAACCATACAAAAGGGGTTTGCAGCCCTAAAAGCGACAGGCGGGCAGTACAGTCATCGGTGCTCTTGACTGCATGGCATGAAGGCCAAACAATGGATGATAATTCCGTTATCAACGAGTTAAATATTGAGTTGCATTGGTGAGAAGCGAACGCGCTAACCACTGCGCTAATCAGACAGCCAGATGTTGTTCTTCTCTGTTAATGGCTAACAGTCAACAATTGCACTATTATGGCCATGCGTGGGGGTTAGAAAAGTGAGCTACCAGGCCTCCTCAGCTACTATAATTCCACCAAAGAGGACTGTGGTTGTGTGATAAAAAAGGTGCAAAAACCTAACACCTTAAACCTTAAAAGCCCTTAAGCCTACAATATGTACATATACTAGAAGTGTGCAAAGAGAGGTTAGTAGTTGTTAAGAACAAGATAAAAACAAGTGTGTTCTGTTATGGCTTCATCGATGCAGCCAGCACTGACTTAAATCCTGCGATAGAGTCAGCGCTGACTACATGAGATGGCAGTATGTTCCATTGAACAACTGTTCTCGGAAAGTATGAGCACTTGAAATAGTCCACTGTTGTGAATGGAATGTGATATGCCAAATGGTGGTAATGTCGTGACTGTCTGCTGTAAGGTGTGAGATATTGTGATGGATTGCAACCACATGATTATTTACCCATTTTATAGAACAAAGCAAGACGGTTTGTTTTTCGTCTACTTTCTAAGGAGATCCATTTCAGATCATTCATTATATTTATGACTGTGCCCGGGGTCTTGCTGTATGTGTTGGTGACAAAGCGTGCAGCCTGTTTTTGAATATGTTCAACTCTGTCATTGTCTTTCTGTGTGTGTGTATGGATCCCATACTAATGAGCAATATTCTAATGTAGGTCTAACAATATAGTTATAAGCAGCTTGTTTGGTTGTATTGCGTGCTGAATGAAATTTCAGCCTAAGCTCTGACTGGATTTACTGGTTATTTTATTTATGTTCGGAGTCCATGAGAGATTGGATGAACTTTCTACACCAAGATAAGTTGCTTGGGATACGATAGATAAAGTGTGTTCATGCCGGGTATATACTGTTGTGATCTTTCGTTTTGATCTTGTGACATGCATGATATGGCATTTACTGATGTTGACGCTCATCTTCCATTTCTGTTCCCATTCTGCTAGCTTGTCTAGATCACACTGTAATTACATGGAGTCTTGGGTAGAATGAATGCTCTATTAATAACGCAGTCATCAGCAAAAAGTCTGACATGGGACTTTACAGTTGCTGGAAGGTCATTTATGTAGAGCAGAAACAGAAGAGGCCCCACACATCGACCATTGGGGGACTCGTGATAGCACAGGTGCCGAAGTAGATGTCGCCCCATCAACAACAACTTGTTGCGTTCTATGACCTAAGAAATGAAATTAACAGTATTTCAGATGGGACTTTAAACCGAGGCTGTCCGATTAGCGCAGTGGTTAGCGCGCTCGCTTCTCACCAATGCGACTCGGATTCGATCCTCTGACCGGGAAGTATGTGAGATGGTACGATGGTCGCCAGATCGGACAGGTGGGTTTGCCCCGGGTACTCCGGTTTCCCCACACATGAATGACCACATATACGCTTTCATCCGAGCCAACGAGAGTGCTAATATAAGTTGTTAAAACTTGCTTCGCAATCGTTGTGAAATAAATAAAGTTTTTAAAAAACCTAGGTCTCGTATCGGTGCTGTACACCTTGCACGTAAACGAACCATAGCAGACTCTTGAATGGGTCTCTGTCTGTAGCATTGCACTATCCTCCAAATATATATAATGACTAATCTCTTCAGGTGGCGACGTTCATATGAGCAACCGGTAGCGACGATAAATAAACGCAAAAACACACATTTGTTCTCATTGGTATGAACAAATTCTATTATTGTAAAACAAATTTTACAAAACTGTAGAGAATGCCTTTAAACTGTTGTTAAATGTTTTCTTGAGGTATCAAACATGTATATAAATGTAAGGTAAAATGTAAGGTCATTGATCTTCTAGAAAGCCTATATACGTCGGGAAATACATGTATATATAAAAATAGATCGCCGACAATTTAGCTGATCAAATTTAGCTGATCACACTTTTCTGGGAGAATAATTAACCCAATGACCTCTCTAAACACCCCACCCACCCCTAGAACCCAGTCTACACATAATGTTCACTCAAGCTACTCCCGTGATAGCAGAATTATTATTAGTATTAAAACATGCTATTTCCTGGAAGGTGCATGCACATGGAGAATGTTTTAATGCATGTATGCATTGTCTACTCCTACAATGTGTGTAGGTGATACAGTCAGGTATATGATGCAATGTATTACTCCGGTCGCATGATTTCTACTTCTATGTTTTCTCTACCCTCCCCCCCCCCCCCCCCTCTTCTCTCTCTCTCTCTTATATATATAAGGACTATTGGAATCGCAATATTAACAGAGTTAGTATTGTTGTGGTTCACGAGCGACCGGACAAGTAGAGGGTAGGATATATATGGATTGTTACACTCATTTTTAATAATAACAATAGAATGATGTTACTGTCGTTTCATATGTTAAATAATTTATAGCGCAACTGCATATTTGAAACTGGATTTATGTCCATGTTAAATTAGTAAATAATTTAATTGCTGATTGGAATTATTGATTTTATTTTTATATACTGTTTTTGAAGAATTGATTTAAAAACTTGATGGTTCATTATGCCAATATTTAATAAGGCGTGGACTAATTTTGTTATTGGATACATTGTTTAATAAGTTTTAAAATATATTTTGGAGCATCGGTTGGCGACGTTTTTTTAAGTAATATCATATTCCTATTTACAGATATCGGAGCCTAGGATGCTCCGGAGCATCCGCCTGATATCAAAGTGATACTTTATAAAGAGATGAGTGTTTAGTAAATTTTACGCTTATTATAAATAATAAATTATATGGATATTTTTTTCATGAAAAAAAAACAGAATTGTGAATAAAAATGTCCATGTATTTAATCAATCTTGTCGGAATAGTTCCACGCAGATTACACATCAATGTTAGTTAATACAAATGTATCTTCATACATAATGTGGGCATTTTGTTTGTCAAATTAAGCTACATGGGCATTATGGTGCAGGATAATAACAGAAAACAAAAGCATTAATGGAGAAACAAGGATAGCATGCAACATTCTGTGTGTACATATTCATAGCGGATAGAGGTGATCAGTAACAGATGTGCTGGTATAGTGTGTTTTTACGTTTATTTATCGTCGCTACCGGTTGCCCATATGAGCGACGCCTCCTGAAGAGATTAGTTATTTTAGATTTTTGGAGGATAGTGCATGATACAGACAGAGACCCATTCCAGAGTCTCCTCTGGTTCTTTTACGTGTATGGTGTAAAGCACCGCCACGAGACCTCGGTGGTTTAACGTCCCATCTGAAAGACCTGGTATAGTTTAGTTTTTGTTTTATTATATAATTTTAAATCGTACACTTTTAAAGCAACACTCAAATCGGTGAAAAAAGAACATTTCTACAGAATTTATGAATTGATATCCTATTATAGTGTATGATTATGTTCTCAAATATTTGCCACATAAAGTGAGCATTTTAAGTAGTAAACAGAACAGAACAAAATGTGTTTCTTTAAAATCATTTTTATTGCTCTTTGACATATTTTCACACAAATATAAATTATGACAATGAAAGATATGAATATCAAAAAACAAAAGGTTTGGACACAAGTTCTTGCAACATTAGATATTGTCCTCCCCTGATGCTTTAAAGGAAAACGATTTACGAACATTGACGAACAATTAAGGGCAATAGGTAATAATTAAAACTATTGATGCTGAATTTTCTCATTTTTTGTTGTTGCCGAACAGAACAGTTAAACAAAACAATTGTTTATTTACAAGAATTGTACATAGTACATCGTCGAAAGGCACAGCATATTCATACGGAACATAATTACTGGTCATGTGATATATCATTTGTTAAATCACTGTTCGTCTAAATAATGCATATATTGTCATCATGGGCTTTTAGCCTAAAGGAATTGACAACTAAAAACGTGTCAAAACTTGTCAACGATCATATCATAATTGTTAACAATATTCATATAATTTCAATCAGTTAACAAGAAAGTTTCTATCAGTATATTACTGATTACAAATTACGATAAAGAGGATGAACATATAATATACTAAATACGCATTTGTTGTTCAGCATTGTGTTTCTTAAAGACAATGCTTCTTTGACATATTTAGACAAGTTATATAGCACATTCTTATCAGTTGAGTTTAGCAATTCTAAAAACGTAGAAAGGTAATATTTATGTATGTACTTGTTGCGTAAATTGCTAAACCATGAACATATACATATAAAATGATATTCGTCTTCTATGTCTAATTTATTACAGCAGTTACAGTATCTTTGATATCTCGGTGTTCTATTTAAGTAATAAATAAACGTCGTATACGACATATGCTTACATAACAAATTGATATAAACAAATACTTAAATAATTCCTCATACATGTATTGATCATGAATAAGGATGTGCTATCAATGCTAGTTTTGATCATGAATAAGGATGTGCCACCAATTATCGTATTGATCATGAATAAGGATGTGCCATCAATGCTCGTATTGATCATGAATAAGGATGTGCCATCAATGATCGTATTGATCATGAATAAGGATGTGCCACCAATTATCGTATTGATCATGAATAAGGATGTGCCATCAATGATCGTATTGATCATGAATAAGGATGTGCCACCAATTATCGTATTGATCATGAATAAGGATGTGCCATCAATGCTCGTATTGATCATGAATAAGGATGTGCCATCAATGATCATATTGATCATGAATAAGGATGTGCCATCAATGATCGTATTGATCATGAATAAGGATGTGCCATCAATGATCGTATTGATCATGAATAAGGATGTGCTACCTGATCACAATCAGTATTTGTACAAATTTACCGTTATATCTCATCCTTTGGACAAGCACATAATTATATTCGGAGAAAAATGAATTAACCGATATGTATACGACAGTATCGTGATATTGTCCCCCACTGCATATGTCATATTAACCGTTTCCGAGAATCTTAGTTTCACGTTTGCGAGTTTATTGACCTCGCACACGTCGTTTTCTGATGAAAATTAATGATTCAAATATATTTCGAAAATCTATTTGTGTAGAAGCAATGCTATTTATACACCAGCTGGCTACAATTACTCCTCAATATGAGGTAAGTTGTGACATGGACAGAAACATCACTTAATGTGGAGTGTTGCAAACAGACTATCTGGCTGCTGTTTGGAATGGCATACCAATGTCTCTAACAGCCTGATATGCATTTATCAGAGCCAAATGTAGGCACAAGACACACATTTTAGGCCCAGCGAAATCGACAACATTGCATTTCCTGCTGTTCACGATGGAGCAAAGTGCCATTCTGGTGTTACTTGACCGATCTCCATCAAATAAAAAGTATGTGTTGATAGAATAAGGTGTTGAGGTCGGGAGCGCAAGGGCATATCAGTGATATGGTCGCCGTTACCTAGTTTCTCGTCGATGTTTCTGCATGCTTGTTTTTATTTCCGTTGGTTGCCATGTGTGTCTTGTGCCTGTGTCCGGAGCACATTGTGAATATAGACTACAGTCAAACCTGTCTTAAGCATCCAGCCAAGGGAGTCAGAGAAAGTGGCTGCCTAGCACAGGTGGCTGCTTAATAGAGGTCAAATATATTATAAAACAACCGATTGGGAATCTGCAAACTGGCTGCTTAATACAGGTTGGCTGCTTAATGGAGGTGACCACTAACACAGGTTTGACTGTATCGTTTGCAGAAACCTTAACTGGCAATGAAACTGAAAATAAAGATGAAACTGAATTAGCATAATGGTAAATATCATAGACCACAAGTCACCACAGTGGTTCTTGGAAGAAAACATGTTAACACTCAATAAGAGGGAGCAACATATCGGAACTGACTTGACTTGAAGAATATGTTTGATGACATTGTCACATGACTGTCACATGACTGTCACGTGACCTTGGCAGACGATTATATTTTTCATTTGACAAAAAGAAACCAATAGTTCTTAATGTTTACTTCTGTTTAGGATAAGCATTTAATGATTAATGAAAACATCAACATTTACATATTTTCAAAATAAAATGTAAATATTTACCTGTTTTTCCGAATGTTCCTGTTCGAAAAGTTCAAACGTGTCCGTGAAATAAAGCGCGTCATAAAACGGTGACGACATTCGCGTTCCGGAAGTGAACAAAATCACTTGAATAAACAAAATTGTAAAACAATTGACAATACGTGAAAACGAAGCGCTTTATGCATGATACATAGACAAACATCCTGGATATAGAGGCTTATGCTTCTCATATATATAATATCAATACAGCATATATAATATAGGCGTATACCTTTAGTACTGACAGTCATTACTTAGTCAATAAGACTTTTATTACACATACGATAATGTAACAAGTTTTCAATATACTCATCAACAAATTATCACTATAATATAATTTTATTGTGATTATACAACTCCGAAAGTCTGGGTAAAGCAAGAGCTGTTTCAGCGTCAGCCATACTAGGGCTAAGCCCAACAGTCTCGCTGGAAACCTCTTGCTTTACCGAGACTTTTAGCGCCCCACTTTTACGAGATCTCAAGTAGTTTCTAATGAATATAAGTTGGTCAACTGTATCCCAGTCCAGAGCTGCTCGCCTCTTAGTCATGAGATTTCCTGTGTCGGAGAATACTCTTTCTGACGGTACCGACGTACCGGGAAAACTGTGATAACATAAGGGAAGCAACTTTTACTAACTACAGCATTGGCTACTAACAAGGGAGATTACCGGCCGCTAAGGACAACGATCGCGGAAAGGGGAAATAATCAGTCCGGTTAACCGGTTAGTGATTTTGTAACCGGTTAATCGGCAATTTTGTAATCGTACCGGTTAACCGGGTAATCGTTTCAGCACTAGTGCGAAGTCAGGGCCTTTCGCACCTGAAGCGAACTCGCTGCCACTGCACTATCGATAAAATAAAGTATTTTATTATTCCTTTTATGTTTTCAGCTAAGAAAAAAAGTGAGAGAGAAGCTGTAATGGATATCGCCTCGGGAAACATCATCCGATTGAACCAGCGACTGTGTATATGTATATACGTCCTTATTGCCTCTGCCGTACTGGTAGTCTCTGGGGACCGGACATTAGACCAGGGTTATGACACCGGCGATTTAGCCATGCATGACATTAAACATCTGTGGAAAATATACCAGGATATTTTACCCGAATTAGAATATGATCTCACCAATAAGGTAGCTCAGTTGGTCGAGGATGAACAAAATAATGCTGCAACATCAAATTATGATTATTCCAATGGTAAGTTACATTTAAATATACTAAAAATATATATAATTATAAAATATATATACTTTATTTTCCAATTCCTCTTACTTTTATTATGTTGTGTTTTATTTATTGTGTATTTATGAAATAAATATTACTTAAGCCCAACATTAATGTATGAAATGACGAACACTAGTAACACATACTGGTTTGTTTGTGTTTGGAGGTTTAACTCTTTCCCTCACAGAAGCACCTCTTGGCGCTATTACCAATACGACATACATTGACAATGTAGTAGCCAAACCAATGTTCATGAACCCTTTCCCTCATAGAAGCACCTCTTGGCGCCATTACCAATACGACATACATTGACAATGTAGTAGCCAAACCAATGTTCAAAATGAAGGCCAGAATCTCATGTAGTCCCAGTAATATCTATGGAGGTGGGATAGATATGGCGACTACTTATCCACTGCATGATAGCTAAATGGCGGTTGTTTGTATGGCGATATAATAGTATAATTTTTAACTTAAATCTCTATGAAGGAAAGGGTTAAGGTCGCACCAACAAATTAAGTCATTGTATGACGTCACTCCAGCTGGTTGAGGACGACCACGGGTGCCTCTCATAGCAGTATATCAGGCACGAACTGGAACCGGGTAGAACCACCGACCTACCACAGGCTAGCTGGATAGCCTCCGCACTTGAAAGAAAGTGTCATAAGAATACAAGGTGGATTGTAAATTATAATCCATGTTCTGTCCAGAATACTGCTACTGTTTCTGTTACTTTGTCTATGGAAGTTCTGAGCTTCACAGCTAGATAGTCCATTAATACATTCCTTGTCGAATAACTTACGATTCCAGGAAATAAGCAAATGTTCCATACTATGTTACGCAAGGGCCCAACAGTATATCATAATTATACTATAGGACATAGCAAGTGCACACTTCGGATAAGTGTGTTTTACATGAAAAACAATAACTATATAAATACATAGTTTTAATCATTTTGGAATATTTTTAGTAGTTCAGTTTGTGTTTTGTAATAAAGATGTGATATATCTTTGATGGAATCCTTCGTATTTCGTTTTCATGTAATAATAATCATATAATGTAGGTGTGCGTTTCCTATGTCCTCTAGTATATAATGTAGGTGTGCGTTTTCTATGTCCTCTAGTATATAATGTAGGTGTGCGTTTTCTATGTCCTCTAGTATATAATGTAGGTGTGCGTTTTCTATGTCCTCTAGTATATAATGTCGGTGTGCGTTTTCTATGTCCTCTAGTATATAATGTAGGTGTGCGTTTTCTATGTCCTCTAGTATATAATGTAGGTGTGCGTTTTCTATGTCCTCTAGTATATAATGTAGGTGTGCGTTTTCTATGTCCTCTAGTATATAATGTAGGTGTGCGTTTTCTATGTCCTCTAGTATATAATGTAGGTGTGCGTTTTCTATGTCCTCTAGTATGTAATGTAGGTGTGCGTTTTCTATGTCCTCTAGTATATAATGTAGGTGTACGCTTTCTATGTCCTCTAGTATATAATGTAGATGTGCGTTTTCTATGTCCTCTAGTGTATAATTTCGGTGTGCGTTTTCTATGTCCTCTAGTATATAATGTAGTTCTGCGTTTTCTATGTCCTCTAGTATATAATGTAGGTGTGCGATTTCTATGTCCTCTAGTATATAATGTAGATGTGCGTTTTCTATGTCCTCTAGTGTATACTGTCGGTGTGCGTTTTCTATGTCGTCTAGTATATAATGTAGGTGTGCGTTTTCTATGTCCTCTGGTATATAATGTAGGTGTGCGTTTTCTATGTCCTCTAGTATATAATGTAGGTGTGCGTTGTCTATGTCCTCTAGTATATAATGTAGGTGTGCGTTTTCTATGTCCTCTAGTATATAATGTAGGTGTGCGTTTTCTATGTCCTCTAGTATATAATGTAGGTGTGCGTTTTCTATGTCCTCTAGTATATAGTGTAGGTGTGCGTTTTCAAACATGCCATGATGTCTACCGTAAAGTGTATAGACATGAATTTGATAGTGATGTCAGACGTCATGCGCAGTAGTCCATGCGCAGTAGTCGGTCTTAGTATTTGTGCCAAATGTGCAAAACTAAACCCAATATAGGTTGTGCGTTTTTAAAGTCGTTCAATGTATATGTGTCTTATGGAAGTGCCGTCTCAGTTAACTGGGGGTAGGGGTAGGGAGACGATAGATAAAGGTATCCAAAAAGCTTGTTACGAACGTATTACATTAAATATTGTATACCGTTAACGAGTGTTAATAATTATAATTTAAAGTTTAAGGTGACTGGGCCGGGTGCTATAGTAATATTATATATTTATTGTAATATTGTATATATGAACACACATTTCACTATAATAAAAAAATTCTTATCTTATCTTATCTTACATGTTCTGTCGCGTTTTTATTTGCAGATCAATTGATTTCTGGACAAGCCCAACAAGGTCAACCCAGATACAAACGCTTAGGTTAGTACACTTGGAATTTCAAAGTAACTTTGATTTTAATATTATTTTATTGCATTTTTTCCATACATTGCATAACAAGTATACACACACTGAAATACGTAGAAAACAATATGAAATTATATTACGATTTATTATTATTATTGCTGTATACGATTTAATCTGTGGAAAAAGCAAATGGGTTGGGCTACAAGTTATGACAACATTATGTACAGCCCTTCACAACTTAATTAACACTGTTGGATGAACCATTTCTGTTATGTATGATCTGATGTAGACAAATACCAGATATATACAATTAAGTAATTGACTGGTGTTGCTAGAAATTGTGGCCCGACCCGCTTGTATTTTATTTTATAGTATTGGCAAGTTTTGAATTCGCGTATATATGTAAAATAAATTTTAAAAAGTAACATTTTATTTCTCTAATAATAAAAGCATTGAGATTTCTGTGATCGGTTGTTTGTTGCCTAACAACTCATTGAAATTAAACTCACTTTGCTAAGATTACGTAACCTGTTACGTAGTAATTCGATCCTCGGACCGGGAAGTATGTGAGATGGTACGGTGGTCGCTAGATCTGACAGGTTGGTGGGTTTTCTCCGGGTACTCCGGTTTCCTCCCACACGAATAACCGAATGACATGTACGATTTCATCCGCGCCAACGAGAGTGATTAATATAAGTTGTTAGAACTTGCTTCGTAATCGTAAAATAAATAAAGTTTAACATTAAGCTTTAAATAATCAACAGTTAGGTCATATTATGATAAAGAATAACATATTTTGCTATTTTTTTTGTCTTGTTGAATATGATTAAATTCTGCATAAAGGACGTCATCGGATTTTTAAACATGTATCAATGCGCAAGAACTCTTTTTCGGTCTTAATACGAGCATAATTAATATTAATTTAAATATAGCAAACTATATATATGTGCATTATACTTGATTATATCACATGCCGACCCGATCACAGGGATTCGGCACGTTTGGGGGTACTAGTATATATATTTAAGTACAGGGATTCTACTATGTGGGCTGTCAGATTTCGCATCAATCAGTAAAATGGCCCTATCTGAGACAATTTTGTACAAAGCTGTCCAAATATAACGCCTATCCCGAGTCTTTATATTGTTCTTCAAATAAAACACAACTTTAAGCTGCATGCATGTATACTTTGCAAACAATTGCCACAAACATTGGCCATAGCAGGTCACATTTCCGTACTAGGACACGGGTTCTGTCAGCAACAAAAAAAATCTTCGTCGGGAGAGTTTTAACTGTGAATAACATTATCAATAAAATGTGTTTCCACTAACCTGTAGGTTTATTCGGCAAAAATGTACGTCAAAAAGAGATTTCGTAGCATTTTCAATTTGTTTTGAAAAATTCTAAAGCGGCGCAATTCGCGTTGAAACGAGCGTTCTGATTGGATTATTAGAATGTAACAAGATGTTTTTTTATATATGAAGAATAATCATAATCCAATCAGAACGCTCGTTTCAACGCTCGTTTCAATGCGAATTGCGCCGCTTTAGAATTTTTCAAAACAAATTGAAAATGCTACGAAATCTCTTTTTGACGTACATTTTTGCCGAATAAACCTACAGGTTAGTGGAAACACATTTTATTGATAATGTTATTCACAGTTAAAACTCTCCCGACGAAGATTTTTTTTTGTTGCTGACAGAACCCGTGTCCTAGTACGGAAATGTGACCTGCTATGGCCAATGTTTGTGGCAATTGTTTGCAAAGTATACATGCATGCAGCTTAAAGTTGTGTTTTATTTGAAGAACAATATAAAGACTCGGGATAGGCGTTATATTTGGACAGCTTTGTACAAAATTGTCTCAGATAGGGCCATTTTACTGATCGATGCGAAATCTGACAGCCCACAGAGTAGAATCCCTGTACTTAAATATATATACTAGTACCCCCAAACGTGCCGAATCCCTGTGGACCCGATAGTGTATTGAAGCATTAGTAACATATTTGTGACTGGCTATATTGTGTCATTTTGCGGTCACAGAACTTACTGGTACTAAGAAATCCTTCGATTGTCTACGTGCAGTTCACTTGAGCGGTTCGTATACCAGCTTGTTAGGCAAACGGGAAATGTGTGTGTGTTTATGTTTATTTATCGTCACTACCGGTTGCCCATATGAGCAACGCCTCCTGAAGAGATTAGTCATTTTAGATTTTTGGATGATGAAGACAGAGACCCATTCCAGAGTCTCCTCTGGTTCTTTTACGTGCACGGTGTAAAGCACCGACACGAGACCACCGTTTAAAGTCCCATCTGAAAGACTGTTAATGTTATTAGTGTCCGACGGGGGATCGAACATTCAATCCATCGTGTTAACCATTGGACTGCGTATCCGTTTGTTGCCAAACAGTGGTGTCCCTCCATCAATAATAGCTGGCGAGTCGACATATGAGATAGGCCGGCTACCTGTGCGTCTACAAACACCAAAACAGCACACACGAATCTCCGTACCAGGATTAACACTTCCGAGGCAACGAGAGTGATTAATATAAGTTGTTAAAACTTGCTTCGCAATCGTTGTAAAATAAATAAAGTATATAATAAAAAAATTAACACATTTACTTGAAGCCTGCCAAATCAGTGTGGTCTAACAGTACCAATTGAACAGCGTCAAAGTAATATATACCGTCTCAATGGCCTAGTGGTTAAGGCATCCACATACGCAGCGGGATATTAAAGGTTCGAATCTCGTCAGGGGTTCATTCTGGTTACCGATTGCCTATCAGCCAGGCTGTTGGCCTTCAAGGATAGGATTCGGGAAGAAGTGATGCTCATAAGAGGTGTCTCATAGTGGCGATACTATAATGAACACACACGCACGCACGCACGCACGCACGCACGCACGCACGCACGCACGCACGCACGCACGCACGCACGCACGCACGCACACACACACACACTATATGCTGAACACATTTTAAATCGATGTAAACTAACCATATATGTCGTCCACCTAGTAACATGGACTGTGAACAGGAACCCATCAGAAACTCGATGTTGCTGTTTAAAGTTTAAGTTTAAACTTGATTTACTTTACAACGATTGCGAAGCAAGTTCTAACAACTTATATTAATCACTCTCGAAAGCGTAAATGTGGTCATTCGTGTGGGAGTACCCGGAGAAAATCCACCTGTCCGATCAGGCGACCACCGTACCATCTCACATATTTCCCGGTCCGAGGATTGAATCCGGATTGCATTGCCGAGTGCGCTAACCACTGTGCTAATCGGACAGTCATTGCTGTTCTTAGACAATATCCTTGAATCTACCATTCCTTCTCCCCCCCCCCTCCCCCTAACCCTCATGACGATGAATTCCATTAGGAATGATGTCTCAAAAGCGAGTAAGCACAATTTCTCACAATCCAGCTCGGATAAACGTGCATGTACTACTGAATAGAACGCGTATTCAAACTCTGCAAGTTTCTCTTATATATGCCCTGATATTTGATTATATAATGTCACAATAAACAAGACAGCATTGTTAGATACTACTACTGTTAATTAGTGACCTTGTATACGGAATCATCCATTTCTTTTATTTGTTTAAGAAGCACAGTTTATTGTGGATCATCTTATCATCTGGATAATTGGACGAATTTTAAGCACGAAGTTTAATTTGTCGCTGGTTTCAATTTACCAGCACTGTGCAACAGAATTAGGCCCAATCACGTGTACAACTTCTTTAAGACAAACATATTTTCCTTGAGCGGTAATTGAATGATTTGCAATTGCGTCTGAGTACGAAGGTTATGACGTAGTATCACGTGGTAGACGCGACAAACGTCTTCTTAAGCTAGTGTTAAAATACATGACGTGAAGGTAGTAATTTTCCGCTAGAAATAATGCAATTCAGTATCGTAATGTACAGTTGATGCCGGGACAACATCCGTATGGTGTTCGCTAAAGCAATCAAGTTGGCGTATTATTGAGAATGATTAGTCGGTGCTGACGTATTCTGCAGCAATCGTTAGGCCTTTTTGGAAACAATTCGTCACTGAAATGACATGTGATATGAGGCGCAATATGTATCTACATTTAAAACACTGCTGTGACGTCATACCTTTGTACTTTAGGTTTAACTTTATTTAACGATTGCGCACGAAGCAAGTTCTAATAACTTACATTAATCACTCTCGTTGGCGCGGATGGAAGCGTAAATGTGGTCATTCGTGTGGGGGGAAACCAGGGTACCCTGAGAAAATCCACTTGTCCGATCTGGCGACCACCCGTACCATTTCACAACCTTTGTACTTGCAGTCCATTATTTATTTTTTATATATATCGGTGTTGGCTTATATTATCCAATGATTATAATCATCCGACTATGGAACCTCCGTGGCCGAGTGGTTATCTCCGCTGTTGTAAGTGGGTGTCGTACGAGGATGCTATCTAGCTGACTTACAGAAGGTCGTGTGTTCGCACTGTGCCTGTAATGTTGCGAGGAGTGGCACCTTGGGTCATAATCTGCCAATAACTGCTGGAGACATTCCGAATATGTTGTTTTATTGTGCATTTGACCACTATTAGACGGTCATCTGTGATTCCCTTGGCTCGCTGCTTAACACATATTTGACTGTAACATGTATTGTCAACGGCATTGTTAGTGGGAAATAATATGTATCGTTCTCTGTCTTGTGTGTGTGATTTACGTTTATTTATCGTCGCTACCGGTTGCCCATATAAGCGCCGCCTCCTGAAGAGATTAGTGATTTTAGGTTTTGGACGATAGTGCAATGACACAGACAGAGACCCATTCCCGGGTGGAATTATGACTGTCGTGATTGGGTGAATTATAAAAATTACCCAACATCGAATTTACATAGCAGGGATATATAGTGTTTTTATTTGAATTTCTTTTCTTGCACATAATCAAATTACATGTATACCATATCGCATCCGTGGAATATAAATAACAGTTATATTATTTTATTGGAGTTCTATTTTTACATAAATGAAATTAAATTATATCCCTAACGTCGAAATAAAATAAATAACAGATTATATTTAAATGTTATTCTATTATTTGACATTTTTTAAAAAAACAGCGTAAATAAAACTTGAACAGTTCTGTATTATGTTTTTAGTTTTCGTGTTAACGAATAGTATAGTATATATATAGTATATATACTGTAAAATGGTGTAGATAGTATGATATAATATGTTCTTAGCCAATTACTAGAATCCTAGTTATGTATTATATTTATATTTCCATATATCATTGTCATGTGTAAATGTTTAAAATTGTGAAGCGCAATAGAATAATTTTTAATTTTTGCGTTATATAAATGCTATGTATTTGTATTTAACAGTTACACATACTAGTGAATAGTGGATAAAATATTTATTTAATGAGTTCAAAATGAAACTAATCTAATATTTAAGAACGATTTCTAAACGGAATATATTCATTTCACGTCTATATATATATTATCTTTTATTCCTCCATTTCTGAAGAGTTACATACGATACAAAAGATACAAAAATACAGAACATAATTCTAAACACAACTATAGATCAGTTACGAATTAGAATATACATACAACATAACATACGTACAGATAATTAAGAGTGAAAAATACAATACAATATCATAACATTGGCCTAAAATCAAGGAGAGTGTCAATAGTTATTCTCGAGCTTAATAATAAATATACAACCATCTAAAACAACATAAGGATTCACGAAAGCGAAAATAGTACAGTATGAAGTACATGGTGATATTAATAGTATCGTTTTGTATCACATATATGAACACATTATTTTTTTAATTTTATAATGCTATCGCATAAACTTGCTTAAGAAATGAAGCACTGGTGCACAGAAAGTCTGAATACTGTTCCGGATGTATTAATCTGGCAATGTCTTTGTCTATAGGGTCGTAACTAATGTTGCTAAAACTTGTGGCTTGACCCGTTTGCCTTTATTTAATTTGTCATGTTTTGTATTCATATATATATGTAAAACGAACCGAGCAATAAAATATGACTAAACGAAAACTAAACAGATATATGCGATCAATTCAGAATAAATAGCTGTCACATTGGGACGAATTATTAACATTTAGCCTATAATTGAAATGTCAAGTTACAATGCGTGTGCGTTATGTAAATAGCATAATTATATTATATTACAGAAACACGATGTCCATATAATGTCATCTTGAATTGTATCGGTGGGGCGGTAAACCGAGGTCTCGTGTCGGTGCTTTACACCGTGCACGTAAAAGAACCAGGGGAGACTCTGGAATGGGTCTCTATCTGTATCATTGCACTATCCTCCAAAAATCTAAAATGACTAATATCTTCAGGAGGCGTCGCTCATATGGGTAACCGGTAGCGACGATAAATAAACGTAAAACACACGGAAGTATATACAATCAGGGCACATACATCCATCGAAGGAAATGTAATAGCGATGTAAATAGTCATGCACTTCACCTTGGCCTTTCCAAGCAATGAATCATGACATGGGTTAAATTGTTCAAAACGTCCAACCAAGACACCGCTTCATATACGCAGATGCAATACCGTTTAGTTGCAATATGTATGATAAAATGGCTAAACGACAAAGATGGAAAACAAGTTGCTCTTATTTTTTATTTTATACAAATTTATTATAGCTCCATTGCGAAACAAGTTCTTACAACTTATAATGGAGCCGTTACGATTGTGCCCTTAGGCAAGGCATTTAAATTCCACGTTTCCTCTTCTCTCTCCCTCATGGCGATGGATTCCATCAGTAATGAGGTCTCGAGCGTGATTAAGATAAGTTGAAAGAACTTGTTTCGCAATCGAGCTAAAATAAATTTGTATAAAAAAAACAAAAACAAAAAACAACAACTTATATTAATCACTCTCGATGGAATCCATCGCCACGAGGGAGAGAGAAGAGGCACGTTGTTCTTGCTGACCCATGAACATACAGCGAACTAATCTATAGGAACACGATTATCTTAGGTTAAGTGATAAGTTGTAAAGGATGCAGAGAAAATTGACATGTCAGTTGTACCCCACCCATCATGTTTTGCATGCATGATAAGCCATTTGTCTGTCATTTGTGGGTATATGTTTTGTATTTACAATTGCACAGCCGCTAATGTTCGATAACTACTTAACATATTTAAACGGTAGAGGAGGGCCCAGGGCGCCCCTCAAAATAGTCAGCATTTCAGGCATTGGCGGTTACTCTGGTTGAACCATTGACATTCCGACTTGTGCTGTTATTGTTATCATTTTCTTGGGACAGCACCATTATTCAGGTTATTGTATGTGACATAATGTGACACCATCGGCATTACCATCATCATCATCAACAGCAGCATCATCATCATCATCAGCAGCAGCAGCAGCAGCAGCATCATCATCATTTTCATCATCATCATCAATAGTGATATCATTATCAGCAGCAGCAGCATAAGTATCATCATCATCATCATCATCATCATCATCATCATCATCAATAGTGATATCATCATCAGCAACAGCATCATCATCATCATCATCATCAATAGTGATTGCCTCGCAATATGGTAATTCTGCACACGTAGCAATCAGGACTGACCAATACCAATACAAATCATCTATGCACAGTTGTATAACGACTGGATACAAACAGCTCACGTATTTAGTGGGTTTGCTATGATCGGTTGGAAGCCTTCCAGTGTGTACATATGACTGCTGACAAGTCTAAATAGTACATGTGTGTATTTCTATTTTCAGGAGTAGCAGGTTTAGAAAACTTCGACATCATGACCAAGACCTTGGATAATCGACATCATCGCCTACCCATGTCGACCAATATAAATACGAACAAGCTGCGCATGCTCATGCGGACTGTTGGTCGTAGAAGGAAGTAGAATGGAAACTCCGAATATGTTGTTGACAATTAGCAGCGAATGTTATTTTGTTTCATTCAAGCATGTGCGGCAGATAAATACTCATCTTTGAAGTACTGTAAATAACCTCTTCTTCGTGCAAGCTGTTTTTCGAGAGAAAAAAATCAGTAACTAATTTGTTTCGCGAATATATAAATTCGTGTGTGCGGACACAACCAATTCGGAGCCAGGATATGTCGTCCGTAATTAGTAATATATAGAGAGACATTATAATTAGCAAGAACGTTCTTTCAAACATCACACGACTTAATATACTACATGTAGTAGTATATAGAATACGAAATATTTTGTTTTGCAGAAGTATCAGGCAACATTAAAAAGCACACCAATATTGTGTTAACATTCGTGGTCTGTTTCCAATGTTATATATCTATGTATGTAAATCATCTTGTCATCACTTGGAATTATCACAATCACAGCTACAGTACATATAGTGGATATTTGTGTTTATTAGTGTAAGATAGGATTTTTTTTTCATCGAGTGGTCACCGAAATATGTATTTCCACTAGTGGCGTTAAAAAATCCTATCTTATACTGATATTAATAAACACCAATATTCATTTTCTTTTAATATTTCCAATCGTGTTGGCTAATATAATAGTTGTTATCAAATTTAATTCATTTAAGCTGCCCCGTTCGGAAGCCTCATTTCTCTATAATACACAACTGCACAACCACAACAGTGAAGGCCAAAATGGCATCTTTCACTTTTTGAAAACAGTGGAAGGTGGAGTTTTCTTTCACTGATAAAACTCAAACATTTAAGCATAAAAGAAAACTGTTTCGTTTATGCTATCCAATGAATGATATAGTTTTCTCAGTGAAAGATAAAACTCCACCTTACACCGCTTTGAAACTGTGAAAGATGGTAGTTTCTCTGCCAGCGGTTGTGTTTCGTATTCCTGCGCGGTTAGATGTACTTTTGTATTTTAACTATTTTCCGACTATCATGAACAGTTAATTATTAAGTAATATATTCTAATGAATTTGTTTTGTCTGTAATTTTTAATTTTGACAGCAAACAGAAACTAAACTGAAAATTATGAAAGAACTATTTCGAATTACAAACGTTCACACTAACATAAGTGGTTGTGCGGTTGTGTAGCGTAGTGCAATGAGGCTCCAGACAGGGAGGGTAAAATGAATAAAATTTGAAAACAAATATTATATTTGCCAAAGTCATTGGAAATCATAAAAGAAAAAGAACATATGTACGCCATGAGTGGCAATACATATTTCGTTGACCAGATTAAATAAAATCCTATCTTACACTAATAAACACAACTGTCCTCTATATCATTGTTTTAAGGAACACAGATTACAAAAATTATGTGAAGAGAGATAGAGAATTTTTACAAAGTAACATACATGTGTTACTGAAGTATGACACGTGATAATTTGGAATATTCAATCAAATAACAATGTATTAATGGTGTCCGTGGCCTAGTGGTTAAGGCGTCCGCCTACGGAGCGGGAGCCTACGGAGCGCGAGGTCAAAGGTTCGAATTTATTCTGATATGGCCGGTTGGTGAGCCGACAGCTAGTTAAATAATGGTTACCTGGCGCCTAGCATTCAAGGATATAATTCGGGAAGTACTGATGTTCATAAGCCATGCGTCCCCGGTATCACCACAAGATATACATGCCCGGTATCATCACAAGACATACGTGCCCGGTACCACCACAAGACATACGTGCCCGGTACCACCACAAGACATACGTGCCCGGTACCACCACAAGACATACGTGCCCGGTACCACCACAAGACATACGTGCCCGGTACCACCACAAGACATACGTGCCCGGTACCACCACAAGACATGCGTCCCCGGTATCACCACAAGACATGCGTCCCCGGTATCACCACAAGAATACGTGCCCGGTACACCACAAGACATACGTGCCGGTATCATCACAAGACATACGTGCCCGGTACCACCACAAGACATACGTGCCCGGTACCACCACAAGACATACGTGCCCGGTACCACCACAAGACATGCATGCCCGGTACCACCACAAGACATGCGTCCCCGGTATCATCACAAGCCATACGTGCCCGGTATCACCACAAGACATGCGTCCCCGGTATCACCACAAGACATACGTGCCCTGTATCACCACAAGACATGCTTCCCCGGTACCACCACAAAACATGCGTGCCCGGTACAACCACTACCCATACGTCCCCGGTACCACCACAAGACATGCATGCCCGGTATCACCACAAGACATACGTCCCCGGTATCACCACAAGACATGCGTCCCCGGTATCACCACAAGACATGCGTCCCCGGTACCACCACAAGCCATGCATGCCCGGTACCACCACAAGATATACGTCCCCTGTATCACCACAAGACATGCGTCCCCGGTACCACCACAAGACATGCGTCCCCGGTACCACCACAAGACATGCGTCCCCGGTACCACCACAAGCCATGCGTTCCCGGTACCACCACAAGCCATGCGTTCCCGGTATAACCACGAACCATACGTCCCCGGTATCACCACTAACCATGCGTGCCAGGTATCACCACTAACCATACGTGCCCGGTATCACCACTAACCATGCGTGCCCGGTATCACCACAAGCCATGCGTCCCCGGTATCACCACTAACCATGCGTGCACGGTATCACCACAAACCATGCGTGCCCGGTATCACCACAAACCATGCGTCCCCGGTATCACCACAAACCATGCGTCCCCGGTATCACCACAAACCATGCGTGCCCGGTATCACCACAAGACATGCGTCCCCGGTATCACCACTAACCATGCGTGCCCGGTATCACCACAAGACATGCGTCCCCGGTATCACCACTAACCATGCGTGCCCGGTATCACCACAAGACATGCGTCCCCGGTATCACCACTAACCATGCGTGCACGGTATCACCACAAGACATGCGTCCCCGGTATCACCACTAACCATGCGTGCCCGGTATCACCACTAACCATGCGTGCCCGGTATCACCACTAACAATGCGTGCCCGGTATCACCACTAACCATGCGTGCCCGGTATCACCACTAACCATGCGTGCCAGGTATCACCACTAACCATGCGTGCCCGGTATCACCACTAACCATGCGTGCCCGGTATCACCACAAGCCATGCGTCCCCGGTATCACCACTAACCATGCGTGCCCGGTATCACCACTAACCATGCGTGCCCGGTATCACCACTAACCATGCGTGCCCGGTATCACCACTAACCATGCGTGCCCGGTATCACCACTAACCATGCGTGCCCGGTATCACCACTAACCATGCGTGCCCGGTATCACCACTAACCATGCGTGCCCGGTATCACCACTAACCATGCGTCCCCGGTACACCACAAACCATGCGTCCGGTATCACCACTAACATGCGTCCCCGGTATCACCACTAACCATGCGTGCCCGGTATCACCACTAACCATGCGTGCCCGGTATCACCACTAACCATGCCTGCCCGGTATCACCACTAACCATACGTCACCGGTATCACCACTAACCATGCGTGCCCGGTATCACCACTAACCATGCGTGCCCGGTATCACACTAACCATGCGTGCCGGTATCACACTAACCATGCGTGCCCGGTATCACCACTAACCATACGTGCCCGGTATCACCACTAACAATGCGTGCCCGGTATCACCACTAACAATGCGTGCCCGGTATCACCACTAACCATGCATTCCCGGTATCACCACTAACCATACGTCACCGGTATCACCACTAACCATGCGTGCACGGTATCACCACTAACCATGCGTGCCTGGTATCACCACTAACCATGCGTGCCCGGTATCACCACTAACCATGCCTGCCCGGTATCACCACTAACCATGCGTGCCCGGTATCACCACTAACCATGCGTGCCCGGTATCACCACTAACCATGCGTGCCCGGTATCACCACTAACCATGCGTGCCCGGTATCACCACTAACCATGCGTGCCCGGTATCACCACTAACCATGCGTCCCCGGTGTCACCACTAACCATGCGTCACCGGTACCACCACAAGCCATGCGTCCCCGGTACCACCACAAGCCATGCATGCCCGGTACCACCACAAGCCATGCGTCCACGGTACCACCACAAGCCATGCATGCCCGGTACCACCACAAGACATGCGTCCCCGGTACCACCACAAGACATGCGTGCCCGGTATCACCACTAACCATACGTCACCGGTACCACCACAAGCCATGCGTCCCCGGTACCACCACAAGCCATGCATGCCCGGTACCACCACAAGACATGCGTGCCCGGTATCACCACTAACCATACGTGCCAGGTATCACCACAAGACATGCGTCCCCGGTACCACCACAAACCATACGTCCCCGGTATCACCACAAACCATACGTGCCCGGTATCACCACAAGACATACGTCACCGGTATCACCACAAGACATGCGTCCCCGGTATCACCGCAAACTGTACGTCCCCGGTATCACCACAAGCCATGCGTCACCGGTATCACCACAAGACATGTGTCCCCGGTATCACCACAAGACATGCGTCCCCGGTATCATCACAAGACATACGTCCCCGGTATCACCACAAACCATACGTCCCCGGTATCACCACAAGCCATACGTGCCCGGTATCACCACAAGACATACGTCCCCGGTATCACCACAAACCATACGTCCCCGGTATCACCACAAACCATACGTGCCCGGTATCACCACAAGACATACGTCCCCGGTATCACCACAAGACATGCGTCCCCGGTATCACCACAAACCGTACGTCCCCGGTATCACCACAAGCCATGCGTCCCCGGTATCACCACAAGACATGCGTCCCCGGTATCACCACAAGACATGCGTCCCCGGTATCACCACAAGACATGCGTCCCCGGTATCACCACAAGACATACGTCCCCGGTACCACCACAAGACATACGTCCCCGGTATCACCACAAGACATGCGTGCCCGGTATCACCACAAGACATGCGTCCCCGGTACCACCACAA